>BSBK01004554.1:225000-796411 GCA_027943335.1 Chamaecyparis obtusa
GTGAAAAGGAGCCTACTGGCCTTTTCTAAAAAAGGACCATCACTTTGATCAATGAGTACTCTCATAATAGAATTAAATGCAAATTGCAAGCCAAGTGTTAATTATGCATCATTGGAAGATCAACTCAAGTTAACAATTGCATTAATATAGCAAGCCTCCTGATAGAGGGACTCTCATGTTGGTTAGGTAAGAGGCCATCTTTTCATACTTCTGACATGCCATCATATCTCAAATATCTTCCTTGGATAGCCTAAATCCTACGAGAGAGATGTCCTAGCTTGGTGAAATTTATTACTAGTGTTAGGATTAACAAGGCAGAAATAACTATTACATGCAAATATAACCAATATCAGAAAAAACAATAAACCACACAGAAGAGAACACAAGACACAAAGATTTAATGTGGTTCACCCAATCTCTGGGCTACGTCCACCAATAGCGAGTCCAATATTATTATTATCTAGTTATTACAACTTGATTACAATTTGTAATCCCTTACAACTCAATTCCGCCGCAAGTACTAAAATCATACATTATGAAATCCCTAACCCTAAGCCATATTATACAATATTTTGCCGCTTTAGGGTTATAATGAGTTACAATATGTCGGCCCAAAAATAGCTAAAAATATATCGGCCTCAAAAAAATTTGCCTCGGGGCTTGTGCCCTCGAACCCCGGCTCGAGGCCCAGCCCGGCCTCGAACCCCAGTGAGGTCGAGACAAAAAGTGTACAATACTTTCCTGGATAGTACTTTCCTAATCAGTCTCCACAAGATAACAAATAGTTTTTCCGAGAGGCGTATCTAAGCCTTGGCTTAATAAATTCAAATAAAGAGATCAAAATTTATGGGAAAGGACACTCCCTTAAAAGTCCATCCATAATAATTACCACCTTTATGCCCATTTTCCAATAACATTATGGAGTAATCCCCAACAAAGGTGTCCCTTTGGGTAACATGACATTCCTATAGCAGAGTAAGGATAAGTACAATTGAGGGGAAAATTCCTACCTAAATACTTAAAGAAGATTAAATATTTTCACTAATATTACTGTTTGATCTAACGTCACCTGCGAAATGAAGTTGGAAAAAAATGACACCAAAGCACCCTAGCTAATAAGATGAAACCTTAGAATTCTCTATCCCTAAAATGATAGGCGGCCCTAGTATTTACAAAGACACTACTACCAAATATTGAGATATCTACATTAATTCTTAATTATAGTTAAGGTCAATTTAAGCTAATCTAAGAGAGTTATAAAGAGATTAACCCATCCCTAGTTATACTCAACTGAACCTACATGCCGACCAAGGGCAGATTAAAATTATTGTAATTTAATATACTAGACTATGATATAATTTAAAATTACCATTGTTTAAGATTTATGTTTACTAAATTGAGGATGCCTCTAATCTATCAGAATTAACATCCATTGAAGGACCACCTACTAGCTCGGCTAAAAGACCTAGGCTCTGACCAACTTAAATTCCTACCATGGGAGCATAAATCCTCTACATTATTAGTCCTAAAACCTTAAGGGAATCCATATACCTCTATATATATCCAACCAGTTTATCAAATTTTAAAATTTTATCCTATCCCAAGTTTAACCCCATCTACACCTAAATTAGCTAAGTTGTCTTCAATCCCATTCCCTTCTCTAAATATGTGATTGATCGTATAATGCTTGAAAAGATGTAGTAGTTCCATTATCTAATTAACCAGACCATCTAATTTCCAATTAGGGGTATTTCCTTTTCTTATTGCATTGATTACTATGGAGGAATGCCCTTCTATCTCAATCTTTTCTAAGCCTAAATTCTGACATACTTTTAGACCCTCCAACAGGGCTGTAAATTCTGGTATATTATTAGTCTAGATCCCTATAGGGCCTACTAACCTATATACAAGATTCTTGTCCCAATTGTGAATACAACATCCTATACTTGCTATTCCCGGATTGCTTATGGAGGTCCCATCAAAATTTAATTTGTCCCAAACCACAGCTAGGGATTTCCAAACACAATCCTTCCTCAAATGATCTGATTCCTTCTTCTTGAACTCACCTAATGGGGGAATTTCAAGGCCTTTCCATCTATTTCTAATCTTGTCATCCCACCCTGAGAATCTCATTCCTTTCGAATTGAGGCAATTTCTATTATTAACAACCTCAACAATACATGCCTCCAATTTATTTGAAAATTGATTAAACTACGATTCAGAGTCTTTGAAAATTCTCCTATTTCTTTCTTTCCATATTTCCCAAATTAAAAGGGATGGCACAACCATCCATATATTTCCAAAAATATCCTTCCCTGATTCCTTGGCCAATACTTGAAAAGATCCCCTGTGTTATTTGGAAGTGCTGACTTCTAGTTAAGTTTATACATTATAAGCCATACCCAACATTTATTAGTGAACTCACAGTTTAGGTACATATGGTCAACTTTTTCTTCCATCTTTTTACACAAAACATATCTAGATCATCCATGAAAACCCAATTCCATGAACCACTCATCAGTTAAAATTCTATGTTGTAAGGATGCCCATGCAAACATCCTGCCTTAGGTTAGCATTCCTTATTCCAACATAGATCTAAAGGTAGCTCTGATCTAGAGAAGTTATGGGTCCTATATAAGGATTCATAACCATCCTTGGTGTTATACTCCCCTGATTTTGAGCCTATCCACACTATCATATCTTCCCTTGAACTAGGAGAAATTAACCTACCTACTATAATTTCCTTCAACCTAGCTCTAAAGTTAGGCGGTATCCTTAAGTCCCCCTCTAACTTCTAGCTCCACCCCATCGTGGGATTTCCACTTGGAATGTCCATATAATCTCTAACAAAGATACCTACCCACTCTTTGAGAAGGCTAATTATATTATGGTCATCTATCAGATTATGAAGAATCGGGTATCCCTCCCATGAATATTTCCAAAAAAGTGTCTTTCTCCCATCCCCTATATTCCCAGAGACCTTATCATTGATAAGAGGTCTACATTCCTTAATAAAATTCCATAATCTAGACCCTCCTAGGGGAGACTCATGACAAAGAATTCTCAGAGGGTCATTCCCTTTGAAGTATTTGTATCTAATTATTTTGACCCATTTAGATTCTGGTTCCTTAATCATTTTCCAGACCAACTTAGCCCCTAACGCCACATTTTGATCTCTAAAATTTTTGAGGTTGATCCCTCATCCTCTTTGGACCTGAATATCTTGTTCCAAGAAACTAAGGCTAACCTATTTTTGTTTTCTGAGCCCTGCTAAATGAAAGTTCTCAATTTTTGATTTATTTTCAATGACATTTTATACCAAGACATTTGAAAATAGGGATTGAAGATAGGACCGATCTCAACATAGTTGCTCTCCCTACTGAAGGTAACCATTTTCCTTTCCAAGAAATCATCCAATTTTCAACATTAGCTAAGACATCTTTCCATAAATTTGACTGATTACTCCCATTGTCCAGGGAAAGACCTAGGTATTTTCTAGGGAGTGATCCTTTATTGAATCCTACGATATTTAAAATATTTCTCTCTAGATTTACTTTTGTATTAAGGAAAAAAAAAATTGACTTCTCTCTATTTATCAGCTGGCTAGATGCCTTTGAATATTATAGTAATACCTTTTTAAAGTTTCTAGCCTCTTCTACTTCCACCTTCCCATAAATCATTCTGTCATCCACAAATTGCTGGTGAGTTGTAGGTTCTATGTTACTAGTAATTCTTATACCTTTAACCCTCTGCTCTTTCCTTGCCTTATTCAAAGATCTCCCTAAGGCTTCTGCCATAATTATAAACAAGAAGGGAGAACGAGGATCCCCCTAGCAGAGCCCCCTAGAAATTTAAAAGAAGCCTTCTGGGGTTTCATTAACTAAGACCAAAATTCTAGGCGTTGAGATACATTCAAACACTAAATTAACCCATTGTTTAGAAAAACCAAAGGCCTTTAGGTAATTACATAGGAATCTCCAATCCACTTTATCGTAGGCCTTTTTGATGTCCAACTTTATTAAAATACTAGGGATTTTATTACATTGAATCATATGAATAGCCTCCTGGGCTATAATCACTCCATCTAGAATCGATCTCCCTGAAACAAAGCATGTTTGTTCCTCAGATATTATGTCCAGGAGTAAGGTTTTTAATCTATTTGCCAATGTTTTTGTTAAGAGCTTATAAATAATATTACATTTAAAGAAATTGGTCTGAACCCATCTAGGTTTGCTTCATTTTCTACATTAGGGATTAACTCTAGGAAAGTATTATTCATTCCCTTAAGGATTCTACCTAAATTTCTAATATTATCCAATACTTTTGTCACTTCATTCCCCAAAAAAGACCAACAATTTTGATGGAAGAATACTAGGAAACCATCTAGTCCTCGGGATTTGTCCGGGTGTAATTGTTTGAGGGCCTCCTCTACTTCCCCTATTGATATTTTTTCATTCAAGCTTCTATTTTGATCCATTCTAATAATGGGTGGAATGTTTCTAATGATATCCTCTTGGGTGCCCAATGTCAAAGAATCATAATTTAACAACTCTCTGAAGAAGGTAACCACCTCCTTGGAAAATTCCTCAGGGTTCTCCACCATTTCTCCATTTGAATTCTTAAGCGTACCTATTCTATTGATCTTCCTTCTAATCCTTGTACTATTATGGAAAAAGTTTGTATTCCTATCTCCTTCCTCTAGCCAAGTCTCCCTGGATTTTTGCCTCCAAAAAATTTCCTCCTTGGCTAGAATGTCTTCATAATTATTTAATAAGATCTTCTCTTTCATAAAACTTTCCTGATTCCTTCCTTCCTTAAAAACCTTCTCATTCAGCTCACCAATATTTTTTTCAATCTCTTCCTTACAAAGATATCCCCAAAAAAATCCTTATTCCATTGTTTAACTTGATTCTTAACAACTTTTAATTTTTCCATAAAAATGAAAACTTCCTCCTTCCACCATTGTTCCAGTAAGGACTTCAACCCATTATCTTTGAACCATATTTTTTCAAATTTAAAAGGACATCTATTAGGTTCATAGGTTTCCTTCACCCAAAGAGAAATTGGATAGTGGTCTGACCCTGAAGTAGGGAGGATAGAGGATTCTAAATCAAAATTGAAATCAACCAGGTTTCCACTAAAGAAGAACCTATCTAATTCTCAATGATATTACTAAAACCTAGTCTACGATTGGTCCATGTAAAAGTCCCATTACTTGTTTTGATGTCCATCAGTTCATTTCTATTTATCCAATCAATGAATGCCAACATGGTCTGAGAAGTTCTTCCCAGTCCCCCGACTTTCTCATTCTCATGTAGAATAGCATTAAAATCCCCCCCCCCCAAGATAAACACCTACTTGGGGTTCATATGAAAAAAGGTTTCAATTTCCTCCCATAATCTTTCTTTCTCATGAAGGGTTGAAGGGCCATACACATTGATTATTAAAAGTTATAGGGCCCCATTCATGATTTTAACCTTACCCCTGATCTAGAACCTACCCCCACCAGTTTTCTCAAAGTTGGCCTTTCTTGGGTTCCGGAGAATACCTAAACTGGTCAAGGCTCACACTCCACATCCCAACCCCTTAATTGTCTTTTAATTTTCACCACATCTTCACAACCGAGCTTAGGTTCTTGTAGCAACAAAATGTCTATCTCGATCCTCCTAATAAAGCACTTCAGAATGTGTTGTTTGTTAGGGGCATTTAGACCCCTAACATTCCAAGTGATTACTTTCATTGCCCCTTGGGAAGGATCTTCCTCTTCCTTGCATATAAGGTCAAGATTTTTTCTTGTCCTACCGCCAGTGCATCATTTAGCCTAAGCTCATTAAGGGACTTTCTCCCTCTTTTTTTGGACTCCTTGGTACAATTAGCCTTCTCCTTAGCCTTATCGTTAATGGAAATACCTAGAATAGAAGCATTTGTTTACTTCTTATTTAAAAGCATATTGCCTTTTGAGGTTTCTATTGAATTACTAACTATAAACTGGTCTACTTCATCTTCTCCCACATTCTGTCTCAGTGCCCCAAGTGAATCATCATTTAGAGAAACCATCATCCTAAGTACTATCTCTTAATTACATCTGGAAAGTCCATTATCTTCTTCAATGAGATCTAAGCCTAAAAAATCAGATAATTCTTCTATTTCTTCCCTATCTGTGGAAGGTAACTCCAAATCATTTGCCTTATCATTAATATTCCATATTTCTTCCTCTTTCTAGACCTCTTCTAAAGTAATTTTGTTGATTAAATTTAACTCCCTACTGACCTCAGTCCTTATTCTCTATGTTTGTTCTAAAATACATGTGAGAGAGTCTTTGTATTGTTCAATACTGATATCTACATTCTCTTCCCTTACCATTCTCCTCTACTTCCTCCCTATCTTCTTTAGAAGTATCCACTTGTTTCCCATCCTTCACCCTATCAATATCTAACGATTGGTCCTCCTCCTTTCTATCTTTTCTAACAATTTCTTATTGTGAATCTATAGTTTATGTTTCCACGATCTCCCCTTCTTTCAGCTCCAAACCCCCCCCTTATTCATTTTTTCTATAAAAAAAACTCCCCGATTTTCTAGAAATTTAACTTCTACCTCAGCATCTTCACTCAATGTCCCAGAATTTTCATCCTCTATCAGAGATTCTTCCCACAATAGACTATTATAGAAAACTAGATAAATGAAGTATGAAAAATATTTTGATCTTAATTCAACCGGACTTAATTTTTCTACAAAGATTTCCATTCTTACCACCATAATCACATCATTTTTTAAGAATTTCCCTCCTCCATGCCTACAAAGGTCCCTAAACTATTCCTTATCTTCTTGATAATTTCCTTATTTACTAATTCTATTGGTAAATTAAGGAGTAAAATTGCTCTTTCTATCCTGAAATCTTCTAAATTATTAGGGTTTAAATTAGGTTTCTAGTCAATAAAATTAAAGTCATTACCTCTAAATCTAGGTGACCCTTCCTTTAACAGTTTGTTCTTTAAAACAGAGGGGCAAACAATATATATATAATTTTATGATAAAATTATTACATTTACCTATTTGAATGTCACCTAGAACCATTCTACTATATGTTCTATTGGGACGCCAAAGTCATTCTATCTTGTGATGACTCCATATTTCAGGCATAGTCTATGCGTTGCTTCCAACACTCCTTCCCTACATTCCACAATTAAAGTTTCCTTAGTATCAACCAAAGAAAATATTGTTTTATTACCTTTCAGTTGATGAGATAGGGTTTTCTCCCATGATTTGGCATTCTCATCCCTAGAGTTTTTTGACAAACCGACTGATCTATTCGATATCCTCATTTTTGGAGGGGGTTCCCACCTTAAGGAATTAGAGTGTGGTGAAATCCTTCCTGGTCTGCTGCAATTCTTTTGATGGGCATTTATTGGGGATCTTCTCCACCGGTTGGGTACTAGTTTTATAGAACCTTCCTCAATATTTTATAGACTTTGGAAATGATTATGGAGCAAGGGAGAGCCAAGGTTATATTTAGATTTTTGTTGTTCTAATCTAGGCTTCCAAGAACCCAAATATGCCATTTTTTCTTCCCTTTTTCTCCCTTTGGATTTCACAATGTGCCATCAATCGTTCTTATCTGGTTGAGGAAGGGGAGCCTAGTTCCCTTGAAAAGAAGATATGAAACCCTAAGAAGCATACTTCATTTTTCCATAGAAAAGAATTTGTCTTCTAAAAACCAAAGAGTTGCTATTTTTGCTGAAATCAAATCTTTGCCGATGCAAAGCCATTTCTTAGTTTATTAATGTTTTTTTTAACTTTATCTATTGGTTTCATACTAAATTCCTTTTTAAATAGAGTAGGGTTTACAAGTCTTATTCAAGTAATCTTTGAAATACAATAGGAAAACAACAAGAGTGTCTCAAGGAGGTCATCAATTTTTTTTGTGATTTGAATTATACATTTTGGTTTGCTTAAGGATTATGGTTATGTCCATGATTTTGTACCCATTCATCCTAAACAAGTTTAATAAGATGGGAGATTTCCATATCGATATGTTTCTCTTCACATATTCAAAATATTTGCATGTTTTTAAAAAAAATTAAACATCTACTCTCTTTTTGTAAATGGTGATGATAGATTATGCTATAAGTAGTTATTTTTTCCATCATAACTTAGATCAATAGTTTTTTATTTGATGATGATCACCCATTATAATCCATTATGGCATAAAATATTGGCAACTTAACTTGATTCCTGGAACATCTCTCATTATTTGAACCTCCTAGATCTTTCTTAGAAACATTTCTATCTAGCATTAACTTCATCTTTCTACATGATATTCTAGCTAAGAAAACATGTTTTAGAATTGAGTTTATCTAGGTGTCAAGGTAGAACCCCTAAATACTTTTTTATATATATTGAACAAAGTGGTTTTATAAAGAATATGCTACCATCACGTAGCTAGAAAAAGAATAGACCAACCTAACCAAATTTACATAGTAGCCACTAGAAGGATGAAAGAAACAATCATTTCATCCACTTTAACAATATTTTATTTTGTTAAAATCTAATACATATTTAAAATCATATTGTTTTCTTTTTAATGCATTTAAGTTGATCTAATGTATTGGCATTCATCTTTGATGGGGATTGTATCTATGAGAAAAGGGAAGCAAATTGAAAAAATATGTTAGAGTAAAGCTTGAGAATTATAGTTGCTTGATAAAAATTGTTAGAGAACACAACAAAGAATTAAGTTATCCAAAGATGCCTTAAAATGACTAGACTAGCATAATCAACAATCACATTACTATGCAAATCAAGGCCCAAAATAGCTTGTTTCGAATACATCTTATCACAAAAAATAGAAAGAAAGATTTTAAATATAATAGTCCATTATTTCTTTACAAACATGAAGTCCCAAAATATATGCTTTATATTCTTACAACTAGGAAGAAAGGACATCGCACTAGTTGAACCATGATACATTTCAATCTATCCCCAACAAGTAGCTTGCAATGCAAAATTTTCCAAGTTGGAACCTATGTTTACACATCAGTTTTTGATTTCCAAGTTTGAAATCCAATTCTAGTCCAAAATTTTGCACTAAATCTACATTTCTGTGATTAAGGTGAGGAGGAGGGGACCATTGAAGGAGGAATTGTATATAAACCTCCTTTAGAGGTAGATAATTGAAAGGTTTAAAAACAACAATCTCTAATACTTAGATTTTGTTCATTCCATCAAAGTACAAAACTTCATAGAGAGATCTATTGGAGCTAAGGAGTGCAGAAATATTATAAATTTTTCAAACTTATTGTTCAACCCAAAATTTTACATGGTAGCTTTCCATGATGCTCAATCAAAGGAATTAAAATTACAAATATCTTTAAATTGGTGAACATCTTTTTGAATAAACAATAAGCATGTTTGGGAAAGATAATTGCTAATAGATGATCATGATAATTAATAAGTCTATTTGACCAAATTGATACTGAATAAAAAATGAAATCGCCTTGAATTAAAAAAAAATTCCATTTCAAAATATGAGAAAATTATTTCAAATCTTTCTAATAGTAGAGGAGATGAAGCTTTGATTTTGAAAAAAAGAGATATCATAATTTTACCTAATAAATCAATTTCTTGCCACTTCTTTTTTATAGAATATTCCATTATATGATGGTGAAAAAGAATATACCATGGTTCATTTACATTAGTATCTCTAATGATCTACTTTGCAGAAAGAAAAATGTGAGAAAGCTAAGGTAGCATAACAACTTCTTATGCTAACCTTGAGAGGAGGGTTATGTAAAAACTTTCTTAGATAAAAAAAAATTCAGATCCCAAATCTACAAACAACCTATCATAATAGAAAGCCCAAAACCCTCAAATCTAAAGTAAACAACCTATGAAATCCTCATATATTTCCTTTTCTATCATTCTTTTATGTATTGCATAGATTCAAATCTTAGGGATATAACACCAAAAATGTGACTCTAATGCCACTTGTAAGGAAACTTGCAACCGTATTTATGACAATTTCCACATAACTTGATTGATAAATCAAGAAAATGAGCACTTTTTAATCTACATGAAGAATAAATAACAAACCCATAAAAATGTGACACAGGATATGCCCTGGGAAAGACCGCATAAGGGAGAAACCCAACCTCCAGAAGCATCCATAATCCATATATTATTTACTATTGCAACATTTTAGTACATCCATGAAAACCTTAAAAACCCTATCCATCAACAAGAACTCCATGTAAAATAAATATGTAATCACACATCCCATTCCATGCTTCTAATCTCCATAAATGCTAACCTAGCTAACATCAACAACTACCCTTGTGGTTGCTTTTATATAAATAAGCTCCTATAAAATCACCAAGTGGTATTACATGAACCATGTGAAAAAATGTGTATAAGAAGGGGAGATTTCTTTCCTCTTCCTATTTGTTCCCTATTTTGAATCCAAAACAACATCCTTATAAGAATATTTTTTGAATTGAGTTAGATCAAAAGGTGAACATTGACTATAGGGATATGGGGAATTTATTACTTGAGAGAGAGTGATGCATGTGCTTTATGACCAAATGGAGGAAGAGGGTTAGGTTTAATGGCAAGTTTAGTGGTTGTAGAAGGCAATTGGAAAGGATGAAACTTATTTTTCATTATAGGAAAATCAAGATTTAGATTACCTTGTTTGTAGTAAAATCATGCATTTGGATAAGTAAATTATAGGCTACTCTAGTTCAAAACTAGGGCCAAACAACTTAATATTCTCAAGAAATGAATTATTCAAGTCTACTTCCACACACCTGGAATTAGAAATAAAATTGAACCTTTTTTTTGGCACCAAATTACTTTAATGAGCCAGGCCATAATGTCCTTAATTTATAATTTTAATTCTATATTCAAACATGGCGATTCAAGCCACATGGCATAGTGAGAAGAAATGGACCTTTAGTGTAAAAATAAAACGTTCTAACTTGGAAGATAATAGTTTTTTCCACAAATTACTCATGTTCCATATTGTAAAATAGATTGGACATGTTCAACTAATTAATGTATAATAGACATTACCCTTTCCCAATTCTTTGATTGTTGTAATTTTCTATCCCCTATTTGAGAGTTCATTTTTTTCCCATTTGCAAAATTTTATTTCAGTAGGTATTTATTTTATAAAAAAACAATATACTAGTATTACTTTGATTTTTTTCAATGATATCCAAAACATTAGCATGAAGCTAAAATTATAAGGATTTACCTTGTTCTATTGAAGAAAACCCTCAATTATTGTATTCTTTTTTATTTGGAATTGGATGATATCCTCAACAACCACTTTCTCACTCATTTCCTCTTCTTGGTCAACTTAATCTTCCATAGCCTTCTACTCTTTAATGGATACTAGTGTTTCACTTCTCCTTGTATGTTTGGATTTATATTTGAGCCTTATTTATGGTAAAATTTGTACCATTTCTCTATAAAAATCTTTGTAAACATTACTAGTGTATACACCTTAAAATGGTCGCCTAGACTTTGGGCCCCATTTATTAAATTATCAAATTCCTGAATCAATACTTTGCAAAATTCAAATCAATTTCTTTGATCAATCCTAAATAATTCAATCATTTCAATTTTCCCTAAGGTTTGATCATTTCATCAATAATTTTATTTAATTAAAAGAAATATTCTCTCTTAAATAAATAAAATAGCCTTATTTAATTGAAAGAAATATCTTTTAAATAAAATAATTTCATTTAATTAAAATCCCTTTTAATTAAATAATTTTATCTTGTTTAAATAATATCTCCCTTTTAAATATATAATGTTATCTTATTTAATTAAAAGAGAATTATTCTTTTAAACAAATAAATAAATAATCCTCTTAAAACTCTTTTGTGATGAAAAAGGGAAACAAATAATTAAAAATAAAGAAAATTCTTTTTCTCTCCACACTTTCTAAAAAATGAGCTTTGTTTCCTCTTTTTCGATTAATCCCACATTGCTCTTGGAGATGCATTCTCTTCCACATTTTATTATATAAGGAGCCCTCTCCTTCTCATTTCGGATCCTGAATTTTTATACTGTTGTTATGCTGCAGGTTTTCTTGGTGACATTGGAGCTTTGGAGATCATTGTTTTAGCTTGCATATTTACATATAGATTAATATTCATAGCATCTTAGCTTAGCTTATTTCATTATTTTAGCTTGATCTTCACATACATTAATTAGTAAAGGAGAGTAAAACTTGCATTTCAATAGAGTAGTTCATTTTCTTTGCATTGCAATCATCTAGATTAGTTTCATTTACATGCAATAACTCGAAGATCAATGGAGATTAGCACTCTTGCTTCTCATCCTTGAATCTCTCATTTCTTGGTGTACTTGCATAGGTGTAACTAGGTCGATCTGAGGGCCTCATAATACAACCCCTGCACTCCATGAATAGAGAGCTGTGAATCGCTATTTGAGACCTCATTGTTGAGTGTTCTTGAATTTAATGATTCACAAAAGTGTGACTACTTTTTAGCACACAACTAGAGGGCTAAAAAAAATTGGAGGGATCCATTCGCATTGCATTAATAGATAAATTAGTTACTAGAATTCTCATTGAAACCCTATACTTCATAAATAATTGATTGATAAATGTATTATTTTCATTTTTTTAGGAATGATAGAACTACCCCTTTTGAATGATGTTAATTATGAAATTTCCATATCAATTTCATAGTTTTTATATGATTTTCATTGCGCCTCAACTATCTTGAGTGATTTAGTAGTTTCACTTGATTCTTAAGGTAATAGTTGAAACACTCTAAATCCTTAATTTTTACAAATTAGGATCCTTGTTTATTATTTCCTAATTAAGAGCATATATTTATTTTGGTTTCTCCTTTCTATATATCTAATTCCTACAACCAAATATGGGACATTGAGGAAAGGAATCTAAGCTCTAAAAATACTTATATTATACTTATTTGCAAGGATTGAAAATGCATAGAAGACTAGATCTAGCAATTTCTATTGATAAAATCACATATATTTAATAGACATGTAACTCACTAAACCATTCTATAGAGGTATACATGGGGAAATTTTTTTGGGAGAAATACCCCACACTCCAAAGCACAAATTCAATTGTATAAAAATGATAATATTATAATTAAAGACAACTTTAGGCACATGACCTTATAGGATAAACACCAACATTAGATACTCAAATTTTGATATCATAAAAACTTCTTCCAACATTCTATAAAAACTCCATCTGAGCACCCAAATAAGTAGAAGAGACATAACTAGGAAACTAATCCAATAGTTATATAAAACCACAAGCCAATGCAAGGGATATGACACCAAACTCCATAGCCCAAATTCTAATGCCCAATACCAAGTTTAAAGTATATAGGTTCTTTTAGGATATTCTTTATAACTATCATAACTTATGATAGACCATATTTAAAATTAAGCATAAAAAATTATAATGATCCTATAGTCAAATATAGTTTATAGAATAGTTCATTGTACTCACATAATACCAATAAATATTCTAATGTAGGCCTCATAATCATAATATTATACATCAAGTACTATATCATAAGTAACTCAGATAATTTACAATGTCACATGATGAATGTACACATCATAATAGCATTAAACTCTCTAAATATTGTCACATGCAATCAAATATTGCTTATACATGTGGAAAAAAGTGTAACCTCAAAGTGTTATGGCTTACTTCTCATATGCGAATAAAATTTAATGCATATTAAACATGTAACATTAGGGATGTAGTTTTAAGACACATTTTCCATTATTCTCCCACTTGTAAAAAATCTTGAAATAATAAAGAGAACTCCAATATTGTCATCTAGCAACTAGGGGTCAAGAGTACCATAGTTTCATAGGACCACTTGAAATTCTCTATGAATATTGGATTTTTTAATGCATATACAAGGTTATTTAAAGTGTCAACCTTTTCTAATATAACTCTCCCATCATATACTATATCTTAAATAATACGGTATCAAACATCAATATTTTGTATATATGCATGAAAGTTGAACTCTTTTCTATACTAATGGTGCTCCAATTTTCACAATGAACTTTCATTATTATTTGACTTATCCCTACATTTGAGCATAGTCTCAAGATAAGTGAAATACTTATAGGCATGAGATTCTACCAAATGCATTTCCTTTGTCATGGATAAAGTGATTGCATCATGCCCCTTGTGCACACACTTGACTACAAATCTAAATAAGGTAAAAATTTAGCTACTAGTTGTAATACCCCAAAAATGGGCTATAAGTTCATTAATCTTCTACATCTACATATCGAACGAAATTGACATCAAAGTCCTAACCTAAGGCACATCGACACATCATCAAATCCTAATTGATTATCTTAAATTCTGCATCGGGGAATATTCCTAGTAATATTCCTAATTATCCTAATTATCTTTGATTTAATAATTATTTGGCGATAAATCCAATTTATCCTAAAGTTTGATTAATTGAATATTCTCAATATTTAATTAATTAGATTTAATACTGCCACTTAATTATTTAATTGAAGCTAATTCTATTTATTCCTAATTATGATATTTAATTTTGACAATAAATCCAAAATCTTACAAATAATTGATTAAATATTTAATTTAATTAATTAAATCATTTTGTCAATTTTTAATATTGTAATTTTGAATAAAAGTTTAAAAAATAATTGATTAACCCATAAATCAATTGTTTTATTTTTCAAAATTAGTTAAGTTGGAAATAAATCACTTTATTATTAAATTAATTCATAAATAAAACATGCACAATCAAGAAAAGCAGACAACTATCAATTATCAATTAAAGCTAAACTCTATTTTGAGTTGAACTCTACTTTTGCATGTTTTTGTGAGTTAATATCCTTTATTTAAAAATAACTCAAAAATCAACCTGAGTTATTTGAGTGATTTATGGCCTTTTTTTATGCACCTCCAAAGCCCTGGATTTCTATAAATTAAGGCTTTAGCTCTTCCCAAATCATCTCATAATTTGCGAACTTATGCTAGTGAATTGCTATCTAGAGAATCAGAGCTTCTTTGTGAATCAACCACGTTTTGTGAGATCACTTTTGTTTTCATTTTATTGTTAGATCATTTTAGTATATCAATTTCCATATTAGCATAGATTCATATCAGTTTTCATCATATCATTGCATCTAAAATCCAAAAAAAAAATAGATTAATTGCATTCATATTTCATATCAAGTTTTGCATTCAAATCCTTCATTTAGGTGTCGTCAAGGTCACTGATCTCAATAACAATCTGAGAACATCATACTCGCACCTATTAGAAGGCAGTAAATTGCTTGGTTAGTTTAGCTTTCAATTCATTGCATGATTTTGATTTTAGCTAACCTCTAATGTTTTACTAAAGTGTTGTGTCTACAGAATAGGTACAAAATTCACACACATTTCTAGCGCCCACCGTGGGGCCCTGAAACGGGTTTCCAATTCAATTCTATCAATTTCTATCTTTTTCTCCTCGGTTTCTATGCAAAATTATGATTTTTAATTTCTATTCGTACAATCTTTCATACGAGTTTATGCCAAAAGTCATTTCACACTAGACCCACTGTCATACGATAGTCTATTGGATCGAGAATCGTGCCAGACTGTACACACTGTCATCTGGAAATTCAACTGTCATTTCATCATATACCCAATGTCGTACGAGTTTTTGGATTGTTGTCTGGGAGCACACCTAGTGTCGTATGAGTTTCATACTGTCATCTGGTAACAGACCCACTGTTGTACGAGTTTCAACATCAGATTTCGACTGTCGTTTCATTTTTTAGGGCAGTTTGTCATATTTGGTTTTCAGATTTTGACTAATGGCTAATCTTAATAATTGAAATTCTCTATTTTTTATTGACTCCTACTGATTTTGATTGGAAAAAGTGCAAGAATTGCTAAAAATAGGTAAACATCTACTAAGCGTGTTGCAAGGATCTCAGGTATTCTCCTTGTTCTGATAACATTTTGATTTGGACTTAAAATAAATCTCTCGTGTGTCTAGCTTGAGTGTTTCTTTTCACGCTTTTGTTTTTACACACTTGCATAATTGATACTAGGTTGTGACACCTTAAGTATTGATAAGTAGTCTTAGATACTTGTGATTGATCTAGATTGCTATCTTGGGTTATTGGAATCACTAAATCCGCTAGCCCCTCATTCCACCCCGTGGTTGCAATCTCAGTGCCATAAAGGGGAGGGGTCTACAGGAGAGAAGCGTTAATTGTTCCACCAGGCAACCCTTTTGTGCCTTTTAGAACTCACTTGTTTTCTAAGTTGTGGACTCATTTTTAGCTTGTGTGAGGGGTTAATTGTTCCACCTTGTGGACTCACCTCATATTCGCTTTAAGCGTTAAGTGTTCCTCTTTTTGCTTTTGGGTACTTTCGGTAGATTTGCTTTTGGGAATATATATCTGTGCTCACATAGTAATTAGGCCCTATGAACACTATTTGTGATTCTTGAGAGATTGGATTCCTAGCGAAATCCTTCCTTGACGACGAGATCCTTGT
Source organism: Chamaecyparis obtusa (assembly GCA_027943335.1). NCBI lineage: Eukaryota > Viridiplantae > Streptophyta > Pinopsida > Cupressales > Cupressaceae > Chamaecyparis > Chamaecyparis obtusa. Next base: position 241,565 of record BSBK01004554.1, read on the forward strand.
AGGTAGGGAGGATACTTAGTGTGTTTCACGTTCTACTTGGTTAGTGTGTCTTCTTTTATTGATCAATACATTCTCTCTCTGGAGAGGTTGATAGATCACGTGGGGTTGACATCACAGACCTTGGTGAAACAAACTTTGTCTTAGCGTGTCAGATTAATCTGCTTGCTTTTTTTGGGTTAAAAGTGAAAAGGCATCAAAACCTTGGATCTGGAGCCAAGTCCCCTTGTGGTCCAATACTGTGAGTCATCTTTAGAGAGGGTTAACCGTAGCGGACATTCCCTTCATAGGGAAAACTACGTTGATGGAACCTCAAGTGGTAATAGCCATTTTTGCCATGGTAGTGACAACCACTATATAAATGTCCTTGTGGAAGAAATCTTCACAGGTTTGGTTCATTGTTGGATTGTCAGATTTCCCTAGCAGCTCCTAAAGATTAAGTTCTCAGACTGTGTCAAAACCCTGGTGTGCCGGGATTGGAGTTCACCCCTTTGGATCATAAAAGTTGTAGAGTCAAACCATTACTAAAAACCCTAGCGAGGCCAAATTTTCATTTTCTAGGGTATATGTGCGTTATTGCAAAACATTTTTTGAACATACACAATTAGCGCTTCGGAGGATTAGAATGAATAAAATCACTTGATTTTTCATGCGCAAGGTTGCTTTTTCCCTTGTTCATTGTTTTCAGACATGCTTGAAATCACTAGCTTGTTGTTTTGCATGCTTATTTATCTATCTGGTTATTGAAAATGAACAAATCTGTTACAATCCTCAAATCTGGATAGTACAATTTGCAAACAAGTTGAAATTGAAAACCCTAAATTTGCAAAATTTGAAGTGAAATTCTTTTTTGGAGTCAAAAGTCATCTCAGAAGGTCAGAAAGTCATATGAGTTTTTGTCAAATGTCATTTTAATACTGCCCAACTATCGTATGGTGAACTACCCAGTGTCGTACGAGTTTTTATGCTAGAAAATTCAAAAGTCAAAATCCTACTTGCAACTGTCGTATGATATTTTCAACTGTCATTTCATTACCTACCAACTATCGTACAAGTTTTGTAATTGTCATTTCATGGCATACCCACTGTCGTACGAGTATGCAGAGTGTCGTTTGGGAAATTTTTGAAAGTTGTCAGAAAATTGTCAGAATTGCCAGATATTTAGCTTTTTTAGCCTATTTCCAAAATCTGTCGATCAAATCACTGTGTCAGGAACAAAGTAGTAGCTATTGAGAATCCAATCATTATCCCAAAGTGGCCTTTTGAATCTGATTCAGCCTTCTGTTTAATCGATTTGAGTCCTTTTCATCTTGTGTCAAAACCTTGTCATAACTATCAATCTTCAATCAATCATCAAAATGACTAAGTGTTGTGATATCTTGTCCACTATCTTTTGGGAATCTACCCATACATCCAGGGCATATTATCCTTCACCCACGTCTAGTCGAATCTTTAAATCAATCAAACCTTGACAAGGTTGCGTCATCTGATCATCTTGATTCATTTCATTCTTCAGTCATCTGGATCTTATTCTTTGTCTCACTCAAAGTTGATGGTGGAAACTAGAGCTTCCTCTCACAAGAAATCTGGAGAAGCATCCTAGACCTTACCTATAACCACTACCAGGGGTCCAACTCTTGAGTAACTCATCAATTCTGGTCTTTATGAAGACGACGGTCTTGGCAACTATCGATTAAAACCTGGTTACATTCCTCCTCCATCAACTCACAGAGGTACCCAAAAAACCCCGCATCAATCTATTCCAGGGAGTCCACAAACTCCTACCATGTCTCAAGCAAGGACAAAATTTGGCTCTCAAAGAACTCAATCTCAACATGGTGCAGATCAAGAACCCACACCTAAAGAAATTGCTCAATATCAAAATGATGATAACTTCAAATGAATGATGAAGCATTTCTTGAAAGAAGACAGAGAAGCATACTTTTTACAATTGCAACATCAAGGAGCTAAACTTCCTCCCAACTTTAATGTGGAAAATATCATTACACATGAGGAAGAAACTCCACTCACAACTATGATGAAACAGATGCGTGCTATGCAAGTTGAACTTAACAATCTTAAGAAAGAGAAGGAACCCAAAGAGTTCTCCATGGAGGCTCTATGCCCTTTTCCTTTTGACCAAGACTTGTATATGCCACCATTTCCAAAAAGAGTGGAGATACCAAAGTATGATAAATATGACAGACACTCTAATCCTCAAGATCACATCAGAGAGTTTTGTACGCAATCCATGGAGTTCATGCATGAACCGACCTATCTCATGCGCCTCTTTCCTAGATCTTTGGGAGGATCATCCATTCATTGGTTTTCTCAGTTGCCACCTACTATCAAAACTTTTGAGAAGTTGATCAAATTGTTTTATCAACAATATTCCTACAATATTCAACATCCAGTCACCATGATTGATATATGTAATCTCAAGCAATATCCAGGGGAACCATTCCTAACATTTCTTAAAAGATGGAGGAAGAAGTTCTCTCTATATGCCAGACCTATTCCAGAAACATAAAAAATGGAAATCTTCATCAATAACCTTGTTCCCAAAATCAATTATCCTCTACAAATGCAAGATCATACATGTTTTGATAAGATGGTGGATAATGCTATCAAAATTGAAAAAATGCTTGTGAAAAAAGGAGAAATCACCCTTCAAAAAGACAAGTACGAATCAAGATCCAGTTTTAAAGACAAGAATAAAAATTGGAACAAGAACAAAGGCATCGTCACAAATAGCATTGTTGATACTATCTATGCCCCATCAAAGGCACCAGCCTACAATCTAACTCTTGGTTCCCAAGCCATCAAAGCTTCAGAACAAAAGTCATTTGAACCATCTCAAAAGAAGCCAGAATACAAAAGATGGGATAATAAATGAAAGTTTACTCCTCTTGGAGAATCTTTGGAATCCGTGATGAGAACTCTACTAGCTAATAACATCATCTCTTTGCCACCAATCCGACCACCTGATTCTGAGCCTAAGCCAAAATGGTGGAGAGAAAATGAATTTTGTGATTTCCATCGAGGTAAAGGTCACAAAACTAATAACTGCTTCTGATTGAAACATACCATTCAAGATCTAATCGATAGTGGAGACATCACAATTGACAATCCTAAGAGTAATAATGATCATACAGCATTCACAGAACCATTTTTGAAACATGGTCAAGAAGTTTCAACTTCTCAGCCTAATATGGGGGCAAAAGTCAACTATGCCTACCCTGGAAATAATGCTGTCATCAATATGATTGAACCATGTCTCTCTGACAGTTGCAATGTCATCACAATTGTAAGAAGAGATAGACAAAATTAATCTACCAACATGGTTACTCGATCACAAGCCCAAGCACATCTGAAAGGACAAATCCCAGATTCATCAAATGTCCCTAAGGTGCCCTTCAATCTTTCATCTGCTTCTAAGCAGAAGGCTACTTCAAAATCTTCCAATCCAAAGGATACGAGGCCTACATCTTATAGCATTGTTCAACAACTCCAGCACACTAATGCCAAAATCTCCATGTTTGAGTTGCTTCGAATATCTCCAGCTCACAGAGCCATACTAGACAAAGCTTTGCTCGGTTCCAATGTTCCTAATGACCTTGATTTAGACAAGTTCCAGACTATGGTTGGACATCTTACATCTCTGCAATATATCTCCTTTTCAGAGGAAGATGACAACTCCTTGAGTCACCCACACAATCAGCCTTTGCATATAGAAGTCTTGATCCAGAACCGTAGGGTCAAACATGTGTTGATAGATGGGGGTGTTGGCCTAAACATTTGTTCTTACAACTTGATCACACAATTGGGATTTTCAGAATTGGCTATTGATCCTAGAAAGAAAATAACTATCAAAGCCTATGATGAACAAGAAAGATCTTCTAAAGGCACCATTGTCTTACCCATCCGAGTGGGTCCAGTTATCAAAGATACCATCTATCAAGTGCTTGATCTACCTTTGGCCTACAACATCCTCCTAGGGAGACCATGGATACATGAAATGCAAGGTATTCCTTCTACATACCATGAATGTCTGAAGTTTCCTTATGAAGGAGTAGAGGTTACTATCCCCACAGATCTGAATACAACTTGCAATACATTGAAAGAAAGTGCAGATAAGCTTGTGCCTAATAACAGAGAATCTTCCATTGAACTAACTAAAGCAACGTCCACATCTAACATGGAAGATCTTGCAAAATAGGTCAATATCAAAGAAAATGGGATGGGAGAATATATTATAGAGCCAGTCTTATCTTTGACATCTCTCCCTATCTCACCTAAGTCTTATGGATAATCTTTGCAATTATCCAAGCCCGAACCTAAAGAACCTCTTGAAGCATATAAAAAGAATTTTGTGGCAGAACAAGTATCCAAGAAAGAGTTTGAAGAGGATGAAGCTGTGCTATCATGGCTATACAAAGACGAACCTGAATCTCAAGTTGTTCAAACTAGTGGCTCTACAGTATCCAAACTCTCTTCTAAGTCTTATGGTCCAGGAGATAAATTGATAGCTAAGATGGGATATCCAGGTCAAGGACCTCTAGGAGTCAGAGGGAAAGGTCTCGTGGTACCTCTCCCACATATTGGTAGAGAAAATAAAGACAAAGTTGGCTTAGGCTTTAAGAAGAAACCCTATCACCTCAAAGGTAATTGCTCTCATGTCATAGAGCAGATCGCACTAGGAGAACCTCTTCTTAAGAAAGAAGAAACAGAACCATCAGATAGTGATTCAGATAGTTCAGAACTCATCCCCTATGAAAAATTTCCTAAGGAGATCAAAGACCTTCTTGATGATAAAGATGATCCAATCAAAAGAATTAATGTAGTAGAAACACAAGGACCTACTATCAATCAAGAGATAGTTGCAACACAAGAACCAGCTAATCTCGAAAACAATCAAGAAGAGGGAAGTAGTAGTGATTCTGAGATAGATTCCTATGAGTATGAATTCAAATTAGAATCTGAGGGTAACCCTTCTTAGGGTATTCACCCTGACTTTACTCATGTTCTAAGATTTCCTAGAGATCCTGAATCAGAAGCTGAATCAAATGACTATGAATGGCGAGCCATTCTAGAACCAGATGAAGATGAGCTTATTATAGAGAAACATGTTGAAGTCATTCACCAATATGCACCTAATCCCAATGTAAGTCTAGAGTGAAATGATGAACCTATCAAGTCTGATCCACCTATGGCTGAATTGGACTCCCATGATGACATTGAGCCTATTCATGAATTGAATGTTTTAAGTTGTAATATCACCTTTGAACTCGAGTGTCAGGTTAGGACCAATGATGACAAATCCATATCCATAAACACTATCTCCCAATCTTTCCCTACTTTGACTATCAAATATCCAGAACTTATTGATCGAACCTCCACAAATTCGAGCCATGGTATTTATACCTTCCCGAATGACTATGCCCTTGCTTGCTACTTAAATGCAGTTGAGCCTATGAGGACTTCCATCAGTGAACTAAGTGTCAACAAGACCGAGTCGAACATCAAATATCTTAGTCAAAAAAATAAGAATAAAAAGAAAAACAAAAAGAGTTCTGAGGGTGAAAACCACTTTGTGGCAGTCTCAGAACCTACAAAAGTAAAAATAAAAGATGTATTCGAAGGTGAAAACCTCTCTCAGGCACCTAAGGATGAGATGTTTGATGTCCTTCTGAGTCATTTACAGGACATATCTCTAGTTCTAATTGAACCCATTCAATCCATCAATTTGGGTACAATAGAGGAACCACAATTGGTACATGTCGCACAATCATTATCAAAAGAAGAGAAACAAAAATTTACAACATTCCTAATAGAGAAGAAGATCAACTTTGCATGGAAATATTCAGATATGCCAGGATTGGATCCTAATCTCATAATGCATCATTTATCTATTGCTGCAAATGTCAAACCTGTCAAGCAAAAATTGAGAAAGATGCATCCTCACGTTGCACTCTTGGTAAAAGTTGAATTAGAGAAGATCTTGAAAGCCGGATTCATCTAAGTTATTGACTATGTAGAGTGGATCTCCAATATTGTACCCATTTCTAAACTAGATGGTTCAATCAGAGTGTGCACAGACTTTAGAGATGTGAATAGAGCGTGCCCCAAGGATGATTTTCCACTACCTAACATTGATATGATAGTGGACATGACTGCGGGTTTTGAGATGTATTCCTTAATGGATGGTTTCTCTAGATATAATCAAATAGAAATTGCTCCAGAGGATCAAGAGAAAACTACTTTCACATGTGCATGGGGCACCTTCTGTTGGAATGTCATGCCATTTGGGCTTAAAAATGCTGGTGATACATATCAAAGAGCCATGACATCTATTTTCCATGACATGATGCATCGAACTATGTAAGATTATGTTGATGATACTTTAGCAAAATCTATGATTAGAACTGAACATCTAAAGGACTTGAGCATGATCCTAGACAGAATGGAAAATTTTAGTCTCCGACTAAATCCTAAGAAGTGTGCTTTTGGTGTCACTTCTGGAAAGCTCTTAGGATACATTCATTTCAAAGAAGGGCATTGAGGTTGATCTAGCTAAAGTAAAGGCTATAATGGAGATGCAACCTCCTAAGAATATCAGTCAGATGAGGACATTGCAAGGAAGAGTTCAATCTATCAGAAGATTCATATCACAGCTAGCGGACATATCACAACCGTTTACAAAAACATTACATAAAGGTGTGACCTTTGCATGGAACAAAGAATGTGAACAGAACTTTAACCATATCAAGAAGTATCTATCAAATCCTCCTATCTTGATGCCTCCTATTCATGGGAAGCCATTGATCTTATATGTCTCCACAACAGATACATCACTGGGGGCATTACTAGCACAGCACGATGAGAACAAAAAGGAAAGAGCTATATACTATATCAGTAGAACATTGGTTGCATATGAGAATAACTATTCAATGATTGAGAAAGCTTGTCTAGCTATGATCTTTGCATCACAAAAATTGAGACACTACATGTTAGCTCATACTACACAATTGGTAGCTAAAATTGATCCACTCAAGTACCTCCTAAGCAAAGTTGCCCTCACAGGTAGATTAGCTAAATGGGTTATGCTCTTAAGTGAATTTGACATTAAATATGTGGAATGAAAAGCTATCAAAGGGAAATTCATTGCTAATCAATTAGCAGAAGCACCATTGTTTGATGACACACCACTACAAATGGAATTTCTAGATTCCTCTATCATGCATCTTTCTTCTAGAGGATGGCAGTTATTCTTTGATGGCTCCTATACACAGAATGGATCCAGAGTAGGCATGTTGTTCATAACTCCTCAAGGATACACAATCTTAAAAGCATTCAGATTAAAGTTTCCTTGCACAAACAATATTGTAGAATATGAAGCCCTTTTGAATGGTATGAAACTAGCAATTGAGTGGAGAGTGACAGAGCTACACATTCATGGAGACTCTCAACTTATTCATCAAGTCAATGATGTCTACCAAACTAAAGATGAAAAGCTCATTCCTTACAAGAGAATGGTAGATGATCTTAAGAAATATTTCATATCTATCACATTTGAGCAAATTCCTAGAATGGAGAACAAGGCTACCGATGCAATGGCAACACTATCTACTTTATTGCAGTAGCCTGAACATGAGCTACACTATGAGTTCCTGGTGGAAGCACTATCTTATCTTGCATATGACTCCCCTAAAACCCGCATGATTTGCACCGTTGTAGGTCATGATTCATCCAGATACAAAATCCTATTTTCTTATCTCCAAGACCAAATCATTCCGAATACCTTCAACTGCCATGAAAAGAGATACCTTATCCGTAATGCCTCCTGATATGTCATCATTGGTAATGATCTATACAAATGAGGTCTAGATGGTACGCTACTTAGATGTTTAGAATGGGAAGAGTCTCAACATGCATTAGAGGAAGTCCATGAGGGTATTTGTGGGTCACACTCAAATGGTTTAACACTAGCTCGAAAACTTATTAGGGTAGGGTACTATTGGCCTGAAATGGAGAAAGATTCAATCAAGTTTGCTAAAAATTTTCAAAAGTACCAAGTGCATGGTAACTTGATTCATGCTCTAGGGAGAGATCTACTTCCCTTCACAACACAATGGCCTTTTCAACAATGGGCATTTGATCTTATAGGTGTTATCTATCCACACTCTTCTAATGGACATACCCATATAATCACATCTACAAATTATTTTACAAAATGGTTAGAAGCGGTTCCTCTAACACAAGCAATGGGGAAACAGATCTCTATGTTCATCTTGAACTACATTATATGCAGATATGGGATTCCTCACTCTATAATCACCGATAATGGGGGACAATTCAAAAACAAGGACCTCAATGACTTATGTGCTAAATTCAAGATTACACAACATTGGTCTTCTATCTACTATCCTCAAGGGAATGGACAAGCAGAGGCTTCAAACAAAAATCTCTTGAAAATCTTGCATAGAACAGTGAATAACACAGGAAGAGACTGGCACCTGATGATCAATCCAACTCTCTAGGCCTATAGAACAAGTATCAAATGCCCATTGGGGCTACACCATTCACTTTAGTTTATGGGTCTGAAGTGGTACTACCTATTGAGGTTGAAATCCCATCACTAAGAATCAGAATGCATGGACTTGCCATTGACGATGACTACAGAGTGTCTAGGTTACAAGAACTTGAACTACTAGATGAGTGCAGACAAGCAATGTATGATCATCTCAGAGTATATCAGAAGAGAATTTTTAGAGGCTACAACAAGAAAGTCAGACACAGAGAATTTTAGGTTGGTGATCTAGTCTTGAGAGAAAATCCTAAAAATCAATCCCATCAAGAACGCAAGGGGAAGTTTGAACCCAATTGGCTAGGTCCCTTTATAATCACTGCTACTTTTGGCTTTGGTGCCTATCAACTCTCAACGATTGAAGGAGAACAGCTCTGAGAACCAATCAACATTCTCCATTTGAAGAAATTCTACGCCTAAGGCATTCAGTCTATGGTAAAATGTCCTGAAAAAATCTTAAAAATCAGAAAAAGTCCTGAAAAAAAATGAACATCTTGGTGAAAACCTAGCAATAGGTGCCTTGATGATTCACAAAAAAATAAAAAAATAAAAAAATTGAAAAAATGAAAAATACAAAAAAAAGAAAAAAAAGAAAAAGTGCCTTGGTGAAAACCTGGAAGCAGGGGCCTTGGTAGCAAAAATAGAATCTCTGCCAAGATGGTGAAAACCTGGTAAACGGGCACCACTTGTTCAAGAAGCTCCATCTATCAGCGCAATCTTGGTCTTTCCCAGCTTTCAGTCTTACTTTAGTTTGTACATATCTCCCAGTTTGTTTTAGCATTTCTAGTTTTCAATAAGTCAGTTTGTACACCAATCTGCTCAAGCATCTGTATCCTATCAATGTTCAAACTTGGGGGCAATCAAAGTCATATCCTATGGTCTCCAATGTATCTGAGATGTATCATATCCAGTTAGAGTCCTTTGCAGCTTCATGTGAGTCAGTTAGTCAGTCTTGTCTCCAGAAAGGATTTTACCTCTACAACAACGCAATCAACATCAAACATCAAAACTGAAAAAAATCTATGCTTTTTACAATGCTTTTATCTCCTTGTATGCTTACTGATTCGCATTAAGATTTTTGCATATTATGTCCTTTTGAGCTCTTCAATGATGTCCTTTATAGGATTTAGAGAGTGATGACTGGGGGCATAATCTTTTCTTTATCATCTGCTTGTATGTGAAAATCTAACAACTTTGGAAATTTTGGATTGAAATGGTGTCCGACTGTAAGAGCCTCTATCTTGAATTGGATGGCCATGCATACCTCGATCATTGATACCTGAAAAATTCAAGGAAGTTTGATCTAATTATTTTCTTTTTGAGTGAGTTCTTTCTCCTAGTGTGAAATGTGATCTTGCCTAAGTATGTGAATGATAAAGGGTCACTATGGGTAATTCACACTGGATTTAGAATGATCTCTTGACTGTTTGATGTGATTGACCGCAAGGTGTATTCTGGTGATCACAACGTTTATGTTTTGATGCTTATACAAATTGCTATATCAAAATGGACATGATATTCTGGTCATCCTGGTGCTTATGCCTTGGTGCTTATATCTAATCCGACATTCTGAAAATAAAATCAATATTCATATATCCATGGTTGTTGACCAGTGGGTGTTGTATTGATTCATGCACATACAAATCAATATTCATATGTCTATAGTTTCATAGCTAGTGGGCATTGTATTGATTTATCTAATTACCTAAAAGTTCAATGATGATAACAAATCGACACATGATCAGTGAGTAGGTCCTAGGTCCTAGGTTGCATTTCATTTTCATGTTTCTTTGCATTTTGCATGTCTGCATGATCTCACAAATGTTTGGAAACACTTCAAAGCTTAAACAATTCTTCATATCAATTCTTCACATCTAACAAGAGCTGAGTCTCACTCGAAGGTCTCTTCATCGAACTACAAGCAATAACTCTCCTGGGTTAAAATATCCTTTTGACATAAGACTGAGTACTTGTCTTCATCAACCTGCAAAAACATATCATGTGTATCACTGCATTTACACCTCATATCATTACCATTTGTTACATTACATTACATCCAATGCCTAAGCATAAATCATACATACATCTTCTTCATAATCAATTACATTTGCATAACATCCATACATATGAAAGAAATCATTGCATTGCATTAATCCATACATACATTCTACACTAATCATAGCATAAGCATAGCATGATATCATCATAAATCAAAACATGACAAGTACAAATGAAGTCACAACCAAAAACATTGATCTCATATATATCATAATCTTGAAATGTGTCAGGGGTGCACTACTAGCACAATGTACAAAAGAATGAGCACAAGAGATCTATCAGAGTCAGAACAATATATCAGTAATAAAAAAGAACAGAGTATATAAAAACATGAGAGCAAGAATCAACTCTTGGCACGCTCCTCGGTATCTTCATGAGGAGGTGGTGGTGCATCTGGTATAGCCTCTACTCTTGGTGCCCTAGCTCCCTCTAAGGCTAGCATGTAATCTGAATAAGTGGGCACTCTCTGTGCAGTAGGGACAACAACATAGTAGGCAGACACATAATATGAAGCCTGTGCGGTCTGATGGGTCACCTCTGTCTGTAACCTCTGAAACTTTGAGTGAAACTCTGTATGGAGCTCTATGCACTGCCTATCTACCTCTTGATACCTCTCCTCCCACCTAGCACTCTGTACCTTCAGGTCCCAGACCTGAGCTCTGAGACGTCTGATAGTCTCTGATGAAGTGAGAGGAATAGTAGGATCAGCCTCAACTGCTGGCATCTCTGTGTCCTGTGGCTGCTCTAGCTGCTAATCAGTGGTACCTTCTTTGTGCGCCTTACGATGTCTAACCTTAGCTCCTAGATCAAAAGTGGTATATGCCTGTGAGGGATCTACATCGCCACCTACAAACTGCTCAGCTGCTAAAACCTCATCTGCAGAACCAACACTACCCAAAGTACCTCTCTTGCCCCTGCTCCGTCTCTATGAACCTGTGGATGTGCTTGCTATAGAAGTAGAGGATGAGGGGGCCTCATATGTCCTGATGGTCTTTGAAGTGGAGCCATCGCTCTCTGTCTGGGTGGTGTAGGATGCACTACCTAAGGTCTTGGGCCCTATCCCACAGGAGCACCTGTAACATCCATTGCCTCCTCCATGGAGGGTATAAACTCAATGGGATCCGAGAATCTATGAATAGGATAATTCGCTAGCCAAGAAATGTATCCATCTGTGACCCCTGCATCAATAACCTGTGGATGGTAGTCCCAGTCTCTACCTATGATGGCACTGTACTCCTCTGAACATAACGAATAGGTGAGCCAATGTATCCATCCGAGCCCAATCTCACAAATAATGCGAGCATATGTAGTATACTCATGTGGGGCATCTTGTCTACGTCCATACTGATGCCACACTTTTAGTAATCAAAAATCTCTCCAAAACAGTGGGAGACTAGCCAATAAGTACCCGACTCTGAAAAAGAAAATTGCACTACTCCCTCGCAGTGGTCCATGCCTCTATCTGCAAATAGGGTCTCCAATGCACAAATGTCATATCATCTAAACATTGGCGGAAGTACTCAGTATGACCCATGCAGACCTGTGTGACATAACTAGCATACGTATATATCACTGGCTCCTGTGGCTACCAATGTGTCTGGAAAATCGGTCTCAACACTAGGATATGCTCCCATGCCCATATCTGTAATACAAGAGCTCCAAATGTGAAGCTCTTGCAATCTTGATACACGACCTCGTGCATCTCTGAAAATATGTGGGCCAATAGGCACTGACCCCAGGCAAGCTCAGTAGGAGTGGCCATTAGAAGAGCTACCATTAGAGCCCATCCCATCAAAAAGTTGTTCTACTGACGGCCTAGCATGATAAGCTCTCCGATCATCCCAGCGATAATGCACTCTAAATGGTGTGTCTGGCCATATCTCTGTACAAGGGTCTCCTAGGAAATGGACCCCATCAACTGTGTATCATCACCAAACAGACACCTAAAGGCATGAAGACCAGTCTGGCCGAAACTCACATACTCTGGACATCGACTGCTATGGAATGGAATGCGTAGTACATCCTATAAATATCCTCTTGAGTCATAGTCATCTCTCCAGTCGGTAAATGAAAGGTCTGAGTCTCCGAGTGAAATCTCTCTATCAACGCAGTCAATAGGCCATGATTTACCCTAAAATTGGGTAAATAAATGAGATGCTCAAAACCGCATGCAGCAAGATGAACCCTCATAGGGTCAGGAAGCGAGACACATAGTCTCTGTGTCACTGGGTAAGAATGACGGACATGTACATCTGGATATGTGACCTATATTATGTAGAAACAAGGTTTTTTTTAATGAAAAATTGAGTTCAAAATCAGGCTAATAGTACAAGAATGGAACACTTCGATATTTCAGAAGGTGGGTCAAAGGGTCAGCAATTAGGCAAAATTATCAGAAAAATCAAATTTTTGACCTAGGAGTCAGTTTTTAACTCACTATTTTTCAAACGACATTCCAAACTGGCATCAAGTGTCGTATGATACTCCATAGAAGACCAAACAACAATCCATGTTCATACGACACTGCGCCCGGAATCATACGAGTTTCAAGGGACCCAATGAAATGTCGTACGACACACGGGTCCCTCTCATACGACACTTGGGTGGACTTGAAATGACAAAGGAAATTAAAATGAAGTGTCGTACAAGTCTGGGATGGGACTCGTACGAGTTTTCAAACATGCAAAATTCAAAAAGCAAAATGCGTACGAAAAAATTTAAAAATGCTATAAAACATGAAAAATTTGCATTTTCAGAGGGGCACAGAGGTCCACCTATCAGATGTCCATACTGTCAGGGTCTCTGGTATCTCCTACTGCGCTCAAATCGATGCAAACTCACAGGAACCTTTGGCTCTCACTGTTCTTCCATTTTCTTGCTCAGAGGGCTCCACAAAGTCTCCAAAGTCAAATGGTTGAAATGAATTGAAAATGACCCTTCAGGCCTTTATATAGCATTTGACTTAATTTTCAAAAGTGCTTTGTTTTTCATGAAAATTGCACCCTTGGCTAATTTCGACATTCTGAATCCATTTTCGGGATCAAAATTCAAATCTGAGATTGTTTATTATGTCAAAATCATGATTTAAAATTTTTGGGCCCAGGACAGTCTACTGCTTGCATCATCGACCTTCATTCATCACAGAAATCTAGTATTCAACTTAACTGATTATCTTACATCAAACTATCAAAATTTTCACTTGGTCAACCATGGTCAACTCATGGTCAAACCTAGTCAAACTTGGTCTCGAGGACCTCCAAACGATGTAGGGTGCATTCCCGGATGTGTTTAACCACTTCTCAAATCAATTAACATGCTTCTAAACTATCAATGTTGACTTTTCTTATCAGATTTCAATTTTAATCCCGTAGGGGGCATGGAATTGCATATCATTCAAAGTTCGTAATCTAAAGCTGAAATCATATCTTTCCTCAATAATCAAGACAACAACCATATCTAATTGTTGATTTATCAAAAAGTCCTCGTCGCTTGGGGCAAATCAAATCTATTATTGCTTGGGGCATATTAGATTCATCATCGATCCATATCAATTTGGTATTCTCTTAATCTTGTAAATTGTATCAATTTTTGCAACTATCGGTTCAATTGTGTTATTTCCTTGGTTCTTCGGTAACTGAAGGGTTTAGATGTGATACCTACGTGGTTCTTCTAAGACAATCGAGTCTGGAACTGGTCACTCACTTCTTTGTAATCATAAGGTTCAGAATCAAGCGTTTTGACGCTTTTGTTTCATTGGTTCATTACTTTTATAGTTTCCATTATCTTTGGTCATTCAAGACCTAATATCTTCGAATCTTTCAATCAATCTTTGTCTCATATCATAGTTTTTATTTCATATCAATTGCAATCTCATATCAGATCATCAGTTTCAAACATCATACACAGACTATCTTTGAACCACTGCGCTTCGCACAGTAATTCAAAGAGAGGCAAAATGTAATACCCCAAAAATGGGCTATAAGTTCATTAATCTTCTACATCTACATATCGAACGAAATCGACATCAAAGTCCTAACCTAAGGCACATCGACACATCATCAAATCCTAATTGATTATCTTAAATTCTGCATTGGGGAATATTCCTAGTAATATTCCTAATTATCCTAATTATCTTTGATTTAATAATTATTTGGCGATAAATCCAATTTATCCTAAAGTTTGATTAATTGAATATTCTCAATATTTAATTAATTAGATTTAATACTGCCACTTAATTATTTAATTGAAGCTAATTCTATTTATTCCTAATTATGATATTTAATTTTGACAATAAATCCAAAATCTTACAAATAATTGATTAAATATTTTATTTAATTAATTAAATCATTTTGTCAATTTTTAATATTGTAATTTTGAATAAAAGTTTAAAAAATAATTGATTAACCCATAAATCAATTGTTTTATTTTTCAAAATTAGTTAAGTTGGAAATAAATCACTTTATTATTAAATTAATTCATAAATAAAACATGCACAATCAAGAAAAGTAGACAACTATCAATTATCAATTAAAGCTAAACTCTATTTTGAGTTGAACTCTGCTTTTGCATGTTTTTGTGAGTTAATATCCTTTATTTAAAAATAACTCAAAAATCAACTTGAGTTATTTGAGTGATTTATGGCTTTTTTTCATGCACCTCCAAAGCCTTGGATTTCTATAAATTAAGGCTTTAGCTCTTCCCAAATCATCTCATAATTTGTGAACTTATGCTAGTGAATTGCTATCTGGAGAATCAGAGCTTCTTTGTGAATCAACCACGTTTTGTGAGATCACTTTTGTTTTCATTTTATTGTTAGATCATTTTAGCATATCAATTTCCATATTAGCATAGATTCATATCAGTTTTCATCATATCATTGCATCTAAAATTTAAAAAAAATAGATTAATTGCATTCATATTTCATATCAAGTTTTGCATTCAAATCCTTCATTTAGGTGTCGTCAAGGTCACTGATCTCGATAACAATCTAAGAACATCATACTCGCACCTATTAGAAGGCAGTAAATTGCTTGGTTAGTTTAGCTTTCAATTCATTGCACGATTTCGATTTTAGCTAACCTCTAATATTTTACTGAAGTGTTGTGTCTACAAAATAGGTACAAAATTCACACACACACACTAGTACACCTTTAGCTATCAACATATCCTACCTAATAAATTTCTATGTATCCTTGAATATTAACTTTGTTGGAATGATAATGAGCCCATCATAAAGTTGCATACTTCAAATATCAACCAAGAAACATGCCAACCATAAGAGAATGTTGCAACATGACCTTGCATGAACAATAAGATTGAATTAATTAACGAGATATGAAAAATGTAAATTGAGGTCTATTATAATATACAATATGCCTTTCTTATATAGGCAAGGTGATAAGGTATGATATAAATTATGCTTGAATTAAATTTTAATGCATAATAATAAATTCCTATGATTTAAAAGTAAATAATGAGACATAGCACCATAATAACATGACTTCTAGAATGACACCTAGGAAAACTCACATGATCCTATGAAAATAATTAAATGAAAATTTAAGTAAGGTAACTTTGTGACATCTAATGGCTAAGTAAACTTAACACATGCATTATGTCTTGTTTAGGAGGAATCAAGGTACACAACCTTAATAAGACATCATATTCACTCTAACACCATTAGGAATAAAAAAATATATTATGTGAATTATGCAAGACTAACATGAAAATTGTAATATGAATCCCAAAAATTAGGCCATGTTAGGTTCCCATTCACAAATACCCATGCAACTAATCTTTCATGAATAGAGAAAAATATAAAACCTCATGGGATCAACGTCCTCTCCCTCAAAAAAGATAATGAAACTAATGTGCAAGTGATAGAATAAGTGATGTGTAGAGGTCTCAACATCAATAGACCTCAACTATGTCCATCACATGTATAAAATCAATATCCCTCCCTCACCCCCCATGATTTGGAAAGAAAGAGACTATACATAGCCCACCCATGATTAAGGATCTTTTGGAATAATGGTAAGTGTCTAAAGAAAAACCATAACCTAATGCTAACAACTTGTCTCCCCTTATGAAGAAGCAATAATGTGTATAAATGCAAGAATCCTTCCCATTTAGGAAATTATTTGAAGTGTGGAAGAAAATAGAATGATGATGTCTCTGAAAACTACTCCTGTGTCTTTTTGTCCAATAAATTACATTCCCAATCAAAGAAGAAGGTGAAAACTAGAACTATGTAGAAAATGATATAAAATAATATCCAAAGAAAAATGTGATATGATAAAAGGAGTGCAATGGTTGTCATTAAATAGGAGAGATAACCCCTCAAAATCTATTCTCCAAATCTAAAATATAATGATGACATTGTTGAATAGGAATGATGGACATTATGCATGATTGTACACAAGAAGCCAATGTAAGTGAAGGTAGATCAACTATCTATAAAGAATAATCAATAACTTCATCCTCATATAAATTTTGAAAATACTCCAAAGTATTAAATTCCCTAATAGTATCACAATCATAGGGTATCCTTTGTAAAGGGTCAAGTGGCACATTGAAATCTAAAATAAGATCTTATGGGAATGGCTAAGTATCAGGATCTCCATTAAACTCCCATAATTTAGTCCAAAGAGCATGAGGACACTCAAAATTAATAATATATTTTATATGCCATCATCTATATGCAGAGAAATAATGGACTAAGACATGATCCCATTTGAATTCCAAGCAAATATCTTCTTAGGTGTCAGGTTAGAGAGTAAGATTATATGAATGTGGAAACAAATGAAGCCACCTAATATGGGTGATAATTTCATCTCTTAATTTATTTTATTTTTCCCTCTTAATGATGATCAAAGAAAGATGAAATGAAAAAATCATTGAAAGCTAAAAAATAAAGCCCCACCAACAAGGTATTATTCTTCAAGTATAAAGATTCTAAATAATCAAGAAAATACCTCAAATTGAAAAACAAAGATAATAAATGGGGATGAATTTTTAAAAAGTGCATGGATAGAATGATGAAGCTCCTCAATACCTTTCCTATGCCACAAGAATTGAGAAAATTAGATTTCATGGCAAAAATTTATAATCTTGAAAGTCCAAAAATAAGACTCAAAATCAAGCTACAAAATAATGACAGACAAAAAATAGGTTGAATAACTTGCATCCAAAGGAAGTTGGTAGAACCAAATTTCCAATGATATATGTTTTAAAAAATTCTAATATTGAATACTTGAGTTGTAATCCATAAAAAACTGATTATATATGGAGCCCAAGGTAAAAACTAGAGGGAAAAAGAGCCTCTTATGGTGGATAGCCCTTGTTTGTCCATGTGAACACTTGCTCCAAAAAAGAAAAAACTAGTGTGCCCTTAGGGTTTGACTACTAAAGAATGCCTAGATAGGGCACTATAAAAAAGAGAGGCTTTATGAACTAATCCATGACCTAGATATGGGCTTGTTGACTTGTACGAAGGCCCACAGGGGCTGACTCAATAGACTAGGCCTAAATAGAGCT
Source organism: Chamaecyparis obtusa (assembly GCA_027943335.1). NCBI lineage: Eukaryota > Viridiplantae > Streptophyta > Pinopsida > Cupressales > Cupressaceae > Chamaecyparis > Chamaecyparis obtusa. The sequence goes on from BSBK01004554.1 coordinate 259,743, forward strand.
TTCTGAGTATCACTTCTTGGTAAGGCATTGGTAGTTAAATATTGAGTGAGAGAATTAGAAAAGGGTCAACAAGGGGATGAAAGGATTGGGTAGGGAAGGTAAAGACTCTTGAGCATCCAAGGAATCTTTGGCAAGAGTTCTCAATTGGCGAAAAATGAAAATGGACCCAATGAGCGGAGAAATTTTTTTGTGGTAGGTGCATTTTCTAGTGATGACATGTGGTCTTTCCCAAAACATTATATAGATCCCTAGTAAATGTAACCACCACTAATATTTAGCCATCAATAATTACCAAACATCTCCAACCAATACAAAATTTGATCCCTGATAGAAAAGTGTGTAGTATAATAAAATCTGTCAACCTATAGTGAAAATAAATTTTTTTTCTCTACAACACTAATTTATATCAGTCTAATAAAATATGTACATATTAATTTTTATAATTACCAATTTTATGCAAAACATAGCCATATAGGGTAGATTTGTTTCTACAAATATATCTCGAGGAGGAAAACTTGCCTTTAACCTATTTGTATGGACCATACAAACTACACATATTTTTTATGGATCATATAATCTATACATCCATAAGTACAATAGAAAAACCTCTAATGGACCATGATGAAAGTGTAAGAAAGGGATGATTTAGAAATATTTTTGGGGGGTTTTGAGGCCTTCTAAACATAATGTAGTGGTCAGATTTGGCCCAAATTACTTCACATTTTTAGCTTCCTCTTGAAGTCAACAACTAGCATATATTCAAAACTTTAAAACTTTGGAAAAAGTGGTTGTATTTGGATGGAATAAAAGCCAAATATTTATTTATTTAGTTCCCTGGACCTAATGGAGAGCTCAAATTCCCTCTAAAGCTAGGAAAGCTCAACCTACAATGAAAATATTTACTCTAGTAAAATCTCAATTATCTAATATGTAAAACACCTTACAAGGACATAGCTTCAATACTATGATGAATGGGAAAGAGGGTAGATGAAATAGGTTTAGAATCCCCTTTCATTATCACATTATAATAAAAATCCACCAAGAGATAAGTATGGTTAAAGAACTCATTGTTTAAGAGATTCAATTCAATATCAATACTCTTAGAGATTCTATTCCTTCACTTCTTATGGATAAGAGACATGATGATCCAAAAGATCAAGATATAAAAATGATTATTATTTAAAACTAAGAAATATAGAGAAAATATTACAAATGAATAGAAAATAGTATTTTCCACCTGTACTTGAAATATGGGATGCTTTAGAGAGAACTCATCCACGTAGGGCGACTAGCTCCTAGAATTTCTTTTCTTACTAGAGTTTTGGATCTAGGGTCCTTTAGGTTTGTACTAGCTTCTTGTAAACTATATGTAATGAGATTGGGTTTCCCCAAATGACCTACTCCTAGGACTAGGTTTCCCTAAGTGACCTGCTCTAAGGATTTGAGGTAGAAGCTTAAAATATAGGTTTATGACAATGTATGGCAATATTTTCTTCTAATTGAATCTTTTAGAACCTATATTTGAAATTTTAGGACTAAAAAATATTGTATGTGTGGCTATATAGGGTTTTTCCTTAGTTAAAACCTTATGTGGTGATTTCCACCTCCAAAAATAGCTGATAAAAAAAATTGAACTTGTGTGTGCTCTTAAATCTCAAGTGTGTTATTTACATCCTTAAGGACAAGGACTGGACTCTATCAATAAATATTTACACTAGCTTTACAAATAATTATAGAGAGACAACCACCAGTGCTATTTACACTCGCCTACACTATCTTACAGTAGCTTACACAAATTTACATAAATTTATAGGGGCTAAAAAAGCAAAAAGGGGATGAACAAAATGAATGGGTCAAAATGTCTAAACTCACCAAAACTTCACCAACCCTACTTATAGGGTGAAGCCCTGGTGAAACACCAACAAAATAAAGCAAAGCAGAAGAAAAGCAAAACAAAAAGCAACAAAACAAAGAAGAAGGCAAAGAGGGCCTACATAGAATGAGAAGACGCTGGAGAGGATGAGAATGTTCACCCACTTGCTTGCTAATAGGCTCAAATTACTTCCCCAAACACAAGAGCGTGAACTGCAGTATTCATATGAATTAGCTCTAAAAACTTGGCCTCAAGGAAAGGATTCACACTTTGAAATTTTATCACTCTGAGGGTAATTATGCTTTGGGTAATTGTAAAAATAAGGGGTTAAAGGCCTTTTATAATGCCTAAACGAGTGCATTAATTATTGATTAGAATCTTGAGGTGGAAAAGTTTGAAACATGGGGCCCAAAGACACCTGATGTTCACTCCTTTTGTGGGAACATAAATGACATTGTCAAAACCCTAGCGTCCAGAATTCTCGATGACCGACAAACAAAAACTCCAAGAAGAAGAATCCCAGAGCAACAAAAGACAAAGGGGTCAAAAGAAACAAAAAACAAAGAACAATGACAACCAAAAAAGGGGGGACCTGGCATTTTTTCAAACAAAATGTAGGGACGGGTATGCAGGGCATAACAATAAGTTTGTGTACTGAACCTATAACATAGTGGAAGATGAGTATGTATTTAGTGCTTCAGAACAATGTAAGACATGTATGTATCCAGATTTACAGTGCAGTGGAAGATAAGTATGATTTGAAATAGTGGAAGACAAATATGTATCTTGTAATCATGTAAAGATGATGTTTAGTAGTGCTTTAGTATTCTACTCTTATATTCAAAAGTCTGTGTGGTCCAAATGTCTATGGTTTACTAAATAAAGAAATAAAGTTTTACAATTGCAGTTAATAATGTTTCATTTGTTCTTTTTGGAAGGGTTCTACTTCATAAATTAGGGTTGAAGGTGTGCTAGTACTTATGCTGATGGATTCAATTTTTGGTCTTGGTTTTGGCATTCTTTGGTGATCTAGAAATTGTTCCTAGTTATTCAAAAATTGTGTCATTCAATGTCCCAGTTCTATTCATTTGTTGTCCTATTTTGAAAAATTGTTGTGACAACTTCTGTGGTGGATTGTTGGCATGTGCATGTATTTTTGACGTGGCGTGTGGATCTTGTTAAAGTTTTAGGATCGATTGCAAATGTCAGTAATATGTTTTTACAAAACATCAACTAAATAATATCAATGATCTGTTTCAACATCACATGATGTATATCACTTTCAATAATTGTGATTTGTTTCAGTGTCACATGATGACTATCACAATATAAGTACTGGTGATCTATTTCAGCATCACACGAAGACTATCACCTTCAATATTTGTGATTTGTTTCGGCGTCATATGACGACTATCACAATAGCTAGGTACCAGTGATCTGTTTCAGCGTCACATGATGACTATCACCTTCAGTACTGTGATCTGTTTCAGCATCACATGATGACTATCATAGTACGAGATCACGGTCATTTTAAGGAACTCAATCCACCATGTAATAATTCATTTATCATGATCTGTTTCAGCCATCACATGAGGTCTATCATGATAAAAGATAGTTATTGTAAGATCGTCACCTTTCAATAACATCAAAAATACAAGTGATAATCACTTGGAAGTCATCACTTATGATTTACATAGGGCCCATATAGCATTAAATAATTCCATTAGTATAATAATCAATTATATCAAGTTTACCTCAGAGGTTTTCCACCTTCATTAGTGAACTCCCTCTCAATCACAAAATGACCGAGATTATCAAAAGTTGACTGAACCATATCATGTACCTTCTCCCTCTGAAGCTCAAGTTCATCAACCTCTTGACCTCCTTTTAATTCTCAGACTCCCTTTGCATCTAGTCTCAATCATCAATTTGTGTTCAAGCATCAAGTTATTTCTTCCTTGAATGAAATTATCTTGTGCTTTTGTCCTGAAGGTATGTCAGAGAGAGATTACAAATAGCTCACTAAACTATATTATCCCAAAGAAATATTAAAGATAAAAGCATACAATATTTTATATCCCAATATTATACTATAATTTAATAACTACATAAAAAAAAATTAATCAACATTAATCAACATGGAATACTCATCTCTTGATTAATGTAATGATCCTTTTCTTATTTGTACTATAAAAAGTGTTTGAAGCTTTTAATCAAAGAACTCTCTTTGTTCATAAATCTGCATAGACCTGTACACATTCAGTCATAACTTTTGAACCTGACATTTTCTTTCCAATCGCTTTGGTGAGATTCTTCTAAATTAGTTTATCACCAACGTATCTCAAATTAAGAAAAATCCAACGGTGCATTTGTGAGATATGGTCCTCGTACTAAGACTGTAATTTTTTGAGACAGTCACACATTCACCATTAACAAACTACTCTCTTACATTTGCAACTTGGCTCTGATACCATGTTAAAGTTTTAGGATCGATTGCAAATGTAATGGCATTGTTGTATTATCTATATTTTCCAAATGCATCGATCTCTTGGTTTTATACAAGGCAAAGACAAGAAGACATGTCTATTCATTTCAAGGGACATGTCTATTAATAATTAGTTACTATAAGATTAATATAACTTATATATTCATTTATATTAATAATATATATAGTAATATTAATACATATAACTATTATATATATATATATATATATATATATATATATATATATATATATATATATATATATATATATATATATATATATATATATATATATATATATATATATATATATATATATATATATATATATATATATATATATATATATATATATATATATATATATATATATATATATATATATATATATATATATATATTGATATAAATAATCATTCAATGTTCTAAGATAAAAATGACTTTTATTTGAGCGAAGCTACATACTTTAACAGATCTCATCATGGTGTGTGGAGATCTGAATATAGTTGACAAGTTAGGTGATTCATTGGCTAGCATGTTTCTACACGTTTGAGATGGGGAAGTTGTTATGGTAATTACAAATCTTATATTGGACTATATGTAGCCTGTTTATGGTCCCTCTCTCTCCTAGAGTGGATCATGCTTCTTGATTTAGGTCTGGTTTATGCATTTAGTGATATTCTCTTATTTGAATGGGTTTATGCTAGATGTGACCTATGTATTTATTAATGTTTATCTCTTATCTAGTTAGGTCCATCCTATGTTTTAGTTTAGATACTTCTAGCATGGGACCTTATTGCATTTTGTTGTTGCCTTGGCTGACTTGTAACTTAAATTATAATATTCCTCTGGCATGGAGAACCTTGTTGTGATCTCAAATGATATATCTTGTATATAAGTATAGTTTAGCTTTGGCAAAATGTAAGGTGTGAAGCAAGTGGATAGTGTGCGAACCAATAAAGATCTAGAGTTAGCAGAGTAGAGTTCAGTGATAGTGGTAGAGAAGAAAAAGAAATAACAATATACTGCTAAGGTTGGCAGTGTTGTGTAGGTCATTTTTATTACTAGGAGAATATCTCCTTATCCTTGTAAAGAGTTATATGTACCTTGTCCTAGAGATAGGAAGTCTTGAATGTACAAGTTAGTTTTTGTATCTTGCTACTTTGGTAGTGAGCCTCTATTTTCAAGTCTAGAGTAGTAAGCTCCTATTTGTATTCATTATTGTATTGGAAGTGAGTATATGGTTGCAAGTCCAAAGTAGTGAGATCCTACCATCTTTTTTAATCAAAATATTTACACCAGTAAATTATTCTTTGTGGAAAAGCGATCATCTTGTTTTTTCCCAGTTTGATTTTTCCACGTATAAAATCTGATTGTTAAGGTGTTCTTGGTTTTATTCATTACTTGCTTATTGTTTCATGTGGTGAATATACAAGTTAGTATGATTTTGGTATAAATTGATTCACCCGCCTTGCCCTCCCCCTCCCCTCTTAGCATCTGGAGTGTGTTCAATGGGAATTTGGTTGTATGGAGACGATGAAAGAACTTGTGGAGGGATAATGTGACTAGATCATTTCATTAGCAGTAGGATGGGCTGAAGATGAAGGCTACAAGGAGTAACTTGTGGGGGATGTTGAGTCAAGGATTGTGTTGGAAATGTGGAGATCGTAGTTAGTTTTTTCTTTCTTTTGAAATTGGTTTTATGTTGAAACATTTTGATTCTTGTTTTGTAATATGATACATATTTTTGGGCTTTGGAAAAGTCTTGATGTTGTACATAGGCATGACAGCTTTGCCACTTTAACTTATCATTTTTTTAAAGCATTATCTAATTATAGTGGAACAAAACATGAATTATTTGAATAATAAGCTTACTTAATATTTGTAGAAAATAGGAAATTAAATAAATTATTTTAAATTATTTAATGACAATGTATGAAAAGATGAATTAATTAAACAATATTTAAAAATTATTTAATTATAGTGAACTCAGAGATTAACTAATTAATGAATAGAATTATTTAATTAATATTAGAGTAAAATAAACATTAAATAAATAATTAAAAAATTATTCAATTTTGAAAGAAGTGTTAGTTAAAAATATTAATTATAGATGGATCAAAAGATGAATTAATTAAATCATTTTAAAAAATTATTTAGTTATAATGGCCCAAAATATGATTGAATAATAAAAATATTTAATTCATATTACAAGAAGACAAGGAGGCTATGGAATGGGAAAGATGCTCTAGTCAGCAGGTCAATATGCTATTAATAGACTATGAAAAAGCTTATGACAGAATAGAATGGCAGATTATTATTACAATGTTGGAAGCTCTGGGATTCCCTAGAGAGTTTAACAGGATGGTCTTGACATTAATGAATGGGGCCACTATGATGGTTGAAGTGAATGGAGAGAAGTCTAAACCATTCCAACTAACCAAATCCATAAGACAAGGCTGCCCTCTAGCCCCAGCCCTGTTTGTGATCGCAATAGATTCCTTAAATCACATTTTAAGGGATAATTCCATATCTCCAAAAGTTAGAGGGATTAACTTAGCCAATGATGAGGAACTCATAAACATCTAGTTTGTTGATGACACCTCCCTCATGGTGGAGATGAGTGAAGGTAACTTCAAGTACCTCATGGACAAATTGGACATATTCTGTCTAGCCCCAGGCAGCAAGGTGTCCATACCTAAGTCAACCCTGTTGAGCTGGGAGGAATCTCCTCCGGGATGGTGTAACCAATTTGGGTTTACTTGGGGGGGGGCTCTCCATCAAGTTAGATACTTTGGAATTCCATTCTCTGTCAAACCAGATCTAAAAAATATATGGAGTTGGGTGAAGAGTAAGATAGAAGTGAAGTTGAAGAAGTGGAATAACAAATACCTGTCGTTGGCAGGAAGGATTCATGTGTGCCAAAAGATAATGGCTGCATACCCCATATACTACTCCTCAGCTTGGCTACTTAACCAAGGATAGATTGACTTCATACAAAAAGAAATCAGGAATTAGCTCTGGTCAGATGGAAAAGGAAATAACAAATCTCATGCTGTGAGATGGGACTGGTGCACTAGATCCACCAAGCAAGGGAGCCTAGGGCTGAAAGATCTCAGGTGGCAAGGTAATGCTCTAGCTGTTAAATGGGTAGCCAAAGACTCTCAAGGAAATGAACCCTGGAAGATCCTAGTGAGGCACAACATTAGCAAAGGTACTCCTACTCAAGCTAGACAATGGAAGAATATTCCATTAATTGACCTCATGGCAGGGAAATTCAAGGTCACTATTGCAGAATCTGATGTTTTCCAACCTATCTAGAAGGGTTGGGAGAATACTAGACCCTTCTTATTAGACATCAACCTTCTTGATCAACTTCTAAATATCTATGGGGAAAGATCCATATGGTGGAGCCTCTCTAAAGGAGATAAACCATTAGCTCAATTACAGGGATGCTTAGCTAAGAAATGGAATGCTTTGGGCATTAGCTACTTGTATGACATCATTGAGAATGAGAACCTAATCCCATGGGAATTTATTGCCTCTAGGTATGACCTTCCATCCTCTCATTGGAGAACCTACACCACTGTTAGAGATGCATGCTCTCCCCTTAATCTCCCCATAGACACTTCAATGGATTCAGACAAGATGGACCTCGTCAAGTGGAAGGATGGAACCCCTATGCTGCAAACCAAAGTTAATACTGTTTACAGAATGCTTGCAAACAAAGAAGACATCTTTGACCACCTTAACACAAAATGGTAGTTAAGTTTTGACCCCAACACTTGGAGCAAATATTTGAGCAAACTCTAGAACACCCCCGTGGAACCCAAAGTCCTCTATTTCTTGTGGTGTTTCCTTTTGCATAGGCTAACCATTAAGTTAACCTCTGGAGAACCTTTCCCCTATTCCTTTTGCTCTACTCCTGAGACCAGCTCTCACATTTTCTTTGATTGCCAATTTGCATCTGCCCTTTGGAATCTCTTTGGCTTGAAATTGAACCACAACTTTCATATTATTAATGTTATTTACGGTTCCTTTTTGGGTCTGAACAATACTTACAATCATTTCTAGGCTTCACTTTCTTTTCATGTACTATGGCATATCTAGAAATTGAGGAATGATAATATATTCAATAGTAGGAATAGATCTCTCACTGAGTCTCTACGGAGGCTCATCACCCTTAATGTTTCATCATAGGTCACCATGGTTATGTAGGTGAAAGAGCACAAAGCTTTAAGAGTGGTGTGGGGTATCAGAGAGGTTTTGGATAGAGATTAGATCACATACAACATGACCACCAAAGTTGATACCGAGTTTGATTTTGACATCACTATTGGGTAGATGCTTCAATAGATCCAAAACTAGAGGAAGGAAGTAGAACCATAGATCACTATAGGGGATACAAGAGAGGAAGGTGTACAGGTTCAACAGATAGGGGGAGGATGAGATCAAGACACCACCACTATAGCAGAGTAGGGGACATTCTCTATAGTAGAGTAGGAGAGCACCAGCAGTGGATCGGCAGGGTCATTCCTAGACCAACAACCACTAGTCAGTCAGCCGTCCAGGGAAGATTCTATATACATTCCACCTATAGCAGTGCTTCCTCCACTTCTATGGGAGCCATACTTCTCCAAATCTTACAACCTCATCTTCCATGATGACTTGTGCCTCAAATGGGCTGATCACCAGTAGCCATCGACGACTTGGTTCCCCAGATAGAGTCATTTTATTAGTTTTTTGATATGCTGATACTTTAAAGGCCTCTTTTTGTAGGTAAGGTGGTTCATACTTGGTATTCCCTACATATACTTGGGATAGTGTATGATGTAGGGGCATTCTAGGGTACTTGGTGAATCTGCACGGGAGGTGTATGTTTGGTCGGTGTTACTTGGTTGCAGCCTTGACCAACGGTCTTGGTCATTGAAGGAAGCTCGGTCACTGAAGGAACTCGGTAATCTTTGGAGCTCAATGAAAGTGTTACTCAGCGATGTCTATGGTTCTTGGTTGACATTGGTGCTCAACGATGCCTGGCATGCTCAGTTATTTTACTATTGCTCGGTAGTTCTGGTTTACCTACTGGAGTTTTGTGTGATTTTTTGGGCTGACTTGGTGCATTTATTGTTTGCAGTTGTTGTTACAAGATGACATGATGGATTAAATGTTTGTAAGGCTATTTTGATGCCGACTTGTATTGCATTTAATAATTGTTGGGGGGAGTTAATAGTTTCATCCAATCGACTTGTGGTTGATGATTAGTATTTATAGGATGTTTAGGTAGATGTTTAGGGAGGATTAGGAGATCGATGGGAGTTCATGACTTGGAAAACTTAGCGAATCAAATCTGAGGTTTTGAAAGCTAGAGTTGGCGAAGTTGTAGAAAAGATCTTGCATGATCTTGCAAATCAGATTGTTATATGATAGTTGTTTATAAGCAGAGCTAGTGGTTTGCACACTTAGAGACAAGGAGATTGCTTGGAGGCTTGCGAGCTTAATTTTAGATCTGCCTTAGGGTTTCCATTAGTTGCTAATTATTTTTAGAACTGAACTAGATGAGATTGTATTGGATCTTTATGGATCTTGCAGAATTGTTTCTGATTGTAATTGGCCCTAACTCAGAAGGCCTTACAACCAGGCATGTTAATGAAAATCAGAGTTAAATAATTATTTTGTTGTTGTATTGTTGAGTATTCCACTGTGTTGATTGTTGGCTGCAAGGTTTGGACTGTCCTTAATTGGATCCACCATCCTTGACTGCATCAGGTGGTATCAGAGTGAGAGTTGATCTTTTGGAGTGAAGGTTGACCTAGCAAGAATGATCTTGCGAAGTTGATCTTGTTGGTGAAGAGATCATATGATCTAGATTGTAGATTCATAGCCTTGAACTTGTGGATCTTTCCCTAGTTGTTTGTTCAAGGTGGAAGGTTGAGATCTGACTTGCATACAACTTGGAGATTGTCACAAGGTGGTTGGTGTAGGGTTTTTTGCAAAGGTTTTTTGCATATATTTAAGGATTCCTCCAAGAAGATTGGACCCTAGAGTTATTTCTGATCTTTATGGTACTATGGAATCCCAGATCACAGAGAAGGTGAAATCAGATTTCAGATCTAAGATGGAGTTGATGAAGAATGACATGGTCACCGAGATCATGAGAGCTATTGCTTGTGTACCTTGGAATGTTGGTACTGAAGATGGTTATGAGGAAGCTGCTGAAGACTTTGAACCTACTGGATCTAGTGGTGATGACTGAAGGGATAGATCTGGTGAAGACAAAACTGCTAGGTTTCCTAGATCTGGAGCTCGGTTAAGTAGTAGTTACCAAATGGAAGTTTCTACTTTCTCTGGTACTTTGAAGCCCAAGAACCTGATTGATTGGATTGGTGAACTTGAAGATTTCTTTGAGCTGGAAGAAATTGAAGATCCTCTTTGGGTGAGATTAGCATAGACAAAGTTGAAAGGACATGCTGCTTTTTGGTGGAAAGAACTACAAAGAGATCGAGAAGATGAAGGTGAAATGAAGATCAATCAGTGGAGGTTGATGGTGACAAAACTGAAAGCTAAGTTCATACCTTCTGACTATGAGCTTGACTTGTTTAAGAAGTTGCAGAATCTAAAATAGAAGGATCTGTCTGTTGAAGATTATACCAAGGAGTTCTACAAACTTACTATTTGGTCTGGACATCAAGAGCTTGGTAAGGAAAAGGTAGCTCGGTATGTAAATGGCTTGAGATTCAATATTTAGGATGAGCTTGGTATGTTGAAGTTTGATTTGGTTGAAGATGCTTATCAGTAGGCTCTGAAGGCAGAAGATAAGTTGAAGAGGAAACAACATGGTAATCCTCAAGGGAAAGAAAAGATTGATCACTCAATGAAGGATAAACCTATAATACCCCAAAATTGGCACCTATTAATTTCAATCAATTTTGGTGGATTTTCGTCAATTTTACATCTCCAAAGTCCTAGTTTCCTAGGCAATTTTCTCTCTCCTACCTAACTTAATTCGACTTGATGTCAATTGCAAAAACCCTAAATTACATTAATCAAATATTAAAATTAATTCCTAAAGTCTTCAACTTTTATTAGCTAAATTACCCCTATGATAAATTAATTTAATCCTAAAGTCCTAAGTGCTTGGAATTAAATTAAACCCACCCCATTTGGCTAATATACATTAAAATGAATTAATAATTACTTGTTGTAGAGGTTTTTTGCATATCTTTAAGGATTCCTTCGAGAAGATTGGACCCCAGAGTTATTTCTAATCTTTGTGGCACTGTGGAATCTCGGATCACAGAGAAGGTGAAATCAAATTTCAGATCTAAGATGGAGTTGATGAAGAATGACATGGTCACTGAGATCATGAGAGCTGTTGCTGGTGTACCTTGGAATGTTGGTACTAAATATGGTTATGAGGAAGCTGTTGAAGACTTTGAACCTACTGGATCTAGTGGTGATGACTGATGGGATAGATCTGGCGAAGATAGAACTGCTAGGTTGCCTAGATCTGGAGCTCAATTAAGTAGTAGTTACCGAATGGAAGTTCTACTTTCTCTGGTACTTTGAAGCCCAAGAACCTGATTGATTGGATTGGTGAACTTGAAGACTCCTTTGAGCTAGAAGAAATTGAAGATCCTCTTCGGGTGAGATTAGCATAGACAAAGTTGAAAGGACATGCTGCTTTTTGGTGGAAAGAACTACAAAGAGATCGAGAAGATGAAGGTGAAATGAAGATCAATCGGTGGAGGTTGATGGTGACAAAACTGAAAGCTAAGTTCATACCTTCTGACTATGAGCTTGACTTGTTTAAGAAGTTGCAGAATCTGAAATAGAAGGATCTGTCTGTTGAAGATTATACCGAGGAGTTCTACAAACTTACTATTCGGTCTGGACATCGAGAGCTTGGTAAGGAAAAGGTAGCTCGGTATGTAAATGGCTTGAGATTCAATATTTAGGATGAGCTTGGTATGCTGAAGTTTGATTTGGTTGAAGATGCTTATCAGTATGCTCTGAAGGCAGAAGATAAGTTGAAGAGGAAACAACATGGTAATCCATGAGGGAAAGAAAAGATTGATCACTTGGTGAAGGATAAACCTGTAATACCCCAAAATTGGCACCTATTAATTTCAATCAATTTTGGTGCATTTTCATCAATTTTACATCTCCAAAGTCCTAGTTTCCTAGGCAATTTTCTCTCTCCTACCTAACTTAATTTGACTTGATGTCAATTGCAAAAACCCTAAATTGCATTAATCAAATATTAAAATTAATTCCTAAAGTCTTCAACTTTTATTAGCTAAATTACCCCTATGATAAATTAATTTAATCCTAAAGTCCTAAGTGCTTGGAATTAAATTAAACCCACCCCATTTGGCTAATATACATGAAAATGAATTAATAATTACTTGTTATTCGAATGGACACTCCTTTTTGAATTTATAATTCATAATATTCGAAAGGTCACCCTATGTGGCAATTTCCATTCTTTTAATTAAGTAATTTATGCATTTTTGTCTCAAATGGGAATGAAGAGTCAGGAGTTTCAAATCAAGAACCTCTTCATTCTCTTCCCGGGCTTGTCTATTTAATGAACCTCATTTCTTCATTCAAGGGGAGCAATTTTTGAGAGTAATTAAACTATAGTATTTTTGTGTCTCAATTTCATTAATTCAAAGCTTTTATTGCATTTTAGTATTATTTTCATTTAGTTTAATATTGCATATTCATTATATTTAGTTTTCTTATTTGTTCATAGCTTAATCTAATCTCATATTTCTTTTCAAGTACTTTAGATTAAATTGCACTTCATATCTCTTTCAAGCTCTTAATATAATTGCATCTTCATTCTCAGTTTTAATTACATATTCATCTTAGCTTAATTTCATTTTGTTCAATCTTCATGCTTTCAAATCCTCCATTGTAGAACCGGTCTTATGGTTGTTGGCTCTCGTTCTGAGAGTAATTAAACACCCCGTCTACATAGGAGGCAACATGTCACTTCACCATGGATTTCGAATTGAGTAATTCATACTCTCTCTCTTAATTCAATCATGCGAGTAACGACTATGTTGCGTGTGTAGTTGGATTAGAGGTCCACATTCGACTATATACATTTTGGCACCCACCATGGGGTAGAAAGATCAATTTCTGGCCTCATTCTCAATTTTTTTCTGACAGGAAATTTAAGCTTTGTCATGCATCTGTACTATTTGTGTATGGATTCTCGCGTGAGAATCCAGAGCATATCACACAAATTTTTTCTCCCTATACCACTCTCTCACATGATCTAATGCATCCTCATGTGACACCCTGTACTTTCTCATGTGCTGTGGAGTACTTCCTTGCGCGAGATTTGGATGCAGTGTTTTAAATTTTTAGTTTCTATCTTTTTTGTTCCAGATTTCTGACAGTTTCCTGTTTGCTGTTGTTTACTATTTCTCTGTTATTTTCACAACATAATTATTTTCTATGGGATGTTTGACCAAGAACATAAAACATGCTAATGGTTTGATTACAGGATGATAGTCGAAGACTTGCTAAAATGTTGTGTTTGTTTGTTTCTTTCATTCACATAGTCTAAATAGGGCTTCGTTAAAATTTCTTGAGGATTTTGATAATGAGTAGGGAATTTGGCTCTTCATTACATGGAGGTGATGACCATTAATGAACCCAAAATCCTAATGATCTTACTAATATGACAAATTCTTGGGGAAGCAGAGAAAGGTAGTGAATCTTTACACTTCTACTCGCTAGGGGATTATGCTCTTCTCTCTCCGAGAGAAACAGAAACCCAAAAGCTTGTAGATGTGGTGGAGTGAAGCTAACTTGGTGATGAATCTTCTTGATGTGTTTGGATGAAGTGATGAGGTAGAGAATTATGCTCTTCTCTCTTTGAGAGAAACAAAAAATCAAACCCTTGGATCTAAGCCAAGTTATGTCAACTTTTAGAGGGCCTGCCAGAAGTTGAACCTCCGAGAATGACCCAAGTGAGTACGCACCTATCACCGGTGATTCTACCTCACTCTAATAAAAAATGTTTTGTTGAGTCTAAAGACTCCAAAACCATGTTAGCTTCCTTCTCAAGACTTTGAATATCATCTTGAGAAGGCTTCATCTGTTATACTGAGTGGCGCCGCTCCTAGCCCTGCTTGCGGGGGTGTATGACTTTCGGGTGTTGGTGTGGCTATGAGGCCTCAACCCTATATTGGGGGCACTAAATTTTAGCATGAACGGAAGCCTATTAAAAACTTTCCTTAGCTAGTGGCCTACTCGGTTCACCTCCGAAAGGAGTCATAATCTTTGCACAGGGAGGGGGAAGAATCTCTCCCGTAGATTCCCATTATAGGCATACACCTGGACGCTTGAAGGTGGTTGCGACACTAGACCCTGATACAAGGGTAACCTTTGAACATACACTATTGAGTCCTTGGAAACACCAAAAACATGGGCACCCTCTAGGGGGTGACATGACTGTGTGAGGTGCACGTATGTGCATAAGCAATGGGGCAAAGGTTTTGTCTTCTCACCATTTTTTTTGTACGACTAAGCTATGTGTTTGTTATCAAGTCTTAAACATTGTCCAATCATTATCAAACAAAGACTCCCCTGATGCTATCAAGTTGCTTTGTCCTTGATAGGTTTGTTAATGACTACTTCTTGTATCACAACTGCTTGATCTAAACCTTTGTGTCTTTAAACGAATGCTTGAAATCCAAAAATGAGATTGTTGATTCAACTGTTCTTCAAACCTGTTAGGAAATTGGATTTTTTGTCAGACATCAATTTAGGCTGTACCTCAAAATTCAACTTTAACCTTGAAATTTGTGTCAGATTGTTAGATTTTGCACTTTCCCGTGTGAAGTTTCACTCTTCAGAGAACTCTCTCACACGAGACTTTGTTCTCTCGCACGAAGGTTTGTGTTCTCTCGTGCGGCCTGGTACTCTCTCATGTGAAACTATAGCCCAGTTTTAAAAAATAGAGACCTATTTGCCATTGACTGTTTGACTTTTTATTTGATCTACTTTTTGTTTGAGGTCTATTTTTCTGCTTTCCTATCGTTCACTGTCAGAAACTAGTTGTCTCAAGTTAGGAATCGATCGATCTTTTCTTTGACTCATGTTGTCTCTCATTGGTTTACCTTATCTCTTTATGCCTTTTGTATCTCGTGTTGTGATAGTCTTATCTTGGTTGTTCTAGCCCCCTCTTTTGATAATTTGTACCAGGTCCATCTCACATCTTGGATGTTCTAGCCTTTATCTCATTTGCGTTGTTCTTTGAGACAGAGTCTAGCATTATCCCAAGTCTTCTCTCATTTCATCTTCATCTATGACTATCATGACTAGAAGTTGCAAGACTTATCCCATTCAGAATACTGATCAAGTAGAAGTGAACCTCCTAATCAAGAAATAGATCCTCTTGAATTTGTTGTGAAATCTAAACTTTGTGAGATATCCTCGATTTCCTCATTGAATACTTCGAAAGATAGTCCGTCTCAACCATCACCTCGGGTGTTTCAAGAGTGTTTTAATTCATTGTTTGAAGCACAACCTGGTTTCTCATTTCAAGAGAAAGAAAAATTGTTCTTCCAAGAGAACTCATTGTTTCATAACTTTGGAAGACCTCTTCCTTAGACTAATCCTATTATCATACCTGTTGATCCTACTGAGAATAGTTCTATCATTGAACCTAGTGATATTGTTGGCAATATCTTCTCATCTAAATTTGTTAAATCTTTTGATCCTGTTCATTCACCAAAGGTTACCATGACTGTGCCCTTTCAGCACTAGACATATCATTTCACTGAGAATTCATGCACTGCACAAGCCTACAACAAGATGGGAGATCTGTTTGACTTCCAACTGGGCAAGTACAACCAAACCTTTGATCAATCTCAAAATAATCAATATCATGCTCAATCCTCTAATGACCCACATCATGCTTAACCTTAGAATGAGCAGCCTCATGGTTGATCTCAACATGACTAAAATCAATCCCATAATGATGATTAATCTCAAAGTAAACCTCAAGGTGATCGACAACCCACCTATTTCTATCATCCTCCTCCGTTCGATCAAAACCAAGATGATCAGCAACAAGATCCAATTTTGAGTATTTATAAGATCCTTGGGAATGAAAATGAGGTGATAACTCAACAGGATATAGATGCCGCCAAAGCTAATAAGGGTCTCATTAAAATGATGGAGATCCTTCTCCTAGAGGAGAAAGAAAAATACTTCCTTGAGTTAGCTAAACAAGGGGCCAAGTTACCCTGAGACTATCAAGTTGAAACACTCATAGCTAAGGAAGAAGAAACTAAGACTGCAAAGTTGCAAAAAATGGTCCAAGACATGCAAAATTAGATTAGTCAAATTGTGAAGAATAGGGACAAACCTGCCCAACAATTCACGATGGAAAGCATTTGTCCTTTCCCTTTTGACAAAAGTCTGCATATGCCACCTTTTCCCAGAGGTGTAGAAATCCCTAAATATGACAAATACTTGGGTGGAACTGATCCCCAAGACCACTTAAGAGAGTTTGGCACATTGTCTATGGAATTCATGCATGATCAAACATATCTTATGCGCTTGTTTCCTCATAGTTTGGGCAGACAAGCTATGGAATGGTTCTCTAGATTGCCTACTGGTATTAAGACTTTCGATGAAATGGCTAATCTTTTTCTCTAGCACTACTTGCATAATATTTAGCATCTAGTCAACATCCAGGATCTTTGCAATTTAAAATAGCGACAAGGAGAATCTTTCCTGACATTTCTCCAAAGGTGGAGACAATTATGTACGAAGTGTCCTCACAAGCTACCAGAGTCTGAGAGACTCGACATTTTCTTGGACAATCTTGTCCTAGACTTTGGATACCAAGTGCAATTGCAAGGTCCTCTAACTTTTGATAGTATGATCAAACAAGTAGTATGAATAGAGGCCTTTATGATCAAGAAGGGAGAATTAACTTTGAATAAGGACAATAAACAAGGATTCTCCACAAACAAGGATAAAGGAAAGACTGTCAATAAGAATAGAGATGTAGTAAATGATGGAGTGGTGGATAATGTTACTGCAAAGCCTTCAAAGCCTACTTTTAATCTTACTTCTAGTATACAAGTGGCTAAGGCTGTTGAAAAGACCACAACGGATAATCAACAAACTTCAAGATTTTCTAGGAACAAACCTTGGGCCTCTTGACCCAAGCGTGAATTCACATCTTTGGGAGAGCCTCTTGATGTGGTCTATAAAACTCTTATAGAGAATTAGGTTCTTACTCCTTTGGAAAAGCGTACTTATGACCCACAACCATGGCCTCATTGGTGGAATGATAATGCTTACTATGACTATCACCAAAACATTGGTCATAAGACTTCTACTTGTCTCCAACTGAAGCATAAAGTTCAAGATCTCATTGACAATGGTGACATCCTTATGGAGAACCATAATAAGAATTTAGACCATAAAGCTTTTAAGGATCCCTTCCCTCCTCATGAGAAGGGTGAGTCTTCAAATGCCAAGAATACCAATGCTAAAGTCAATTACACGTACACTAATAATGACAATGTTATTGGTATGATCGAACCTGTCGAGATGAAGTATTATGACGTGATCACTTCTAAAGGGGGCAACGATGCTCCCAAATCTAAGACTCCTTTTATCTTGCGTAGTTCTACATCTCATTCATCTAAATCTGAACAATCTCAAGACTATGCTAATGTTGTCACTTGATCGTGAGGAAGAGTTGTTTTGAAAGGTCCTGATACTTCTACATCCGCTCCGAAGAAAACAACGGATAAGAGACCTGATACTTCCACATTCACTTCGAAACAAACTGCAGATAAGACTATTGTTGGCCCTACCAACAAGAACATGAAATCTATTCCTATAGCTAGCTCAGTCAGTTATAGCATCTTAGATCAACTCCAGTGAACCAATGCTCAAATTACCATTTTTGAGTTATTGAAGATCTCACCTGCTCATAGGCAGATTTTGGATAAAGCCCTCACTGAGGCAAATGTTCCCAAGGATCTCGATCTCAACCGATTCCATTCTATGGTGGGTCATTTGACCTCGCCTCACTATCTATCCTTCTCTAAAGAATATGATCACTCTTTGAGTCACCCGCATAACGCTCCCTTGCATATAGAGGTCATGATAGGCCTAAACACATCCATCGAGTGCTCATAGACAATGGTGTTGGTCTTAATATCTATTTTTCTAAACTGCTCACTCAGCTAGGTTATGATGAGAATTGTATAGACCCTCATAAAAAGATTACCATCAAAGATTATGATGAGGAATAACACAAGTCTCAAGGTGTAGTTGTGCTACCTATCTGCATAGGTCCTGTTGAAAGAGATGTTACTTTCCAAGTGCTCGATATTCCTCTTGCCTACAATATCTTGTTTGGTAAGCCTTGGATTCATGAGATGTAGGATGTTCCATCCATGTATCATCAATGCATTAAGTTTCCATTCCATGGGGTGGAAGTCACTGTACCTGCTAATACCAATTTCTCTTGCAACACTCTTGCACAATCTACAAATAGCTTTGTTCTGGCAAATAGAGAATCCACTAAGTTTTATGATGCTAAGCTGAAAGAAATGGAACAAACTTTGAGACTTAAGGATACAGGCATGGGAGAATACTGAATTGAACCTATGCTATCACTTGCTACTCTACCTCTATCCCCACGCTCTTATGGGAGACCTTTCGAGAATAAAAAACTTTCTAATGCTCCTCCTCAAACAGTTTATGATGGTGCCTATGTAAGGGCCTCTATACCTTTAGAAGATGAGGATGAAGAAAGAGCTATCCGAGCTTGGATCTATAAGGGAAAAGAAACAACTGAAACAACTACTCCACCTCCAGATTTAGAGCAAGAACCATACGGTGAGGCCTTCAAGATCATGAAGCGCTTTAGTTATAAAGGGAGTGGTCCTATAGGAAAGAATGATAATGGCTTACTAAAACCCATTGAAGCTATAGGCCACCGTACAAAAGATACTAGTGGCTTGGGCTTTAAAAAAACTCCCTTTCATCTGGGGACCAAGAAATTTGTGTCAACTCCTGAGCCTGAACCTGAACTTGAACAAGAAATTGAAGATGCCACTCTAGAAGTGAATCTAGAGGCCAACTCTGATGAAGATACATTTCAATATCCTATTCCTCCAGATCTTGCGGCACTCTTTGCAGAACCTGATGAACCTATCATACATGTTCATATGGTAGAGACAGATACTGATACCGATACTGATTCTGATAAAACTTCTTCAGTGTATCAATTCACATATGAGGAATGGAAAGCAACACAAAATGATGATCCCAATTTTATAGGTGAACAATATAAGCCACCACATTTTTGTAAGTATTCTGAACAAGAACAACTTCAACAAGCTATCAATGCCACAAGGGATAATAATGAGTCTGATGATGCTGCTAATGAAATTCCCACATCAAATACTGACTCACATGAATATGAGTTAGACTCTTTGTCTGATGCTACTTGTGACGTAGACATAGATATTTTTCTTGTGTATGAAAGACTCCTTGAAGTAGGTGAAGGGTCTAGCGTTAGGTTGCATGAATTAGATGCCACTAGTGTTCACATGTCCTCTACTTCTGACGTAAGGTCTTATAGGGATTTGAATGCTTCTTTGGATGAGATCTCTCTAGGTCTTGACTTGCTTGTCAGTGATTTTGATGGTTATACTATGAATGCAGTTGAACCAGTCACTGCTTCCCTTTCACTCCATCATCCCGATCTGATAAACTAGAACTCCCCTCCCACATCCAATGAAGTCCTAACATTCCAAAATGAATATGATCTAGCCTGTTACCTCCATGCTATTGAACCTATGATGTCCTCCACTAGTGAAAGAAGTGTCAACATGACTGAGGCAGATATCAAGTATCTTAGTCAAAAAATTAAAAGAAGAAAAAATAGATGCTCTAATGGTGAAAACCACTTTGTGGCAGTAGCAAAGCCAAAAATAGTAAAAATAAAAGATGTATCCAAAGTTGAAAACCTCTCTGAGGCACCCAAGGATGAGATACTTGATACGCTTCTGAGCCACTTTCAAGAGAGGTCATCAGTATTGATTGAGTTGACACAACTGATCAATTTGGGTATAGAGGCTGCTCTACATATTATTCATCTAGCACAATCATTGTCTGCTGAAGAAAAAGAAGAGTTCACAAGCTTCTTTCAGAGAAAGAAAATAAACTTTGCATGGACCTACTCTGACATGCCTGGATTAGACCCCAATCTAATCAAGCACCATTTGTCCATTGCACCAAGTATCAAACCTGTTAAACAAAAATTGTGAAAGATGCATCCACACGTAGCACTCTTGGTCAAAGCAGAGCTAGAAAAGCTTCTTAAGGCTGGTTTCATAAGAACTATTGATTATGCAGAATGGATTTCAAACATTGTTCCAGTCACTAAACATGATAAATCCATTCGTGCATGTACATATTTTAGAGATCTAAATAAGGCATGTCCAAAAGATGACTTTCCACTGCCTAATATTGATATGATAGTCGATATGACAATAGGATATGAGATGTATTCCTTGATGGATGGATTTTCTAGCTATAATCAAATAAAAATTGTGCTAGAAGATCAAGAAAAGACCACTTTTACATGTGCCTGGGGTACCTTTTGCTGGAATGTCATGCCTTTTGGGCTTAAGAATGCTGGAGCAACATATCAGAGAGCTATTACTACTATTTTCCACAATATGATGCATAAAATGATGGAAGATTATGTGGATGATACTTTAGCCAAAAGCATGTAGTGAATAACTCATCTCATAGATTTGGGTCCCATCCTTGACCGCATGGAACAATTTAGTCTTTGACTTAACCTGAAGAAATATGCTTTCGGTGTTACTTCTAGGAAACTCTTGGGTTATATCATTTCAGCTAAAGGCATAGAAATGGATCCTAAAAAGGTGCAAGCTATTATGGACATGCCTCCACCCAAGAATATCAGTCAAATGAGAGGATTAGAGGGGAGACTACAATCTATTCGGCACTTCATTTCACAGTTGGCCGACAAGTTACAACCATTTACTAAAACTTTGTATAAGAATGTGACCTATGAATGGAATGAGGAATGTGACAAGGGACTTACTCAAATAAAATAGTATCTTGCTAATCCACCAGTTTTGATGCCTCCTATTCATGGGAAGCCACTTATATTGTACATTTCAGCAACAAACACATCTTTGGGTGCTCTCCTAGCTCAAGAAGATCAGAATAACAAGGAAAGAGCCATATACTATATCATTAGAACATTGGTTTCCTATGAAATGAACTATTCTATCATTGAGAAGGCTTGTTTAGAAATGGTATTTGCTTCTCAGAAGTTGCGGCATTATATGCTAGCTCATACCACAAGGCTTATTGCAAAAATTGATCCACTGAAGTACCTACTAAGCAAGGCTGCCCTCACGGGTAGATTAGCAAAGTGGGTGATGATACTTAGTGAATTTGACATTGAGTATGTAGAGAGAAAATCTATTAAGGGACAAGAAATTGTTGATCAGCTGGTGGAAGCTCCTTTGAAAGATCACCAGCCTTTAAGTATTGAATTTCTAGATGAATCCATCATGCTTTTCACACATCAATCTTGGAGCATGTTCTTTGATGGATCATTCACTCAACAAGGATCTGGTGTAGGCATTCTGTTTGTTACACCTCAAAGATACTCATTGCCAAAAGCATATAAAATATTATTTCCATGCACAAACAACATAGCTGAATATGAAGCTCTCATTAATGGAATGAAGATATCCCTTGAATGGCGTGTGGATGAGATCAAGGTCTTTGGAGACTCTCATTTAATCATCAACCAAGTTAATGATATTACCAAACAAAAGATGACAAGCTAATACCTTACAAAAGAATGGTGGATGATCTCAAATAGTACTTTGCACACATTTCTTTCCAGCAGATTCCAAGGGCAGACAATAAAGCAGCTGATGCTATGGCCACTCTTGCTTCAATGTTACAAATGCCAGAAAATGACTTCATACATGAATTCCTGGTGGAGGCATTACACTACCTTGCCTATGATATTCCTGAATCCAGGATGATCTATTCATTCATTGGACGTGATTCATCCCACTACCACCACATCTTTTCCTACCTTCGTGACCAGATCATTCCAGACACCTATACCCTTAATGAAAAGTGTCACCCAATTCATACTACTTCACGGTATGTTCTCATAGAAAATGACTTGTATAGATGGGTTCTAGATAGTACCCTCCTTAGGTGTTTAGAACCTGATGAGTCCAAATGTGTGCTAGCTGAGGTACATGAAGGTATCTATGGGTCTCATTCTAGTGGTCTGACGTTAGCCCAAAAACTTATTAGAGCTGGTTATTATTGGCTAGATATGGAAAAAGAAGCTGTTCAATATGCTAAGACTTGTAAAAAATGCCAATTCCATGGGAATCTGATTCATGCTCCTACTAAAGAGCTTAGTCCTCTCATTAGTTTCTAGCCATTTCAACAATGGGCTTTTGACTTGGTCGTTCAGATACATCCTTCTTCTTCAAGAGAACACAAGTTTATCATCATAGCTACTGATTACTTTACCAAGTGGGTTGAGGCAGTGCCTCTAGCTGTAGCTGACGACAAGACTATTGCTATGTTCATACTGAACTATATCATTTGCAGATATGGTATACCCTCATTTATTGTCACTGAAAATGGGGGACAATTCAAAAATAAGGACCTAACAGACTTATGCACCAAATTCAGAATTATTCAACATTGGTCATCTATTTATTATCCTTAGGGTAATGGACAAGCAGAAGCTTCTAATAAGACAATTTTGAAAATCTTGCACCGAATAGTTCATAAATTTGGTAGAGATTGGCATCTCTAGATTAATTCAGCTTTGTGGGCCTCCAAAACAAGTATTCGAACACCAACGGGGGCCACTCACTTCACCTTGGTTTATGGAGCAGAAGCAGTATTACCTATTGAGGTCAAGATTCTGACATTACAAATCTCTCTTAAGGGCCTCATCACTAATGAAGAAAATAGAATATCTCAGCTTCAAGAGCTTGAGTTACTTGATGAACGTCGGAAGGTGGTGTTCGACCATCTAAGAGCATACCAAAAGAGGATGTCTAAAGCTTACAATAAGAAAGTTAGACAAAAAGAATTCCAAGTGGGTGATCTCGTCCTGAGAGAGAACCCCAAAAATTAGTAGCATCGAGTCCAGAAAGGGAAATTTGAACCAAACTAGCTTGGTCCGTACGTCATTACTGTAGCATTTGGGTCTGGTGCTTATCGAATCTCCACCATTGAAGGAGAACAGCTCAAAGAGCCTATCAACACTCTTCACTTGAAGAAATTCTATAGCTGAGGTGTTCTCTGCGTGCTCATGTACATACTTATTGGTCTTGAAAAAATCCAAAAAATTGATATATTGCAAAAAATCCTAAAAATTGCAAAATGTCCTGAAAAAATGATCATCTTAGTGAAAACCTGGTAAACAGGTGCTTTGATGTATCTATTATCTTGGTGAAAACTTGGTAAATAGGCACCTTGATAATAATAATAATAAAAAATTAGAAAATTGGAAAAATACAAAAAAAAGTGAAAAGATCAAAAATACAAAAAAATGAGATATTCAAAAATACAAAAAAATAAAAAAAAAGAGAAAAGTAAAAAAAATTTGAAAAACAAGAAAATGTGCCATTGATGAAAACCTGGTAAATAGGCATCATGGTAGAAAAAATAGAATCTCTGCCAAGATGGTGAAAACTTGGTAAACATGCACCTCTTGTTTCTTGAAGCTACATCTCATCTCAGCATCGCTTGGCTTTTAATTTCCCGCTTTAGTTTGCTTTCTTGCTTTCCTGGTCTTAGTTTGCTTCCTGCTTTAGTTTGCTAGCTCATGCCCTTAGTTGTCTTTGAGATTTTCCTCGACTCTTCATGGATTGGAACTGGTTCACACTTGGGGGCACCTTCCTGGTCTAGGGGGCATTGTCCTATCGCTTTCAGAAGCTTTGTTCATACATCGGTCACCAGCAGTTCTCGCTGTGCCTACCTGCTGATGCCTAGCTACTTTTGAGATCTCTCTCCTTGAGGATCTCTCATGTATCGGTCGCCAATGGTTCTCACTATGCCTACCTACTGATACTTAGCTCTCATTTGAACCTCTCTCTTTTAGGATCTCTTCCTTTCATCAGTCACTAGTGGTCCTCACTGCGTTTGCCTGCTGATGTTTCACTCATGTTTTATTCTCTCTTTTGAGAATCTTCCTTGTATCCATCACCAATGGTTCTCACTACATTCATCTGCTAATACTTGTTCCATACTCCAATATCTTCTTGAGACTTCATCTCTCACGACGGTCACTAGTGGTTCTCACTGCGTCTGCCTACTATCGCTATCCCGTCGAGGCTTCAAACGTTGTTCACTTTCGATTCAACTTCAATCTGCTTGAACATAAACGTAAACTGAAACTAAACTGACTTTGTGTTCCTTTGAAGCATGCTAAGCTTTTTCTTTGCTTGTTTGTTTGTTTTTTTGCTTTATCATTCCCCTCAAGCGAATCTAAGACGTCTTTCTTGACTGAGAAATGCGAAGACTGGGGGCATGATCTTTCCTTTGTTTTCTATTTGCTGGTTTAGTTCCAATGATCCAAAGAATCTATCTAAGAGGGGCATCCATTTGTAAGAGCCTTCATCTTGTATTGGATGGCCATGCATACCTTGATTCCTTTTATATGGACATTTTGGTGAGATTAGTTCTTCTCCTTGTCTATTTTGAGTGACTTCTTTCTGCTACAAGTAAAATTGCTAATGCTCGTCCTGCTAAGTGAACATAAGGGTCACTATGAGCACTCTTTGGCAAAAGAAGGAAGTCTCATGTGTTTGGTGTGTTTGTTCGCAAGCAATATTCAGGTCATTCTAGCAATTGTGCTTTGATGCTTATGTTAACTTGCTAAATCAAAAGGAATAGGTGTTCAGGTCATTCTGGCTTCTTGTGCCTTAATGCTTATACCTCATTCTGACAAATCTAAGACTTATGTCATATTCATATTCTCATGTTAGTGAGGATTGTATGGCATCTTGCGATTGTCCCATCCTTAAACGAACTTGATGATGATAAATATGATGAATCCAACAACCAAGTCCTAGGGTTTGCATTTTCATTCTAGGCTTGCATTTTAACTTAGGCTTGCATTTTTATGCTAAGCTTGCTTTTGAGATGATATCTTGTTACTCTCTTGATTGCTTTCTATTCATTGAAGGTTCTCATCTTTTGTCCAGTTCCATCTTGGCTGCACAAGTGTCCAGTCCTCGATCTCGATCTTCAAAATGTAATCTTTTTTATTAGTACCTGTCATATATTGTGACAATCCTGCATGAGATGATTAATACCATATACATTACATATCTATTGCATTTTCATTTTATTTCCATTTGCATTCATAAATTCATTTGCATCTACATATACATGTGCATCCATTATAAGCATAACTCAAATCATACATTATACATATGCATACATTCTATCCATCTATCACTACATTTCACATTGCATCATCATAAAATAAACCATGTGCATATTCATATTCATAAAAAGACACGTGAATTTCATACATTTCTATCCATACATCTAAGCATATAGAAACATCTCATAAACATCAATATCAAAGCAATATGTTAACAAGTACGATGATATCAAACTATCGATCTCATATATATATCTCAGAACAATGTCATGTACAAAAGAGAAGGTGCTACTCAAGCATAGTATAAAAAATGGGCTACAATGTACAAAGTATATCAAAATATGCTAACTAGGTCCCACACCACCTGGGGGAGGTGGTGGTAATGGTCTTTATGGAAGAGGCATCAGCCGTTGCGGAGGTGCCTGTTGTGGGGGTGCCTATGGTGCCTGTTGTGGTGGTGCCTGTGGAGGTGCTAGTGGAGGTGCCTGCGGAGCTCCAACATAATTAGCAAAGGGTGGTACCTGCTTTGATAGATGTGGAATGACCCCACAGTAAGCTACATAGTAATAAGTTGCCTGAGCAGCCTTGTATCTTGTCTCAATCCTTGATCTTGCCAGCTCATCCCATAGCTGCCTGATCTTAGCGTCCCTGTTAGCTACCTGGGTCTCCTCTCTGATGCCTTGAGTGTGATAGTCATCCCGCTCTCGCTGGACCTATCTCACCCTCTCACAGCTCTTCCTGAGAGCCTCCTGCAGCTGTGGTGGACTTGCTCCTGTCAGAATATTAGGCATATCAGTATCATCATCAGGTTTCTGTTGTGATGTATCACCTATCCGCTGTCTAGTGGATCTTTGCTGGCCCCCATTGCTCCCAGCTCTTGCATCTAAGCCCATGGTCCTAGTAGGGATGCTAGTCTATCCTGCTCATGGTCTCAACACTCTTTGTTGATGTCCCTATTGTGCAACCTATTGCTATGCAGGCTGTTGAACTGGTGGTTACTGAGCTGATGGCTATTGATCTGGTACCTGCTGCTACTGCGCAGGCTATTGTTGTGCTCCCATACCAACAGGATTTGTGAATCTCAGATGTGGACATGTAATCAACTGGTCCATGTATGCAGGCGTCACCCTTGCATTGGTGACATCCACCATATAGTCCCATCGTGCAGCTGGAATGTGTGCCTCTATCACACACCACCCTGGATCCAGTCTAGTGTGCCACCCCTTCTTCTCCTCATTAGAGAAGCAGGCATAGGGGTAGTACTCATGTGAAATGTCCTGTTGCCTACCAAACTGGCGCAGGACGTGTGTAACAAGGAATCTCTCAATAATGGTGACACTCCATCCAATTAGTGGATGTGATACAAACATGAAGGAAATCTCTCGACGAGCATCATCTTAGGGCTCAGTGGCAACCCAAGGTCTCCAGATTACAACTGCCATGTCATCCAGCTGTCCTCTCCACTGATCCATCTTACCCAGTAGAGGCTGGATCATTGGGCCTGTGTACCTGTAAATATAAGGCTCAAGAGCCTACCGTGTGTCATGATAAATAGGTCTACAAATGGGGAGATACTCCCAGGCTCAGATCTGTAAGATGAAGACACTTGCTGCCATCATCCTCGCGTTGTGATATACTATCTCATGCATCTCATGATACATGTGGACTAGCATGCACTCGCCCCATCCAAACCTAATGGCTGACCTCTCCAACATCCTCTGCAGCATAGTACCCCAGCCGCACTCTAGACCATGCTGACCTCGATCTAGAACAAGGTAGCAGCTCAGAAACATAGCAAGAACAATGGAAAATGGATGAGCGCCACTGTGCCTGCTGAGCAAATCATCTCAGGAGATGGCCCGACCCATCATTAGATCATCTCTGAAGATCATCCTCAAGGCTACTATACCCTTTCATGGTTGTGTCTCATACTCTACTTGAGCACCATGGATGGGTATTCATAGAATCCTATATATGTCCTCGGGAGTCATAGTCATCTCCCCCATCGAAAAGTGGAAAGTGTTCATCTCCGAATGGAAACACTCTACCAGTGCACCAAGAAGACCGTGATTTACCCTAATGTTGGGTAAATCACGCAAGAATCCCAAACTGAGTCCCTTAATGTGAATACTCTATGCATCTATCAGTCTCTGCACTAATGTAGTAATCACAGGATGGTGTGTTCTGAGGGCAACGTTGGGGAAGTCAACCTGCAAAGAAAGCAATAACATTGGATCAGTATCTCAACGTGATGGTTTTCAACACAACAACAACAAATGCAACAAGGCATCTATCCTAGACATGACTCTATGACGCCCTACTTGGCTGATTTTACATAAATTTGATAAATTTTGACAAAAAAATTCAAACTCTGTAGTAGCTTTTCATGCGAGAAAATTGTTTCCTTGCGTGAGACAAGACTTGACCTTGCGTGAACTGGAGAAATCTCACGTGGGACCAGCTTTCAGCTCGCGCAAGCTTCCAGACAGAGCCTGCACGAAGAAGACCTAACTCATGCGAGGAAACTACTTCCTCGCGCGAGGGGAGATCTAGGCCGGTGTGAGGAAACTACTTCCTTGCGTGAGATTGGAAGAACATGACCTAAAACTATGCTAGATCATCCTAAATTGACCTAAAAAGTGGTACAAATTGAAATGCAAGGTGGTTTATCGACTACTTATAGGTGCATTATACTCTGCTGGCTGGGCGTGTCATCAGGAGCATTCAAATTGATGCGTATGTAGTGGAAGACCCTCCATTTCTCTCTTAGAGCTCAAAATCACAAGAAGATGAAGGTGAATAATGAATTGAAAATAACCCCTCCGAGCCTTATATAGCTTTTGACCTAATTTTCAAAAGTGCTCCATTTTGCGTGAAAATTGCACCCTTGGCTAAATCGACTGCTCTAAATCCATTTTCGGGATTGAAATTGATATCTGACATCTCTAGATAGCTCAAAATCATGTTTTAAATTTTGGGACCCTTTGGGATCGAACGCTTGTGCAGTTAGCCTTCTGGTGTCATCTTCCTGCCAGACCCTCATCTTTGCATCATATTCTCAAGATCTTTCCTCTTTTCATCAAAGTCAACTCTAGTCAAATCTAGTCAACCATGGTCAACCTTGGTCAACATGACCTCTACATTGCTCTGAGTCACTTCTGCTCTGCAACCTCTTGTTGTCAATCGTCCTTCTGATATGTCATCTTTCAATTTCGCTCCCAAGGGGGTAGGATGATTGCATCATTTGAATCTTGTCAAATCAATTCTTGAATCAGTCTGATCTTAATCATCAGTTCTCATTGCTTGGGGAATCTCAAAGCCTCACATCTTGCTATTAGGTCATCTATCTTTTAGGTATCTGAGCAATCTAGCTCAGATCCTCGGGAATCAAGCTTCGTTCGGGAGATGGTTCTCAAAATCTTATAGATATTGGGGCAATCTAACCCTAATTCCTAGGATTCAAGCTTCATTCTGGAGATGGCTCTTAAAATCTCTCTTAGACCGTTATCTGGGCAATCTAACCTAGGTTTCAGAGGGCTGAGCTTCGTATTGGGGCAATCTAACCCTGATTCTGAAGATAGTCCTAAGTTTGCATCTGAATCTCATTCTAGGCATTGGGGCAATCTAACCTTGATTCTCATCTTCTCTCAAGACCGTTGTCTTCGCAATCTAACTTGGACTTTGGAAAATCATGCTTTGATCTATTCGGTGTCTTGGCAACCTAACCTAGACTTTCGAATTTCTCGTCACTTTAGACTATTCTTTGAATCAATGCATTGTTTGCACATCAATTCAAAGAGGGGAAAATGTAATACCCCAAAATTGGCACCTATTAATTTCAATCAATTTTGGTGCATTTTCATCAATTTTACATCTCCAAAGTCCTAGTTTCCTAGGCAATTTTCTCTCTCCTACCTAACTTAATTTGACTTGATGTCAATTGCAAAAACCCTAAATTGCATTAATCAAATATTAAAATTAATTCCTAAAGTCTTCAACTTTTATTAGCTAAATTACCCCTATGATAAATTAATTTAATCCTAAAGTCCTAAGTGCTTGGAATTAAATTAAACCTACCCCATTTGGCTAATATACATGAAAATGAATTAATAATTACTTGTTATTCGAATGGACACTCATTTTTGAATTTATAATTCATAATATTCGAAAGGTCACCCTGTGTGGCAATTTCCATTCTTTTAATTAAGTAATTTATGCATTTTTGTCTCAAATGGGAATGAAGCTTCGGGAGTTTCAAATCAAGAACCTCTTCATTCTCTTCCCGGGCTTGTCTATTTAATGAACCTCATTTCTTCATTCAAGGGGAGCAATTTTTGAGAGTAATTAAACTATAGTATTTTTATGTCTCAATTTCATTAATTCAAAGCTTTTATTGCATTTTAGTATAATTTTCATTTAGATTAATATTGCATATTCATTATATTTAGTTTTCTTATTTGTTCATAGCTTAATCTAATCTCATATTTCTTTTCAAGTACTTTAGATTAAATTGCACTTCATATCTCTTTCAAGCTCTTAATATAATTGCATCTTCATTCTTAGTTTTAATTGCATATTCATCTTAGCTTAATTTCATTTTGTTCAATCTTTATGCTTTCAAATCCTCCATTGTAGAACCGGTCTTATGGTTGTTGGCTCTTGTTTTGAGAGTAATTAAACACCCCATCTACATAGGAGGCAATAGGTCACTTCACCATGGATTTTGAATTGAGTAATTCATACTCTCTCTCATAATTCAATCATGTGAGTAATGACTATTTTGTGTGTGTAGTTGGATTAGAGGTCCACATTCGACTATATACAAAACTGACTGATGCTGAAGATGAACAGAAACCTGTGGAACCGAAGAAGAAGATAGGTAGATTTATCTTTAAGGGTACTTGCTATAACTATGGAGAGGAAGGACACTGTTCTTTTGAGTGTACATAGAAGAAGCTTGGGGACCAAAAAACTACTATGGTGAATGAGAATGAACTTGAATCTGAGAACTTGCTACTTCAGCGAACATTGCTCGGTACAAAGGAGGAACCTAGTTAGAGGAGTAACTTGTTTAGGACCCGATGCAAGTTTGGAGGTAAACTTTGTGATGTTATTGTTGATAGTGGTAGTACTGATAACCTTGTTGCTGAGGACATGGTTCAGAAACTGGGGTTGAATAGAATGAAGCATCCTTGTCCTTATAGGATTGACTGGTTACAAGATGTTCATGCTCTAGAAGTAAGAGAATAGTGCTTTGTTGATGTTCAGATTGGCCAGTATAAGGATCTTGTCTTATGTAACATTGTGAAGATGAATAGTTGTGATATATTGCTCGGTAAACCTTGGCAATATGATTGCAGAGCTATGTATGACTGTGTAAGAAATGTGTTTACTGTTGAGAAGGATGACATGAAGTTTTCCCTGATGCCTTTGCTAGATACAATGCTTGGTAGGAGAAGCCAGAGTATTGGTAGTCAGGTTGAGTTGGTGGATCCAGAGAAAATGAATGATCAGTTTCGAGAATTGACCTGTGTGTTGTCAAGAAAAGACTTAAAGAGACAGAGAAAGCTGAAGTGGAAGAGTATGCAAGCTGAAAAGGTGGAGGACTTGTATGTGAAGAACTAGTTTGGGGTTTATGTGCTGAATCCCAAAAGATGTTCTTTTCACATTTGAACATCTTTTCGAACCTGGGGTGTCTGATGCAAGGGCATTCTAGGGTACTTGGTGAAAGTATTACTTGATGATGTTTGTGGTGCTTGGTCGACACTGGTACTCGACGATGCCTGGCATGCTCGATTATTTCACTGTTGCTAGGTAGTTCTGGTTTACCGAGTGGATTTCTATGTGATTTTTTGGGCCGACTTGGTGCATTTATTGTTGGTAGTTGTTGCTACAAGCCGACATGATGGATTAAATGTTTGTCAGGATATTTTGATGTCGACTTGTATTGCATTTAATAATTGTTGGGGGGAGTTAATGGTTTCATCCAGCCAACTTGTGGCTGATGATTAGTATTTATAGGATGTTTGGATAGATGTTTAGGGAGGATTAGGAGATCAATGGGAGTTCATGACTTGGAAGACTTAGCAAATCAGATCTGAGGTTCTAAAAGCTGGAGTTGGTGAAGTTGTGGAAAAGATCTTGCATGATCTTGCAGATCAGATTGTTATATGATAGTTGTTTGTAAGCAGAGCTAGTGGTTTGCACACTTGGAGACAAGGAGATTGCTTGGAGGCTTGCGAGCTCAATTTTAGATCTACCTTAGGGTTTCCATCAGTTGCTAATTATTTTTAGAGCTGAACTAGATGAGATTCTATTGGATCTTTGTGGATCTTGCAGAATTGTTTCTGATTGTAATTAGCCCTAACCCGGAAGGCCTTACAGCTGGGCATGTTAATAAAAATCAGAGTTAAATAAAAAAATTTTTTGTGTTGTTGAGTATTCTGCTATGTTGATTGTTGGCTGCAAGGTTTGGACTATCCTTAATTGGATCCACCATCCTTGACTGCATTAGTGTATGTTTTGTAAGATTAAGTTGATGTAAACTCTCAATCGTGATGTAACTCTCTTTCAAGTTAATATAAATTATGTTTAATAGAAAAAAAAATTATTTAATTTTAGAATAAGTGTTAATTAATTAAATAATAGAATTATTTAATTATACTAGATGAAGAATGATAAATTAATTAAATAATTAATAAATTTTTTGTTGCACCCAACCTGCCTTATCTCTAGGGCGAGACTAATCCTCTGGGGATGTACCAAGTTGCCCGCAAGTTAGATGCATCAGGTGAGGGAGAAAACCTAAGGCCCAAACCAACTCCACTATATAAAATAATTAAATAGTTAAAAATTATTTTCTTATTATAGATGAAGAGAGGAAATATTAGTGTAATCAAGTAATTAAAACTATCAATTTAATATGCATAGAAAAAGAATTTAAGAGCATTATTAGTGAATTACAATTATAGCACAATATCTTATGTATATTGAACACTTGCTTTCCATCCTTAATCTTTTTCTTAGATTTGTAAAGTTAGTTCGTTAATAGTTTTATTGAAGAAAATTTAACCCTCACAATATAATAGGTTTTCCAAAGGTGTTTGTAAACATTGTTTCTCCTTGTAATAAATCAAACACCAAGAATCAAGCCAGACATGCTCCAATCTATCCTAGATCTATTTATAACTTTCAATTCCAAATTTGTGTGTCTAATTAAGATCTACACATTCACATATACATAAAAATAAACACAAATTGATTTATAAGTCAACAAAAGATTACAAACTTTAAAACTTTCACATAATAACCTTTTAATACCTAAACAAAAGCATCTACATAAAAAATAAAACTGAACATAAGTCAAACTTTGTTTAAAAATTATATTGAATTACTCTTAAATCTAATATAGATATTTATTAATTGATAAAAACAAACAATAAGTCTCTCATGCAAAGACATTCAATTTTTTAAAGTTTTGAAACCTAAGACATTCTACTTGAATGCAAAAGCATTGTTTTCATATATATGTATATGTATATGTATATACATATATACATATTTATGTATCTACATACATACGTACATACATACATACATACATACATAGATATATATATATATATGTTAGAAAGTAAAGTCCACCAAGATAACTGAGAGGGGGGGTGAATCAGTTATCAGATAATTATAACTTTTATCAACTTCAACAACATTAAACCATGTAAGCAATATAATTACCAACCATAGAAAGATATTCATACACAATAACACAATGACACAAGATATGTTGACTATGGAACCTCTTGATCAAAGAGTAAACCCTGGTGGGAATGATGCCCAAAAAAGATGCACTAATATGAATATTCCTTGTGAAAGGATGGACTCTGTTAGGAGTATTATGAAATACATTCAATACATATGAATACCTGTTAGGAGATTTTGAATCCCTATTAAAAGATTCTAACCTTGTTAAGAGGTATGGAAGACAGAAGGACCCACTGCCCAAACAGCTTTAGGGTAAGATCACTGAACACACTGTCCAAATAATCTTTGTATTACTCAACAAAATAATATGTTACCTCTTCTCTGACTGTGCCAAACCGCACTCACTGTTACACCAAATCTCAATTTCAAATCTTTGTACTTCACATGTCTTCCTTCACAAATTCGCTTTCACATTTAGCTCTTTTCTTCACTTCATATTCATCCACTATATCCTCATCATCTATACAACAAGGAAACACATTCCTTCCTTTATACCACACTCAAATAATTACAAATGAGTCGGCATACAATTACAAAATAAAAGTTTCCACACGCTACATCAAAATTACACAAAACTGTCAGCTTCCAACTACAATAATTCTTCACTTGTGCAACCTCAAAGTTTGCACTGTCATCCACATCACTATCAATGTGTCTTCAACTTCCCTTTAACTGCACAAAACCAGATTCCATCTTGATTAGGAGATATCATCCGATTTCCACAAACCGCTACTCAGGAACACTGCATGAATACTGCTTCCACTAAAATGCTCATAACTTCCATGAATAAATGAATTACTATTTGCACTCTTAATCATAGACATATAATATATCAAAGAATATATCCTCAACATCACATAGCTCCAACTACAATATCCCATGTGCGCTAATTCAAACTATGTCTGCTTCTCTACAAATCTTTGGTAAATCACTATGTTGACATCAATGACAATCATAGTCATGAATGCAATAACAACTGCTACAAAATGGCTGCATAACATTTAGCATTCATTCCTAACAATCTCCCCCATTGGCATTGATGGCAACATAGATGAAAAAACATCCAATGTTCCAAAAATCCAATACTGCTACTTCAAGTCCTCTTCATCAATTAGATCTTGCTTCGTTTTCCTGTTCAGATGGTACAAATAGTTTTTTTCATGTACACTTCTCCCCCATTGACATCAATGGCAAAAATTTCATCATTATGTCAACAAAAACTCCAATGTCAAAAGACACTATTCATAAAATACATTCACTAGAGTCCTCATGACTCAGCTCAGATACACATACTCCCCCATAGAGGAAGTACCAACATCCAGTCCAGAGAAAGATAAGGCTCATATACCACTAAACGGATGCAACCAACTGCATCACTTCTTAAAAGTAGGCTGGGGCATAACCCCAAGCATACCTCTCAGATACTCAAATGTATCCTTAGGCAAAGGCTTTGTAAATATATCCGCTATCTACTCCTTTTTACTTATGTACTCAAGTCTGACTTCTTTCTCAGCAACTTTCTCTCTTACAACATGATACTTAATCTCTATATGTTTTGTCTTAGAATGTAATATAGGATTCTTAGACATATTAATTGTGCTGGTCTTGTCACAATGTATGACAACAGGTTCAACAAACTTTATTCCAATATCCTTCAGCATTTGCTTCATCCAAATTATCTGGTTACAATTGTTTGTTGCTGCTACATATTCTACTTTTGTTGTGCTCTGTGAGATACAATTCCGCTTCTTGCTTAGCCAAGAAACCAATCTTCCTCCAAGGAAAAATGCTCCACCACTGGTGCTTTTCTTATCATCAACACTGCCTCCCCAATCAACATTTGTATATGCACATAGGGTAAAATCATCAGATTTTTCATACCACAATCCATAGTCCATTGTGCCTCTTAAATATCTTAGTATCTTCTTTATTGCTGCATAATATGATTCTCTAGGTTCAGCTTGAAATCTTGCTACAATTCCAATTGAATGTGCTATATTAGGTCTTGTATGAGTCAAATATTGTAATCCTCCAATCATAGATCCGTATTTCTTCTGTTCAACTATCGATGTTTCATCTGTGCTAGATAATTTATGTCTAGTCACCATAGGTGTTCCAACTGGTTTACAATTCTCCATTCCAAATCTTTTCAACAAGTCATTCAGGTACTTTTTCTGACTTACAAAGATACCATCATTGTTCTATGTTATTTGCAATCCCAAAAAGTATTTCATTTCACCAATCATACTCATTTCAAATTCAGTCTTCATTTCATCAACAAATTTGTCACTAGCTTCATCTTCTCCTCCAAAAATAATGTCATCAACAAAAATAACTATAACCAAAAAACCATTTTCAATTTTGTTTGTGTACAAATTGCTATCAGTTGTTCCTTTTGTAAATCCCAATTTTAACAAATACTTGTCCAATCTTGCATACCAAGTTCTAGGTGCTTGTTTTAGTCCATATAAAGCTTTCTTTAGTTTAGATACCATGTCTCCTTCTTGAGTCAAAGGAAAACCTTCAGGCTTCTCAATGTAGACTTCTTCTTCCAACTCTCCATTTAGAAATGCTGACTTCACATCCATTTGATATACTTTGAATTTCTTGTAAGCTGCATAAGCCAAAAACATTCTCACTGCTTCAATTCTTGCAACAGGTGCAAAGGTTTCTTCATAGTCAATTCCTTCTTGCTATGAGTATACCTTACATACCAATCTTGCTTTGTTTCTTACTAGTTCTCCTTGTTCATTCATCTTGTTTCTGAATACCCATTTAGTTCCAATAACATTCTTATCTTTAGGTCTAGGGACCAATTCTCGTGTCTTGTTCTTTTCAATCTAATCTAGTTCTTCTTTCATAGCATTAGTCCAACTTTCATCTTCACAAGCTTCACTAGTAGTTTTAGGTTCAATTTGAGAAATCAAACATAACTATTCTTGTACCATATTCCAAGTTAGAACTCCTCTTTTGATGCTTCCAATAATTTTCCCAATAGGATGATTTCTTGATAAACTCTTGTTAGGTGTCACTATCTCAGATCTCACTTCAGGTGTAGGTTCTTCAATGACTTCACTATGGATTTCATTCAAAAAATCATTGTCAGTTTCATAAAATAATTCAGTAGATCTAGTGTTAGGTTTAGGATGAGCTTCTTCATCTAATTCATAATCAAGCATTCTTTCCTGAATTTTGAACTTTTCATCAACTTTAACATTTGCGCTCTCAACAATAGTCTTAGTTCTTTTATTGTAACATCTATAGGCTTTTCTTTTCAAAGAATATCCAAGAAATATACCTTCATCACTTCTAGGATCAAACTTTCCAATATCATCATCTCTTTTTATATAACATTTGCTTCCAAAGATTCTAAAATACTTAACTAAGGGTGCATGTCCAAACCATAATTCATAGGGTGTCTTATCTGTGTCTACTCTGATTTGTACTATGTTCATTGTATACACTGTTGTGTTCACTGCTTCTCTCTAGAATATCTTCGCCAAGTCATTCTCAAATAACATAGCTCTTGTTGCTTTAGTCACTGATTTGTTTCTTCTTCCTGTAATACCATTTTGTTTAGGTGATCTAGGGGCTGAGAACTGTCTCTTAATGCCATTTTCTTCACAAAAGGTGTTAAACTCTCTAGAAGTAAATTCTCCACCTCTATCAGATCTCAAACATTTAATCTTCATTCCAGATTCATTATCAACTTTATTCTTAATGATCTTAAACTTATCAAATGCTTCAGACTTTTCTTTAAGAAATGCAATCCACATCATTGTTATAAAATCATCAACAAGAATCATAAAATACCTTTCTCCATAGAATCCTCTAGTCCTGGTAGGACCGCTCAAATCTGTATGAACAATCTCCAGCTTTTCTGTAGATGTAAACTTCTTACTGGGAAAAGAACTTCTCTTCTATTTAGCCATCACACATTATTTTCAAATCATGTTAGTAGGCTTCATAATTTTAGGCAAATCTCTTACTGCAAGTGTAGTACTTACTTTCACAATGTTGTCAAAGTTTATATGACAAAACCTTCTATGCCATAACCAACTGTCATCAATATTAGTAATCAAATATGTCATCTCAGTAGGATTCAACTAAAATACATTACCTCTGGTTCTAGATCTAGTTCCAATTAGATTTCCATCTTTATCCTTTATCACACAAGTTTTCTCAGTAAACCAAACTTGATATCCCTTATCAACTAACTGTCCAACACTCAAAAGATTATGTTTCAATTCATCTACAAAATAAACATCATTAGTATTAGTCTTTCCATCAAGAGTAATAGATCCTATACCTTTAATCAAACAAGGTGCATTGTTTCCAACTCTCACAACTCCTCCATCATATTCGTTAAACTTTATGAACTTTTTCATGTCTCCAATCATATGATGTGAACAACCACTATCTATAATCCAATCAGCTTTCTTTCCAACTTGAGAAACTAAGGCTTTTTCTTCCTTAGCATCAGTTTCAAGATTCTCTTCTTTAATTGCTACAAATCCTATGTCATCATTATTCTCAGTATCACTTTCACTTAGAGTTCTCTCTATACTAGCTTCAAGATATTCATCATTAGCATAATAACATTCCTTAGATCTTCTAGGTTTGAAATTATTTCTGTACTTTTTAACTCTCTTAGGACATTTAGATGCAAAATGACCATATTCTTGACAATTCCAACATTTAAATATTTTCTTACCGTCTAGTTCTCTCTTCACAAGCAAGGCAATACCTTCTTCAATCTTCTTGTCTTCTTCATTTCTAGATCTGTTGCTGCCAACATAATCTCCACTCACACTGATGCTTCTTAACAAAGTAGGGCAAACACTAAGAGCACTAAATGATGTCTCCATTCTAGGTAAGTCTCCTGATAACCTCAAGTTCATTTCTGCTGCTTCCAATCTTCCAAGAAGAGTCTCTCTTGTAAAGTTTTTAGTACAAGGTATAACTTGTTCAATCATCTGTGTTGTCTGCTTAAATACAGGAGTCAATGTTCTCAGAATTTTCCATATCACTTCATTCTCTGTCTTTGTTCCTCCACAAGATTTTATACATGTAATAATTTCTGACATTCTACCAATATAGCTTCTAACAGATTCATCTTCCAACATTCTTATATCTTCAAATGCACATATCCAATTATGTAATCTAACTCTTTTTGCATGTTCATCACCTTCAAAAGTAGAGTGTAAAGCTTTCCATATTTCATGAGATTTTTTCAAATATTTTACCTGAATGTACTCATTCTCCGGAAGGGCTGTCAAAAGTGCTTCTCTTGCAAGTATTTTACACATGAATAGATCTCTCTCATTAGTAGTACATGTTTCAAGATTGTCATCTTCAATGATAGTCTTATCATTCTTTGTTATCAACCAATAACCTGGTCCTAAACATAGTAGGTGTGTCTTCATCTTTTCTTTCCAGCTGTCAAAATTTACTCCATCAAACTTAGGGCTTTCTTTCCTAAAATTTGTCATGGATCTCCTTAAGTTGTTAAACTTCCTTTTCAAGGACCTACCGCCCTGATACCAATTGTTAGAAAGTAAAGTCCACCAAGATAACTGAGAGGGGGGAGGGGGTGAATCAGTTATCAGATAATTATAACTTTGATCAACTTCAACAACATTAAACCATGTAAGCAATATAATTACCAACCATAGAAAGATATTCATACACAATAACACAATGACACAAGATATGTTGACTAGGGACCCTCTTGATCAAAGAGTAAACCCCAGTGGGAATGATGCCCACAAAAGATGCACTAATATGAATATTTCTTGTGAAAGGATGAACTTTGTTAGGAGTCTTATGAAATACATTCAGTACATATGAATCCCTGTTAGGAGATTTTGAATCCCTATTAAAATATTATAACCCTGTTAAGAGTAATGGAAGATAGAAGGACCCACTGCCCAAACAGCTTCAGGGTAAGATCACTGAACACACTGTCCAAATAATATTTGTATTACTCAAAAAAATAATATGTTACCTCTTCTTTGACTGTGCCAAACCACACTCACTGTTACACCAGATCTCAATTTTAGATCTATGTACTTCGCATGTCTTCCTTCACAAATTCACTTTCACATTTAGCTCTTTTCTTCACTTCATATTCATCCACTATATCCTCATCATCTATACAACAAGGAAACACATTCCTTCCTTTATACCACACTCAAATAATTACAAATGAGTCGGAATACAATTAAAAAATAAAAGTTTCCACACGCTACATCAAAATTACACAAAACTGTCAGCTTCTAACTACAATAATTCTTCACTCGTGTGACCTCGAAGTTTGCACTATCATCCACATCACTATCAATGTGTCTTCAACTTCCCTTTAACTGTACAAAACCAGATTCCATCCCGATTAGGGGATATCATCCGATTTCCACAAATTGCTACTCAGGAACACTGCCTGAATACTACTTCCACCAAAATGCTCATAACTTCCATGAATAAATGAATTATTGTTTGCGCTCTTAATCATAGACATATAATATATCAAAGAATATATCCTCAACATTGCATAGCTCCAACTAAAATATCCCACGTGCACTAATTCAAACTCTATCTGCTTCTCTGCATGTTTCCGGTAAATCACTGTGTTGACATCAATGACAATCATAGTCATGAATGCAACAACTACTACAGAATGGCTACCAAACATTTAGCATTCATTCCTAAAAATATAATTCTCACACACACATATAAAATTGGTAATTATTTGAAAGACAAATCTTTTATTTGATTTTAAAGATATGTTATGCACGTGATCTTTATCTAAGGAAAATAGTAAATAAGTTAAATCAAAATTATTTTCTCTATGTTAGTTTTATTTTTAAAATTTGTTATCTATTAAATATTTTTATTTTTATTTTTATAAGATTTGTTAAGTATGTAAAGATTATTTTCTCTATTTTAATTTTATTTTTTATATTGATATATGGTAGTAGTAAGTTTTTATTTTTATAAGATTTATTATACACACTCTTCATTTAGATTTTCAAAATAATGTAAATTCTTAAAAATATATTAATGAGTGTAATTTCGGCCTTAAAATTCTATTTCAAAAATTGGCGCTGCGAAGGGAAGAGACGAATGTCGAGCAACAGAATGGATCAACACCATCTCTAGGCATCATAGGTTTGGATGATCATCAGGAACCTAATGTGTCGAATGATGATGTCGCTCAATTTAAGATTGATTTGGCACAATAGGAACAAATGCAAGCTCAAGGGCACGAGCTTGGGAGAGAGATGGTCAAGACACCAGTGCTGGGGTGAAGGAATGAATTTGATATTGATGTAGCCAATGAAATC
Organism: Chamaecyparis obtusa; assembly: GCA_027943335.1. NCBI lineage: Eukaryota > Viridiplantae > Streptophyta > Pinopsida > Cupressales > Cupressaceae > Chamaecyparis > Chamaecyparis obtusa. The sequence continues at coordinate 300,697 of BSBK01004554.1, forward strand.
AAGGAAGAGGTTTCCATCATGGAAAAACTTGCATTCATTTGCAGATTTATGGGCAGTCGACCTAGTAGGAAATTTGTCAAAGATTGGATTGTTGAGAACAGGAAAATGGAAGTCATCATTAGATTCATGACTAAACAATTCTTTACCATCATCTTTTCTAATGAATAAATTAAATGGAGGGTGGTTATGGAAGATATCTGATATATAAATGGCCACCCTCTTTATATGATGCCTTGGAATCACAATTTTGATCCAATGAATTTTCACCCTTATGACTGCCCACTATGGATTTGCCTTAATAATATTCTATTGTAATATTGAACAGAGTAGCGCATCAAAAGAATTGGAAGGACATTAGGCACCTTTATTAATTTGGAGGCTTCCCGTTTCTATGATGACTTGGGAAAATATGTTCGATTTCAAGTCACTGTAATCATTACTATTCCATCATCAATTATGCTTATTGTCAACAGGGTTAAATGGTGCCAACATATTGAAATTGAGGAGGAGCGATGATTCTGTATTCAATGCAAGGCCCAATCACATTGATGAGGCATATTAATGCCTTAAATTTGATATAGTTTCATTTACTCTTTGTGCTTTGTTAAAAACATTTCCAAAACATTTGTGTAAATATCTGTGAACTGATGCCAAAAGACAAGTTAGAACTTATTAAACCTATGGGTAGTGTGATGACATACTTTGCTTAATATTATACATAGAATGCACTATTTCATATAAATATTTAAAGCTATGTTCTAATATTTGAATGAGAGTAGGAATGTTATCTTGCATGCATGTTCTGAATGTTTCTAACTTTTCAAGGAAATGAGGATCAGTGCAAAGGGTGGTGACTGTTGCATTAAAGAAAAGGATGATGAAGAATGATCATGGCAAGGGAAGCGCAGTCTAGTTCCTTTGGATAAGTCGCGCCAGCAGAAGAGTTATTGTTCCAGAAATTTAGAAGACACAACTTGCTATATTCTCTGCAAGTTGTTATTCTGTTACTCAGCAATAAATATGCTAAGTCATGGTTGATCTTCCACCTTCTTTTCTGGTGATGTTTGTTTAAAGACTTCTATGCTTTTGTTTGTAATAAATGTCCAATCCACTATATAATGGATTTTGATCGTCTTAGTAAGCTAATGAGAAAATAGACAATGCTGGTTTAAGATTCAGAAGTTACTCTTCTTGTTCTTCATGTATTGTTCATTTTATGAAATGAAGAAATGATTTTAATGAAAGAGTGATTTTGGAATACTTGTTGCATTCATAGTTATCTGAAGCCAACCAAGGGGGCCCACTTGGGAGGTGGAAGTAGATTTAGGTAGAGTAGATTCATTCCTTGTAATTTCCTGCTTTCAAATTAGATTTACTGTATTAGTTCTGCAGCATTGTTACTATGAAAAGTTCCTGTAGCACCTGTAGAAAATGATCATGGTGAATATTTTGAGTTGTTAACTAGTTTGGGTTCATTTTCCAAGTTTTCTATAGTTATCTGTTGTTAGTCTAAGTGTATTCACTATCCTGTAGTAGCAGTATAGATTCTTTCCATGCATTTTACTTTCTTGCAGCATAGGGATTAAGATTCTTGAGGGAACTTAGTGCACATACTGTGTTGACCCATTTCAAGTCCTACGTCCCTCAGTTGACAATTCAAGTGTATTTCATGATGGAGTAAGGTAGTCTTTGGATTAGATATGTTATCCTTGAAAGAGACAATGGTGTGATTATCTTTATCTATTATGAAACCCTACACACACTTTGAAGCTAAATGCAAATTAGAGGTTGGCACAAAATTGGTTTGGAGGGGAAAAAACCATAATTGTGACCCTGCACTTGCCATCTCCCAAGGCTATGGTGGAAAATAGGTGTAATTTAAAAATTTGCATTCCCAATTCAGAATTGGATAAAATGATTATGCCCTTAATCCCTGAGGATAAACAAGAACAAGAGATGGATGAGTTGGATTCAGAACTCAAATGGAGCCTAAACTTGGCATCGATTCCCTTGCTTGTTTGATGGAAGATAGGGAGGGAAGTTGCAACTTGGATACCCAAGTCTCGCACATAGAACTCCAACTATTAATCAATGCAATTAAAAATTGACTGGGAAGGATAACGACTTTACAAGATAGGAAGGAGAAGGATTCCTCACATGATGACTCTAAGAAGTCTTCAAATTCCAAGGGAGGAAGCCCCTCCCTTGGAAAGTGTTGATAATCTCAAGATGGTTTGTGAGGGGCTAACTAGCCCCTTACATGTGCGACCTCATCAGGAGGTTGGTCCCTACACTCTTCATTGATCATATTTTTCTTTATCAATCTGGATTGTTTTAATTCTATATCAATGGTGGTTTGGGATCATTTTGGGGTGACAATGTAGCACTTATCTTTACCTCTATCTTTGTCACTTTGCCGAAGGAATCAAACCTTGAAAATACAATATGTATGGTTTTGCAAATCAAATTACAGTAGGCAGTATTTGTTTTGAAATAAAAATTTCCTAATGGGCTAGTGGCTTGGGGAGGCATCCTCTGTTCTCTCTGGATGCATGACAGTCATGGATTGGTATGTTCAATCGTGCTTAAGATTTTGGGGTTTCTTCTATTTGTAAGACTAGCCAGCTAGCTCTCATTATATGAAGTTGTATGCACCCAAAAATGGTCGCCTAGACTTTGGGCCCCATTTATTTGATTTATCGATCCTGAATCATTTTTATCAATAATCAATATTTTCAACATTATCAATCTCTTGATCAAATCCTAATTTCGATCATATATTGGATTTTTATCCTTGGGCTAACCATTTATCCTAAGTCTTTATTTAATTAAAAGGAATATTTCCTCCCCTTTTAATTAAATAAAAAGCTCACCTTTTCCTCTTATCCTAGGTTGCAGAAATAAAATATTATTCCTATTTTATAAAAAGGAGAAAAGCACTTTTTGTCTCACATGAGGCTCAAAAGTCAACACTTCACTCTCATTGGAGGATACTTGTGCACATGGATTGCTCCTCTTTCAAGCTCCACCGCTGATTAAGACTTTTTGCCTCTTAATCTCCATGGTCCATTTCACCTCATTTCTTATAAAAGGAGTGCTCTCTCCTCCATTTGCACATATCCATATTTTATGCTATTGTTATGCTACAGGTTTTTTAGGTCATCTTGGAGCTTTTGGAGACATTCTTGCATCTAGGGTTTGAAGATTTGGAGCATTGTTGGCATTCATCTTAGATCTTCATCAACACTCTATCTTCTTGTCTTCATTCTTGCATCATCATGGCTTTCTTGCTTCATAGTTAGATTTCATTTCTTGCATAGTAGCTTCATTTTCATGGCATTCTTAGTTTAGATTTCCTTTATGCTTTAGATTAATTCATCTAGTCTAAATAGGAGGCATTGTAATCCATTGCTATTTCCTTTCATAGATTAGTTGCATTGTACTTTCCTTTCATAGCTTAGATTGCATTCTCATATAGCTTGCATTGCATTGCATATTTGGATTCTTGGAGATATTGGCATTGTTGCCCTTGTCTTCACTTGAATCTCTCATTGTATGGTTGACTAGCAAGGTCACTTTCTTGTAGCTCTAGCTGAGAGCAAAACTCATAGTCCCTTGCAACTCCATGCATAGAGAGCTATGAGCCGCTTTGTGAGGTCTCACTCTTGAGTAACCTTGCATGTAATGGTTCATAGAAGTGCATATTTTAGTGTGTACATTTCTGGCGCCCACCGTGGGCTATGAAAAGCCTAAGGCTATATGGATCCCAAAGTCTCTCTTGAAAGAGTCTTATGTTGAGCAAAAAGTGAAGTTGACATTCAAGCTTCCAAAGGCTTCCACTTCATCTTCTTCCAAAAATATTCTTTCATTTCATGCGCTTGAACCACAACCTCTGCTATTTGAGAATTATAACAAGCACACCAATCCTCTTTTCGAAGAGTCACATAGCAATAATGAACCAGAATATGGTTTGCATTTGGACTAGAATATGGTTCATGTTTCCTCCATCCTCTCGCCACCCTTCAAGGTGTGTATTGATGTTGATCTTACCTTTCTTTCCCTCTACCTTTTCACATTCCTTCCATTCATTATCCTTCTACCTTCTCTCATTTTTCATCATTTGCATATTCCTTCTGCATCTTCCTTTCCCCTTCAGCATTTTTGAGCATATCATTTTGAATCCTTGGCATATCATGGTTTATCCTTTCAAGGATCATTATCTAAAAAGCTTGTCTTCTTCCAAAAAATTCAAAAAAATAGAAAAAAATTAAAAAAAAATTGAAAATGTGCCATGGTGAAAACCTGGAAACAGGCGCCTTGGTAGCAAAAGTAAAGAGAAATAAATTCATCCTATGGTGAAAACCACTCCCTTGTGGCGCCTTGGATAAGTACCGTGATGAAAACCTGGTAATCAGGCATCATGCGTAGTTCTTCTACATGTTTCACCCATTCCATCTTCTCTCTTTGATCTTGACAATGTTGACCTATACATGAACATTTGGCTATTTTGTGAGCTATCTTATGATGATCTTGCTTTCATTCCATTCATGTTTAGCCTTCATATTCATTTTCCTTCATTCATTCTAGCCTTTCGCTATCCTTTTCCCCCTTGGTCTTGATCTAATAAAAAGAGTAAAATACGATGTTATGAAGTCTCTTGACATGTCTACTCCTTTGGACTGCATCATTTCCTGCTCTTATACCACGCTTTTGAGGCTTATCCTATGCTATCCTTTCATTGCTTGTCCAAATGCGCTTTACATGACAATTTTTTCCTAGCTTGGGTACTCTTGAGGAGTTTGTCTTTGAAGATTTCTTCCCTTCACTCTCCTTCATTCTCATGTCTTCCATCTCTTTCACCAGCTTGCTCATCCATCTTGTCTTCCACATTTCTAGATATTGGGACTACACGATGTGATCTTGCTTCAGAGTTTGATGCCCATTCTGTCTGGGGGCATCATTTGTACATATTTATTGGTCCTGAAAAAATACCAAAAAAATTCATATATGATGCTGAAAAAATCCTAAAAAGCATAAAAAGTCCTGAAAAAATACAAAAAAAATCAAAATATTCAAAAAAAATCAAAAAAATTTGAAAAAGTGCCTTGGTGAAAACCTAGCAATAGGTGCCTTGGTAGCAAAAATACAAAAAAATGAAAAAATGAAAAATGATTCCAAGTGGTGAAAACCTGCAAACAGGCGCTACTTGAGGCCTTTGCACCCCTATTTGTTAGCATGCGTCCTCGACACTTAACCACTTTCCATCATGCCTTGACCTTATTTGGCCTAGTCTGGAATTGGTCTTTGTCTTTGTTTAGGGGGCATACCTATTTGCATAGGTCTTTTAGGTGCGTTTGTCTCTTGGGGCATTTCACAACAGGTGTTTTTCAATACCACCCCAAACAGTGTTTTTCAACACTACCCTTGCGTCGAGTGTTTCTTAACACTTATCAGATGTCTTGCCTATAGTCTAAGTATGATACGATATTTCTCATTAGCAGATATGATACTCAGAGTTTGACTCTATGACCAACACACACGCACTTAAACAATTAACTCGCTGACGATATGGTGACTTTATTTTTCTTTGAGTGCTGTCTATGAGGATTTCTTTGATGAGTGGTCTCTCCCTGAGAAGTTTTCGATGATGCATAGCTAGAAGACTGAGGGTATGAGAACATGTTTTCTTTCTTTATCTGCTTGTGGGTATATTTTGTTGGTCCTAATTGTCATGAGCATTTATGCTGGTCTTACTTGACACTATGGATTAACAAGGTATTATCCTCGACTATTTTGCGAGTGCATGCTTTTAGCTATCCTGACTTTCATGTATCTTGAATACAAGCATAATCTCGCCATATCAAACTTAGGTGATCTCACTGCATTTAGTCATCTTGACCTATATGTCTTTGATGCCTAGGTGAAATTTCCACATTTCCATCTAATAAAGATCATATTCATATCCACATAGTCATGCTAGTGTGCATTGTATGATCTTACGATGCTACCAAACGCTCGATGATGATAATTAGATGTCTATAAGCGTTGTGACCTTGCAATTCAACCACTTTCATAGTAGCTTGCATTTCTAGGTTCATGTTAGTTTAGTTTTTGCACCTTGCATATGGAAAGAGCTCTCCTTTTTTTCATCTTACGTGGACCTGTTGGTCAACTGTGCTCATTTTCTGATTCTTCTTGATCATATCTTTCATTTCTGATCTTTCATATCACATCATTTTCTATCCATTTTCGGACTCGAAATCGAAATCCAAGTCGCGTTTCAAAAAATCTTTCCCCCCTTCTACGCAGTTGGCTGATCTTTTGAGGCCTAATCTTTTAATCTTTGTTGGGGCATCATCATCTTTCCATGTCTTCCAAACTTCTAGTCTTTCATTCATATTCATTCCACTCCCTCATTTCTCACGTTGACTGCATCTTTCCAGTCAGGCTGGGGCATGTTTTATTGCCTAATGGTTAACCTATTTGACCCTTACATTCGATTGTGATTTTATTATGATTTGATCAACCTTATCAATTTTCTGTCTCTCCTCTACTTGATTTCGATTTCGATTCCGAGGGGGCAGTATTTATGGGATTCTCATCCCCAATTGCTTGATTTTCTTGATTCAGACATCTTTTGTGAGCTTTTGCTCAAAATTTGAGATTCTTATCTCCCATTTTTAGACATTGATTATTGCCTAGCAGCGACGGTGATAGTTTTGTCTAAAGCTTGATTTGCACCTAGCAGCGACGGTGTTGGTCTAAGCTTTTATTTATGTTTTGTCCAGATGTGATCCCGAATCGACCTCATATCTGAGTTGTTTTGTGATCCTAGATCGATCTCACATTTCAACTTCATTCTTTGACTACATGTGTTCCCAAATCGATCACACATTAGTCAAAGAGGGGCAAATGTATGCACCCAAAAATGGTCGCCTAGACTTTGGGCCCCATTTATTTGATTTATCAATCCTGAATCATTTTTATCAATAATCAATATTTTCAACATTATCAATCTCTTGATCAAATCCTAATTTCGATCATATATTGGATTTTTATCCTTGGGCTAACCATTTATCCTAAGTCTTTATTTAATTAAAAGGAATATTTCCTCCCCTTTTAATTAAATAAAAAGCCCACCTTTTCCTCTTATCCTAGGTTGCACAAATAAAATATTATTCCTATTTTATAAAAAGGAGAAAAGCACTTTTTGTCTCACATGAGGCTCAAAAGTCAACACTTCACTCTCATTGGAGGATACTTGTGCACATGGATTGCTCCTCTTTCAAGCTCCACCGCTGATTAAGACTTTTTGCCTCTTAATCTCCATGGTCCATTTCACCTCATTTCTTATAAAAGGAGTGCTCTCTCCTCCATTTGCACATATCCATATTTTATGCTATTGTTATGCTACAGGTTTTTTAGGTCATCTTGGAGCTTTTGGAGACATTCTTGCATCTAGGGTTTGAAGATTTGGAGCATTGTTGGCATTCATCTTAGATCTTCATCAACACTCTATCTTCTTGTCTTCATTCTTGCATCATCATGGCTTTCTTGCTTCATAGTTAGATTTCATTTCTTGCATAGTAGCTTCATTTTCATGGCATTCTTAGTTTAGATTTCCTTTATGCTTTAGATTAATTCATCTAGTCTAAATAGGAGGCATTGTAATCCATTGCTATTTCCTTTCATAGATTAGTTGCATTGTACTTTCCTTTCATAGCTTAGATTGCATTCTCATATAGCTTGCATTGCATTGCATATTTGGATTCTTGGAGATATTGGCATTGTTGCCCTTGTCTTCACTTGAATCTCTCATTGTATGGTTGACTAGCAAGGTCACTTTCTTGTAGCTCTAGCTGAGAGCAAAACTCATAGTCCCTTGCAACTCCATGCATAGAGAGCTATGAGCCGCTTTGTGAGGTCTCACTCTTGAGTAACCTTGCATGTAATGGTTCATAGAAGTGCATATTTTAGTGTGTACAGAAGTTGATGTCATACACATTTAATTCCCATAAAAATCTATAGTTGAAACAGATATTTTGGATTAGATCAAGATGGTCAAAGGTGAGATAGGATTTAACCATGACTTGGCTCATTCTTTCTGTAGAGTGTACCTATTTTTCAACCTAATTTAGCCGATAGGATATTTGTGGGAGCTTTTCTCCCTAAAAAATAAAATTTCTCTTGGAAAATTGTCAGCCTCTCTAACTGACTTTTTTCCGGTAGAAAATGGAAACAACCAAAATAATCCATTTTTGTGAAAAGAATTGATTTTTTATTTAATATGAAATATCCCAACAAATCTACAAACCATCCAAAATAGAAACAACAAAATACTCCATTTTAGTCCTATGGATAATTGTAATTTAATGTGAAATATTTCAACAAATCTATATAGTTAAGTATGGATTTTGAAAAACATTGTTAAAGTCATTATGTGCTTTTGGAAAATGGCAGAAACTTCAGGTGGGAGCAAGGTTCCTAAGTGCATGAGCGGGAACATTTTAAATGAGCGACCTAGTAATGGTGTCCCTGTTGTTGCTGGTGCGGTTACGAAAGAGGTTGCTAGTGTGGTTTTGGGAGATAATCTTTCTCATGTGGTCAATATTGCTGGAGGATAAATTTTACTAGATGGGTCAGAGGCTGATCTCGATAAGAACGGTCAAAAGTCAACAAATATTGATGATTTTGAGAGCAAGGTCGAAAAAGGCCCCTCTATGGTGGGCATCTTCTGGAAGAATCCCCAAAGGAGGGCCCTATTCCTAGTGCTGGTCAAAAGATTGAAAGAAGAGGCATTTGGTCTGCCCTTTTTGGTATTAAACCCATGGGTAAATCCTCCTTCCCTGTAGTGAATTTGGTCTTTGATCCTTGTAAAGGTGAGTTCACTATTTTTATCCCTGATCCCCTGATTGACTTCTCCATCTCCTCTATGGAGTTGACCCTGATTAGAAAATTTGCTGGGGGTAGACCTAACATTGAGGTTGTTAGGCAGTTTGCTAAGAAAAAATGGTTTCTCAAGGGACAAGTTGACATTGTTGCCATGTCCAAAGGCTTCTTCTCCTTTGAATTCTCAAGTATGGAGGATCTATCTAGAATTATTTGTGGAGCCCCTTGGATGGTTGGTTGTTACTCTCTAGCTCTTTGCAAATGGGCTCCCAACTCAGAGCTCAATGATTCTACTTTCTTTGTCTCGGCTCCAGTCTGGGTCATGTTCCCTAGCCTCCCTCTTGAATACTGGCACGAGGACGTTCTGGGTGGACTGGCTAGCTCTTTTGGAGAACTCCTCTCTATTGATCCTATGACTGCTTCCAGATCTAGAAGAGTTTACGCCAGGATATGTGTGAATATCCTTCAGATAGTTGACTTGCCTCACAAAATTGTTATCATTTCTAAAATTGGTGTGTGGAATCAACCAGTCAAATTTGAGTCCCTTCCCTTTTCCTATTTTATCTGCCATAAATTTGGCCATAGGGAAAAGGATTGTCCCCTTAAAACCCATAAACCTAAGGAACCCCCCTCTAAGAAGGTGTGGAAGGAAAAAGTATCGGAGAACCCTAGTGCTACCAGTTCAAAGGCCTCAACTATGACTTCAGGAGTTGGTAAAGATTCAAGAGTGAATGATCCCCCTCAAAAAACTATTGACCCTGAGAATAAATCAAAGCTAGAAAAGATGGTGCCCTTGGTACTTGAAGGCACCCTCGAAGAAGGATAAATTAGAGCTACTCCAGCCTCTAAGGAAGACCTCCCTTATGGGGTTCCCAAGAGTCCCTCAGTAGATAAAGAAGATGGTACCTGCATCCAAGATTGTATTTTGAGTCTAGAAACACCACGAACTAAGCAAATGTGGATTGATTCATATGATGAATCCAACCCTTTTTTAGAAAATGAGGAGGCTCCCTAGATGGAGGTAGGGCATAGTAAAAAGAAATAGGTTGAGCCTCCCCTAGGAATGCCTCTAGGTGGAGTTACTACTAGAGATATGAGAGCGGATGTGGGAATTCCTAAACCTATAGAGGCGGAAGAGGTAATAAACTCATGAGAGAATAGGAAAGTGGACAAAGTATTGTAGATGGGCATCATCGCACTATCCCAGAATGCTCTAAAGGTAAGAAATGAAGATCATCTCTCAGAATATGAGGGGACTTAATAGCCCCCATAAATAGGAACTTTAAGAAATTTTGTTAGGGATCAAAAGCCTGATATCATTCTTATCTAGGAAACTAAAATGGCTAGAGATAAAGTTGAAAAGATTAAAGTGTTTAAGAACTATGGGGTTGTGGGCTGCAGCTCGGAAGGGGCCTCTGGGGGGACCGCTACCTTCTAGAACCTTAATACTATCCAAGGGGACATTATTAAGTTGGAAGGAAACATTTCTTCTATCAGGTTCAACCATATTAGAGATAGCTTTTGCTGGGTTCTCTCTAATATCTATGCGCCCAACTCTAAAAGTGGTAGAGATAAGTTTTGGAGAAAATTGGAAGATGAGAGAAGCAATTTGAACAATGACTATTGGATGGTTATTGGAGACTTTAATACTCCTCTGAGCGACTCTGAGAAATCTGGGGGAGTCTCTTCTTAGAGTGATAGTAGTGTGGCTTTGATGGATTTCATTAATAATCAATCCCTCTTGGACCTCAATCTCAGAGGAGGGACCTATACTTGGTCCAATCATAGAGCTAGTGATGACTTGATTCAAGTCCTTCTGGATAGGGCTCTGATATCTATGAACTAGATCATTTCTTATGCCTGCTCATTGTCTACTTTGCACCACATCAACTCTAATCATTCTCCCATTTCCCTTCAGGCTAACCCCCTGTCAGGTAAAAGAAACCCTCCATTTAGATTTGAGAAAATGTGGATGCAACATCCAGACTTAGAAAGGAACATTGTTGACTAGTGGAATGTCCAAGTGGAGGGAACAAATATGTATAAAGTTGTCCAAAAACTTAAGAGAATCAAAAACAAAATCAAAGTGTGGAATAAGGACATTTTTGGAGACATCTTCAAAGCTAAAATCACTACTCAATTTGACCTTTAGGAATTACAAGATACTATTCAAAAGGAGGGCCTTACTAAGGAGAACAAACTAAAGGAAAATAAAATTCAGGCTGACTATCATAACATCATCTCTAAGGAAGAAACCTTCTGGAGACAAAGATCTAGGGCTCTTTGGCTTAAAGTTGGGGACAATAACACTCGTTTCTTCCATATGATAGCTAAGAAACATAAGGCTGCCAAAAGGATAGATAGTCTCAACAACCCACATGGTAAACTGGATAAGGAGGAGGACATCAAAAAAGAAGTCTCTACTTATTTTTCCTCTCTGCTCTCCAAGGACCCCTCCCTCTACTTGGACAATCAGAATCTGCTGCTGGATTCCATTCCTTGTATCCTTGATAGGGAAGCCAATGATTTTATGTGTAAAATCCCTTCCTCTGAAGAGGTTAAAGTTGCTTCCTTTTCCTTTGAGGGGGAAAATCTCCTAGTCCAGATGGCTTCCCCCCTTTCTTTTTCCAATCTTTTTGGCACCTTGTTGAAAAAGATGTCTCGACTGCGGTTAAAGAATTCTTTGGGGCCTGCTATCTGTAATACCCCAAAATTGGCACCTATTTAATTTCATCAATTTTGGTGCATTATCTCGATTTTACATCACCAAAGTCCTAGTTCCCTAGGCAATTTTCTCTCTCCTATCTGACTTAATTTGACTTGATGTCAATTGCAAAGACCATAAATTGCAATAATCAAATGCTAAATTAATTCCTAAAGTCTTTGACTTAATTGGCTAAATTACCCCTATGATACATTAATTTAATTGTAAAGTCCTATGCGCTTTAAATTAAATTAAATCAAATCACCCTCTTTAGCTAATTACCCATAAAAAGGAATTAATAATTGCTTGTTATTTGAATGGACACCTTTTTCTTGAATTGATAATTCTTGATATTCGAAAGGTCACCTGTGTGGCATTTTCCATTCTTTTTATTAAGTAATTCTTGCATTTTTGTCTCAATATGGGAATGAAGAGTCCACCGTTTCAAATCAAGAAACTCTTCATTCCTCTTCTGGCTTGGTCTATTTAATGAACCTCTTTTTCTTCAAAGAGAGAGCAATTTTTGAGAGCATCCTTACGATAGCATTTTTTAGTCTCATATTTCATTGTTTTCAAAGCTCTTTTATTGCATTATCTAGTTTAATTTCTCATATTAGTGTAATTGCATTTCACATCTAGATTAAATTTGCTTACTTGTTCTTAGTCTAATATCATCTTTATTTCAAAATCAAATAAAAATCTGCATTTCATCTTTACTTTCAAGCATCCTTTTTAGATTAATTGCATCTCATTTTAGTTTAATTTCAATTAGATTGCTCATTTTCATGCTTTTGAAAATCCTCCATTGTTGAATTGGTCTCCCGGCTGTTGGCTCTCGTTCTGAGAGTATTCAAACACCCCATTCACATAGGAGGCAACAGGTCGCCTCACCATGGAATTTGGATTGAGTTCTTCATACTCTCTCCCAAATTCTATCAAGTGAATAATGACCATGTTGTTTTGTGCCTGATTTAGAGGTCACATTCAGTCACATACATTTTGGCGCCCACCGTGGGGCAGAAAAGATCAATTTCTGGCCTCATTCTTCATTGGTTTTTAAGATTTAGTGTTGGTTTCATATCTTGTACGGACATTTAAAGCTTGAAAATTTTTTAATATAGTAATTAATGGATAGAATTATGAATCCTCTTTCTCATGCTTTTGGTTTGGTTCATTTTTATGAAGAAATGAATAAGTTATGATCATTTTGGTGAAAGTGGGTATTTGCAGATTTGAGATTCTCTGAATACAGTCAGATTGAAACATATGGTACGGACAAATTATGAAGAATAAGGATCTCTAATAATATTAATTGGAAAGATACATGAATTATCTTTCATTTCCTTTTGGTTTGAGTTATTTTTATGCAGATTTGTGAAAGTTATGGGCATTTGAGTGAAAACTGGTTTTTAACAATCTGCATTGGAGTTGCAGGTAATGATTTATTCTTAGAAAATGATTTATGAATGGGAAAAATAAATGGCTTACATATTTGGAAACTAGATTCATTAATAGTTATTGTGAATTTAGTTTGGTTTAATTTTGATTCTTTTTGAGAAAGATATGTGACTCCCTAGGCAGGGCCTGTTGTTTTAAATCTGATTTATGACAGAACAATTGCAGTCTGAAAACATTATTGGTTGAGGAACCAAATGAAATCATAAGACCTTGTAACTTTGGAAAATGGTAGTTCTTGATGTTAGCTAAAAACTTCATTCTTTCCAGAAATTTTTATATTGTGATTTTATGGGTCAAATAAATCGATCTTTAAAGACTGTCTTGAAGACAACAATGTTACATATCTGATGGTTTGTCATTGATTTGTCTTGATTCTATACTTTCGAATATGTGCTAAATGCTGGATTGCAAATCTTTGGACCTAAGGTGAGTTCTTAAAATCTCTATAATACTTTGTTTGGGCATAAAATTAATCTCTCATGTGTTTGGCTTGAGTGTTTACATGCTTTCATAGAACACATTTTAATTGATGCTCTTAATGGGAAATGAATGAACATAGATTTTATTTCATACAAGTTTGTGTTTAAGTGCATGGTTGTCTTTTACACCTTAAGTAATTCTTGGTTTCAAATATCAAAATATCTCATTGAGTAATTGAGGGCATGAATTCATTCCTTGTTTACATGAAGAGTTAAATGCACCACTTTGTTGACTCACTTCATGTTTACTTGGAAAGTTAAATATTCCATGATTCAAACCCTCTTGCACTTATGAGTAGTATTGATTAGTAGTCTTAGATTACTTGTGATTGATCTAGATTGCTATCTTGGGTTATTGGACTCGCTAATCTGCCGGCCCCTCATTTCCGCCCTGTGGTTGCAATCCCAGCGCCACATTAAAGGGGAGGGGTCTATAGGAAAGAAGCGTTAATTGTTCCACTTGGCAACCCTTTTGTGCTTTTTGGAACTCACTTGTTTTCTAGGGTGTGGACTCACTTTGAGTTTGTGTGAGGAGTTAAATGCACCACTTTGTGGACTCACCTCACATTTAATTGAAGGGTTAAATGCACCACCTTTAGTGCTTTTCAATACTTTTTGATAGAGAATTACTTACTTTTCATTTTTTTTAGAAGGCCTGCTTGGGGATTTCATCACCTCAAGGGACGACCTTAACTCCTGTGTTCCGGCGGAGTATAAATATCGGGAGGTGAATCCAAAGACACCTCTCTTGGGAATGAGTTAGATTTCACTCTTGGCTAAGCCTCAAAGAACTTTATACCTTTGAGAAGTGAAGGAGGAGATTTGGGTTGCCGTCTCCCCCCGGCTGTGTGATTTCTAATTCTTCTCATCTACGGATTTGGGCCTCACGTACCTTGTGTATATCGAGGACTCCCTTTAGAAAATCCATGTATATCCTTGTAGACAACTTGCTAGGATGTTGTTGTGTTTTAAGTGCCTGCTAAAACATTCTCAAGAACATACACAAGTAGAGTCCTTAGGGAGTAGAAATACTAAGTCACTATTCATGTTCATGTGCAAGGTTGCTTTGTCCCTTGCCCATTGCTTGAAGACTGTTTGCGTGAACTCCTTGATTGCTGTCTTATGTGCTTGATCAATGACATAAATCTGATCTACCTTTTTGTCTGTGATCTATTTTTCTATTTTCCTGTCGTTCACCGTCAGAAACTAGTTGTCTTGAGTTAGGAATCGACCGATCTTTGCTTTGACTCGCGTTGTCTCTCATCTATTCATCTTATCTCTTTATGCCTCTTGTACCTTGCATTGCAGTTGTCTTATCTCGGCTGTTCTAGCCATCTCTTTTTGACAATTCATACCAGGTTCATCTTGCATCTTGGCTGTTCTAGCCATTTATCTCCTTTTCGTTATCTTAGAGACAGAGTCTAGCTTTATCCTGAATCTTTGCTCGTTACATCTTTGTCTATGACTGTCACGACTCGAAGTGGCAAGACTTATCCCATTCAAAATGCTGATCAAGATCAAAGTGAATCTCGTAATCAAGACATAGGTCATCCCAAATTTGTTGTGAAATCTGAACTTTGTGAGAGATCCTCACATTCCTCCTCATTCCAAGAGCATTACAATCCATTGTTTCAGATACAGTCTGACTTACTATTTCAAGAATATTATAACCCATTGTTTGAAGACCAACAAGACTCTGAAGGGTCACTTTCTAAAATTAAACCTATTGATCCTTTTGAACCTATCAACTCTTTCACGATCTCTCATAATACTACCAACAAGATGGGAGATCCAAAACCTTCAAAGTTGGTTTTCAATCTCAGCTCTAACATGGAAAAACCTTCAAAGTTGGTTTTCAATCTCAGCTCTAACATGCCAAAACCCTCAAAGTCTGTCTTTAATCTTAGCTCTAGCATGCAAACAGTCAATGCCACTGAGAAGGCTACAATAGAAGCTCAACCGCCTTCCAGATTTGCTAGAAACAAACCTTGGATCTCTCACTCTGACATGATCATTGCTCCAGGGAGCAAGGATACTCCTAAACCCAAAACTCCCTTTGTCTTGCGAGGCCCTGCGTCTCCCTCTTATAACTACACAAAATCTCCAGCTTGTGCGAATGCTATCCCTCGATCTCATGCAAAGATTGTTCTCAAAGGTCCCGAACCTTTGACATCCAGACCAAAACTATCTATGGATAAAGCCCTCACTAAGGAAAATGTCCCCAAAGATCTTGATCTCAATCAGTTCCAATCTATGGTGGGTCATTTGACCTCACCAAATTATTTATCATTCTCTAAGGAAGATGATCACTTGCTGAGCCACCCGCATAATGCTCTCCTGCACACTGAAGTTATGACAGGCCCCAAGAGTATCCCCCACGTCCTCATTAACAATAGTGCTAGCCAAAATACTTGCTCTGCTAAGATGCTTACCCAAACGACAGACAGCTTTGTTCCTGCCAATAGAGAGTCCATTGAGTTCTATGATGCTAAGCTAAAAGAAATAGAAAAGACCTTGAAGATCAAAGATATTGGAATGGGGGAATATCAGATTGAGTCCATCTTGTCATTGACAACTCTCCCTCCATCTCCACATTCCTATGAGGAACCTTTTGAAGATGGATTTGGTATTAGCTATCAGAGCTATGAGCTTGACCAACCTAGCTACAACTTTCACTCATGCAAGGATTTAGATGATGAAGAAACACAAATTCAGCCTATGACACATGAGAGACCCTTGAATGATCAAAATTCTAATTCAGACTACCAGAAAGAGTCTTATCTACCTTCTCAAGTGCTTCAGGAACATGATCTTGGTCCTCACCAGGAGGATTTTATACACTCTACTGAACAGATTTCTACTACTGCAGCTACTACTGAATATGTCACTACCTCTAATGGCACACATACTGATTGGGAGCAACTATTGGATGCTTCCCTTATCTTGGGTATGCCTCAAGGTATGCCTATTCTAGATTGTTCTACTACTTCTACTATTGAACAAAATCCTACTACTGATGACTACAATAGCACACATCTTGATTGGGAGAAACTGCTGGATGATTCCCTTATCTTTGGTATGCCTCAAGGTATGCCTATTCTAGATTGTTCTACCACTTCTACTATTGAACAAAATCCTACTACTGCCGATTCCAATGATACACATACTGATTGGGAGAAACTATTGGATGCTTCTCTTCTCTTGGGTATGCCTCAAGGTATGCCTATTTCAGATTACTCTGCTGCTCCTACTACTGAACAAGATCCTGCTGTTGAAAAAACACTTCCTATGTTAGATGACAACAATGAAGAAAGTCTACCTCCGACTATGTCTCTAGCTGAATGGGACTCCATATCAGATGCTACTACAGAAATACCAGTTGATGCTATGCACTTATATGCTAGTCTTAACAACTCAGAAAGAGGAGAAAGTTATGATCCTCCAGATCAAGCTATTGATGATGATCCTTTCCACCCTCCTGTGGAGATCATTCCTATGGCTCCTAGGCCATCTACTCCAAGCTATACTCCTACTGCTCCATCAAATCATGGGTATGTAAGACCCCATTCTATTACAGCTTCATGGAATATTGGTAGATCCAAAATTGAAATGGTTCCTATTCGTGCACTCTTACCACCTGAAAGGGGACCTAACTCTTGGAATAGGTTATCTTGGTTAGGCTCACATAATATTCCTCCAAACTTAGCTGACTCTTCCAAGATGACTCACAATCAACAACGCTCTATGGAAGATTACTTTCCTGATCTATCTAATGCATTCATGAATGATGAGGATGATATTGATATATTTGCACTTGAGCCCATCCCATCGATTTCTCTTCCCCCTTCATCTCCCAAAAAAGTGGCTCATCCACTTCCATTTCCACCTCTCCACCTGAACCAGTCATATAAGCCTCTTTCATCCACCATTCCTGAGTCTTTTGGAAGTAACTTGGATGTACAACATAAAAGAAAAAATAACAAGAATCCACTTATATCTCAAGGTCACCATGTCCCATCTAATCGACATGTGACTACGAAGAAAGGAAAGAAACAAAGGTGTTCAAAAGACCGCAAAGGTCCTCAAAAAGAAGAAGACAATCAAAAGCTAGAAAATAAAATAAAAAATGGATCTCGAAATCCATTCTATAGGCATTGTCATCAAAAGCACCTCAAAGTAAAGAAGAAAAAATTCAAAAGCTATGTGGATTCCAAAGAAAGGAAAAATCAAAGTTGTCATTTGAGCTTCCAAAATTCTCATGCTTCCCTCCATTCCATCACCCTTGCCTCTCATACTTTACACTCTTCACTCCATCTTTCCTTTTCCCAAAGTGCGTATCAGTATCTCCTTATTGGTAATGGTATGACTAAGAAAAATCTAGAATGTACTCTCCCTAAGCGTTTAGAGCGTGGGAAATCTGACAAAGAGTTAAGGTGTGTCCATGAGGACATTTGTGGGTCTCACTTAAGTGATCTTTCCTTGACTATGGATCTCTTGATAGTTGGACACTACTGGTTGGATCTCCTGTTACTGCTACAACATCTGGTTCTGATTCTGCAACTTCTCAGCTGGCTACTACTACAAATGACTGTGTTCTTAGAGATTCCTACTAAAGGAGAGAAACTCAAAGAGCCCATCAACGCTCCTCATCTAAGAAGTTCTACAGCTGACATTCTTAGTGTGCTCATGTACATACTTATTGGTCCTGAAAAAATCCTAAAAATTGATATATTGCAAAAAATCCTAAAAATTGCAAAATGTCCTAAAAAAAAAAATGATCATCTTAGTGAAAACCTGGCAAACAGGCGCTTTGATGTATCTATTATCCTGGTGAAAACCTGGTAAACAGGCGCCTTGATAATACCAAAAAAAATAGAAAATGTGAAAAATACAAAAAAAAAAATGAAAAGATCAAAAATACAAAAAAAAGCAAAAAAAGAGAAAAATACAAAAAAATCAAAAAAAGAAAAAAATACAAAAAAATCAAAAAAAGAGAAAAATACAAAAAAATCAAAAAAAGAGAAAAGTACAAAAAAATTGAAAAAGAGAAAAATGTGCCATTGATGAAAACCTGGTAAACAGGCGTCATGGTAGCAAAAATAGAATCTCTGCCAAGATGGTGAAAACCTGGTAAATAGGCGCCTCTTGTTTTCCTGAAGCTGCATCTCATCTCAGCGTCGCTTGGCTCTTAGTTTCCTGCTTTAGTTTCCTTCCTTTCCTGCTTTAGTTTGTTTTCCCGCTTTCCTGCTTTAGTTTGTTTC
Organism: Chamaecyparis obtusa; assembly: GCA_027943335.1. Taxonomy (NCBI): domain Eukaryota; kingdom Viridiplantae; phylum Streptophyta; class Pinopsida; order Cupressales; family Cupressaceae; genus Chamaecyparis; species Chamaecyparis obtusa. The sequence goes on from BSBK01004554.1 coordinate 319,488, forward strand.
CTGCTTTGGTTTGCTAGCTCATGCCTTGCTTTCAGTGTCTTCGAGATTTTACTCGACTCTTCATGGATTGGAACTGGTTCACACTTGGGGGCACCTGCTTGGTCTAGGGGGCATTGTCCTATCGCTTTCGAAAACTCTTTTGAGCATTGGTCGCCAATGGTTCCCACTATGCCTACCTGCGGATACCTAGCTTTCGTTTGATCTCTCTTCTTCAGGATTTCTCCCTTATATCAATCACCAGTGATTCTCACTACGTCTACCTACTGTCATTATCTCATTGAGACTTCGAACGTTATCTTTTCGAATTGACTTCAATCCGCTTGAACATGAACTTAAACTGAAACTAAAACTAAATGTGTGTTTCTTTGAGGCATGTTGAGCTTTGTTTTCTTTGAGTGTTTGTTTGTTTGCTTTCTTTGCTTTCTGCTTGTTGGTTTAGTTCCAATGATTCAAAGAATTCATTTAAGAGGGGTGTCCGTCTGTAAGAGCCTCTATCTCGTATTGGATGGCCATGCGTACCTCGACTCCTTTTATATGGATGCTTTGGTGAAGTTGGTTCTTTTCCTTGTCTTTTGAGTGACTTCTTTCTGCTACTGATGAAATTGCCCGCTCGTCCTGTTAAGTGAACGTAAGGGTCACTGCGAGCAATCTTTGGCAAAAGAAAGAACTCCTGCGTGCTTGGTGTGTTTGTTCGCAAGAGACATTCAGGTCATTCTAGCATTTATGCTCTAATGCTTATGTTAACTTGCTAGATTAAAAGGAATAGGTGTTCAGGTCATTCTGGCTTCTTGTGCCTTGATGCTTACACCTTATTCCGACAAATTTAATACTCATGTCATATTCATATTCTCATGATAGCTATATTAGTAAGGATTGTATGACATCTTGCGATTGTCCCGTGCTTAAAAGAACTCAATGATGATAAATACGATGAGTCCAATAGCCAAGTTCAGAGGATTGCATTTGTTCATCCTAGGCCTGCATTTAGACTTGCATCTTTCATTCTAAGCTTGCATTTGGAGTACTTTCTTGTTTCTCTCTTGATTGCTTTCTTTTGAATCTGCTCATCAAAGGTTCTCATCTTTTGTCCTAGTCTCATCTTGGCTGCATCCTTTTTAGGGATCGAAATCGAAATCTGACATCTCTAAGTGGCTCAAAATCGCGTTTTAAATATTGGACTCCTTCTGGATCGGATGCTTGTGCAGTCAACCTTCTGGCGTCATTTTCTTGCCAGATCCTCATCTTTACATCATGTTCTTGAGATCTTTGCTCTTTCCATCAAAGTCAATTCAAGTCAAATTTAGTCAACTATGGCCAAACTTGGTCAACAAGACCTCTTATTTGCTTCTGTAGCTTCACGAATCTAGTCTAATTGCTTTTGCTCTGCAATCTCTTGTTGTTTATCATCCTTCTGACATGTCATCTTTCAATTTCACTCCCGAGGGGGCAGGATGATTACATCATTTGAATCTTGTCGAATCTATTCTTGAATCAGTCTGATTTGAATCATCAGTCCTCATTGCTAGGGGCATCTTCATGCCTCGCATCTTGTTATATGGAAATCTATCTCTTAGGTATCATTCTTCATTCTGGAGATGGTTCTTGAAATCTTTTGGGTATTGGGACAATCTAACCCTAATTCCTGGGAGTCAAGCTTCATTCTGGAGATGACTCTCAAAAATCTCTTTTAGACCGTTATCTGGGCAATCTAACCTGGGTCTCGGAGGACTAAGCTTCGTATTGGGGCAATCTAACCCTGATTCAGAGATAGTCCTAAATCTGCATCTTCATCAATTGGTATTGGGGCAATCTAACCCCGATTCCGGTTCTCTTCTAAGATCATTGTCTTCGCAATCTAACTTAGACTTCAAAAAATTCATGCTTTGATCTGCTTTCATCTGTCACTTCAGACTATTCTTTGAATCAACGCGCTGTTCGCACATCAATTCAAAGAGGGGCAAATGTAATACCCCAAAATTGGCACCTATTTAATTTCATCAATTTTGGTGCATTATCTCGATTTTACATCACCAAAGTCCTAGTTCCCTAGGCAATTTTCTCTCTCCTATCTGACTTAATTTGACTTGATGTCAATTGCAAAGACCATAAATTGCAATAATCAAATGCTAAATTAATTCCTAAAGTCTTTGACTTAATTGGCTAAATTACCCCTATGATACATTAATTTAATTGTAAAGTCCTATGCGCTTTAAATTAAATTAAATCAAATCACCCTCTTTAGCTAATTACCCATAAAAAGGAATTAATAATTGCTTGTTATTTGAATGGACACCTTTTTCTTGAATTGATAATTCTTGATATTCGAAAGGTCACCTGTGTGGCATTTTCCATTCTTTTTATTAAGTAATTCTTGCATTTTTGTCTCAATATGGGAATGAAGAGTCCACCGTTTCGAATCAAGAAACTCTTCATTCCTCTTCTGGCTTGGTCTATTTAATGAACCTCTTTTTCTTCAAAGAGAGAGCAATTTTTGAGAGCATCCTTACTATAGCATTTTTTAGTCTCATATTTCATTGTTTTCAAAGCTCTTTTATTGCATTATCTAGTTTAATTTCTCATATTAGTGTAATTGCATTTCACATTTAGATTAAATTTGCTTACTTGTTCTTAGTCTAATATCATCTTTATTTCAAGTTCTTAGATTAAGTTGCATCTCATCTTTATTTTCAAGCTCTTAGATTAATTGCATCCTCATTCTTGGATTAAATTGCAACTCATCTTAGCTTAATTGCATTCTTGCTCATCTTTATTGCTTCTTGGAAATCCTCCATTGTTGAATTGGTCTCCCGGCTGTTGGCTCTCGTTCTGAGAGTATTCAAACACCCCATTCACATAGGAGGCAACAGGTCGCCTCACCATGGAATTTGGATTGAGTTCTTCATACTCTCTCCCAAATTCTATCAATTGAATAATGACCATGTTGTGTTGTGCCTGATTTAGAGGTCACATTCAGTCACATACACTATCTACTTAAGGAAGCTAATTCAACCTTCTTTGTTCTTATCCCCAAGAAACCTAGTGTCAATTCTATGGAGAGATTTAGACCTATCAGCCTGTGTAATACCTTCTACAAGATCATCTCTAAAGTCCTCACAGTGAGAATTATGGCTTTCCTCCCTCTGATTATTTATCCCCAGTAGAATGGTTTTATGTTGGGGTGACAGATCTTAGACTCTATTATTACTATTCATGAGAATATCCATTTGTTGGAGGTTTCATAGAAACAAGGTTTCCTCATGAAGGTGAACCTTTCTAAAGCCTATGACAGAGTGGATTGGGACTTCCTCTGCAGAGTTCTTCTGGCCTTTGGCTTTTCAGGGTGTGCAGTGAACCTCATCCAGCAACTGATCTCCACGCCTTCTATTTCAGTGTTGGTGAATGGTTCAGCTTCGAACCTCTTCTTCCCTTCTAGAATTCTCCACCAAGGGGATCTTATTTCCCCCATCCTCTTTGCCATTTTGGCAGAATGCCTTGGAAGATTAATGTCTAAATGGGTTCATGATGGTCTTATCTAGGGCCTGATTCCCCCCTCTTCCTGCCAGCCTTGTTCTCATGAACAATTTGTTGATGACACAGTCTTAATGGGATCTTCCTCGATTAAGAAGCTATAAATATCAAGCAAGCTCTGAATATATACTTCTTAGCTACGGGCTAACTTATCAACTGGGAGAAATGATCTCTTTTCTTTATTAATACTCCCCTGCATAGACAACAAAAAATGGTGACTATTCTTAGCTGGAAGATCTCCTCTTTCCCTTCTAGCTACTTGGGTCTTCCTCTAGGTCTAAAACCCTCATACTCCTTCTGGAACAACATTGTTGATAAATTCAACTGTAAGTTGGCTAGTTGGAAAGGGTCTCTCCTCATCCAAGTTGGAAAGATCATCTTGCTCAAAGCCTCCCTTCAGAACCTTCCTATTTATGCTTTGAGACTCTTCAAAATCCCTTCTAAGTTTGTTGACACTATTGAGTGTTTGCAGAAAAGATTTTTGTGGTCTGGCATAGAGGAGAAAAGTAGGACCCATCTTATGGCCTAGGAGAATGTCTGCAAACCTATTAAGCATGGTGGTATTGGTATCAGGAAAATTAAAGACTTCAATCTAGCTCTACTGTCTAAGAAAATTTAAAGAACTTTCGAAGAGGAAAAAGAGTGGATAAAATTCTCAAATGTAAGTACCTTTTTGCCACCCCTTCCATTGATGCTTTCCTCACCTCCCCTCTCAATGTCCATGGGTCCTACATCTAGAATAGTATCCTGAAAGATAAATCTCTTGCTGCGAAAGGTGTCAGGTGGAGTATTGGCAATGACAGGGTAATCAACTTCTGGGAAGATCCTTGGATCAAGGAAAAACCCCTCATCCAGTTCAATGATATGGCCCCTCTAGCTAACTTATATACTAGAAAAATTGGGAGAAATTTTTTTGATTACTGGAGAAATAATAAGTGGATCAGGCTTTGTGACATAGACCCCCAGCTAAAAAATATTGATCTGGACTTAACCCCCTGGTTTATTCATGAGAATGTTAATGATCAACTCATCTGGTCCCCCAATCCTAGTGGAAAATTCTCAGTGGCTTCAACGTACTCTCTATTTTCCACTTTGGGCTAAGGTTTGGACTCCTTCCCTTATCCCTAAAATTAAGATTTTTACTGGTTGATTATTCAGGATAAAGTGCTTACTACAAAGAACCTGGCTAAGAAAGGTTGGATGCTTCCTAATAGATGCTACCTCTGCATGCAAGATGCAGAAACTTCCCTCCACCTTCCTTTACACTACACTTTTTCTAGGGAGGTTTGGTCGATTATGATGCATCACTGGAATATCAGATGGGTGTTCCCTAGCACCATCAAAGACTTCATTTCCTAATGGCTCTCTCCTTTTTCTCACAAATTGGGTAAATTGATTTGGAATTACATTTCTCCCCATGTTATTTGGAAGATTTGGAAAGAAAGAAACAATCAGATATTCAGAAAAAACCTTTCTACTCCCTTGCTAGTTGGATCCAAAGCTATTAGAAGTATTACTGAAAAGGCCCACCTGGCTTGTGAAAAAAGACGTAAATTACTGGAAGGCATTACTGATAAAGATGTCCTTACTAACTGGAATTTCTCTTCCATAACTAAGCCTACTCTCAACAATTATGAATGTGTTGTCTGGCACTCTCCCCCTCCTGGATGGTACAAAGTTAATTTTAACGGCTCTACGAAGGGTAATCCTGGCATTGCTAGATGTGGGAGCATTATTAGAAACCTCCAAGGTTGATATATTGCTGCTATTGCTTTACCTATTGGAATCCATTCTAGCCACATTGCTAAGGCCATGATGACCCTTTATGCTTGCAAGCTCGCCAAGGATCAGAACTACACCAAACTCTAGCTGGAAGGGGACTCCATGAATATCATCAACTGTATTAAAGGTAATCATAAACCATCATGGAATACAAAGCACATCATCAACTAGATTAAAAAGAACCTTAATGATTTTGAAGACACACATGTCTCCCATGTGTTTAGAGAAGCTAACATTGTGGCTAACAGCCTGAGAAATGTGGGAGCTCATAGTGATGATGTCAGTTGCTGACATGGTAATCAAGGCTTAAGTAACGAAGTCCTTAGCCTCATAAGGTATGACCAAATCCATCAGAATCCTGGATTAATTAGTAATTGTGATGATTAGAAAGGATAAATGGCGGAAAAAACCTCACGATAGCACCTCACACACTTGAAGGACATGGAAAAAATAAAAACAAGTGTGTGTTTAGCATCCTCATTGCCTTCTTTAATCCTATTAAAGTGGTGGCCCTAAGTAGTACTCTTTTTCTCTGCATTTGTGTTAACAATTTTGGCAATTTCCCTGTGCCTAAGACTGGTTGCTGGTAATATGGGGGGTAAGTTGAAATGCGAGGAACCGACTGTGTGCAAATGGAAGGAGGAAAAAGTCTGTGAAAATCTCAAGGAAGGTGGAGTCACGCCTTATATGGATAAATTACATGGCTACGACAAAGACATTTCCAAGGAGTTCGCTGACAGTTGGGATAACGGTAAAGTTACCCTTTGTGGTAAAACCTTTAATATTATTGAAAAGCTTATTTATGGGATTACGAGTTTACAAATATCTGGTTTGAATTATTATAGAGGCAGGATCATGGCCAAGAATGCAGCTAGAATGTACCCCAAGTCTCAAGGTGAGAAAGCCCTCCTTGTGAAAGAGTCTAGGGATTTTGTTCTTCGTAACCACATGAAACTGCTTTGGACTAAACTTGTCAAAGACCTTATGCAGTACTTTACAGTTAAGGGTTGGTACACTAAAGTCTACAATTTTCATTTCATGCTGGTGAATCATTTTCATTAAAAGAGGAAAATCTCTTTTCCTTACCTTTTGCTGCAATCTCTTGGTACTAATATTTTGGAGAACAGGAAGAACCCTGAGAAGCCTATTCTTCATGATGGGCTTATTTTTATCATTTATGAGTATGCCAAGTCTAACTTCCAGGATGTTGCCTTAGACCCTGGGAAGAATAAGGAGAAGAAGGGTAAAAGATCCCTCCTGACTGACAATAACACTCCCAATAAGAAAAATAAAGATAACCCTACTAGAGAGATGGTCAAAGTGGCCAAATTCCTCACAGAAGAGGCTGGCATGGACATTGACAAAGACACTGGAGTCCGTGAGGGAGATAAAAAAAATGACATGGCTGAAGCTGCTAAATTCCTGTCTAAGGAGGTGGGTATGGAAACTGAGGAAGATACAGAGGTGTAGGAAGATGATCAAAACCTCAACGACTACCATGATGAGGAGGACCAAGACCCTCAGGATATTGCTTATGAGCCTTCCTCAGATATTGAAAGTGACAAAGCTAGCAGTGCCAAAATTGGGGATTTGAAGACTAAAGGCCCAGATGACAACTATGTTCCTGAGGAGGCTACTGACATGGAGAAAATTGATATGAGTGCTAGTCCCAGGCTGTGGTTGGCTCTGATCCTCCTATTTCTTTCTCCATGACTCACATTGAAGATTGTTCCAACCCTCTAATTATCCACACTTCCCCTATTCTTGTGGATTATGAAGACTCGTCCTCTAAGGAGGAAAAGATTTCTAGGGCTATCTCTGAGAAGGCCGAAGAGAAAAAAGAAGAGGGTACCGAAAAGGATCCAGAGAAGAAAATTGGGAGAAGTTAGGAGGATAATACCGAGAAGGGTAAAGGTAATTTTGGGTTCATACATGATCTCAAAGAGCAGGCTGGTATGGACATGCAAATGAACCCCTGGCTATATGACGAAATCCAAGATGTCAGTATCAGGTACTCTGAGCTGGAGGATAGAGTGAACAAAATCACCCCACTGCTTGCCAAGCCTACGAACACTGCCAGTACTGATGCTAAGACGTTTGCTGGTTTTGATGGCCCAAGTCTGATGGAGAAGCTAGAACAAAAAAATAAATGCTATTGTCAACTTTCACATGAAAACTACCTCCATTCATATCTTGAGCATTGAAGAAACCCTCAGTAGAATAATGAAGTAGAACTTTGAGGGCATGAAGGTGACCACAGACAACCTGAGGGCCCTTCTCTCTGTTCTGAAAGGGAATAACTGTCCCATTATTGTTGAAGATGAAGATACTAAAGGCTCTACCCTTGTTGGCCCTGGCTCTCGTACTAGAGTGAATATGAAGAAAAAGAAAGCAAACAATTATAAGGAAATCATGGCTCTTCGGGAGTCCATCCAACAATTTAATTTGCTGAAGGAAGACACAATGAAGTTTATGGAAAAAAAATGTCTTAGCTGTGCTGGTTGGTCTTCGCCCTTCTTTTTTGGTGTGTCGGTCTTGTTTTGCTGGTTTCTAGTGCTGGGGGGGGGTTCTATTGTTCTATGTTGTGTCCCCCAGTTGTCTCTTTTTGCTTTGTGCAGATTCTTCCTATCTTTCTATCAAATGTAAAGGGTTACTATTCCCTTCAAAAACTATTTTATCCTTAATTGAAAACATTGTTAAAGTCATCAGTGAGAAAGAATTTTAGAGAATTGTTAAGTTGTGAATCCTTTGTATCCCTTTTAATGCACATGTTGTTTGCCAGATGAAGCTGAAAATGGAGCTTTATTGTTAGGGATTGAATGTAAAAATATTATTTATATTACCTTTAGAAATTTAATTTTTGTGTCGTTGCAAGATATTTCTAAAACTTTTGAAAATATTTCTGATTTTTATATTTATGTCATGCAAAAATGTGTATTTTGTCATAGCAGTGTGCTCTATGCATCTCATTATTGTGTATCTTGTTTGTTAGATGAACCTAAAAATTGAGCTTTTTGTTTGCGATTTGAATGTTAAAATATTGTTTTAATTTGCCTGTGGAAATTTTGTGTCGTCACGAGAGATTTTTGAAACTTTTACATTTTTTTGCAATTTTTATAGCTGGTTGTAGCATAAAAGGGTGCATCAAAGCCCTTGTTAAATTTTGTCATTGCAAGAGAAATTTAAACAGTCGAGTTGGTTCTTGGATATTATGGCTTGAGTGCAATTTTGTAGCAAAAACACATTTCTATTTATTGTGAAGATGTCATATTTCAAGACGAGATAGTATTCATAACCCCAATATTTTTTTTTCATTTATGAAGTTTATTCACATGCATGCAAGTCATAAAAAATATCATTTTTCTTATTTATTTAAATAGTGTATTCCTCTAAAAGAATAGATTAGATTCATTATTCATTAATTTAGCATTTGATATAGTTGCAAACATTTTTATTTTGCTATTGAATTTTTTTTAGGGATGAGACAAATTAGGCGTTTGTAGCAGTTGCGTGATAGTAGAGAAACCATTCTAAACCATTATTTTGACAGAGAATAAATATAGCCAGACAAAGTATTAGATTTTTAATGGCATATTTTTTAAATAGATGTTTATGCCATATTTTCAAAGCTCCCATTCTAATGTGGGGAATTGTTGAATAATATGGTGTTGGCTTTACACCTGTAAACTACAATTGCTACAAAATTTGTATGCTTCCTTAAAAATTAATTTTGTACACACTCTATAGTTGTGCTTTTCTTTCAGTTCACTCTTCTTTAGTTGTTGGTGTATATTGTTTTACCCATTGGATCCAATCAATATTTTTTGTGTCCTTGAGGATCATGTAAATAAACTAATACATTCAAGTATGAAATGACTTAGATTTTGATTTAACCTTAACTTATTTTTACAAAGTTATTTTTATCAATAATTTTCCCTTTGAATTTAACCTTATCAAATTATTGGTGATCTTGGTGATTTATTTTCTCACCTTCATTAACCAAGAGTTATAGGAATTTCTTTCATTACCCTCTTCATCCTTCTCAAAAAAATTCAAGGCTTTTTATTCTATCAATGGTGTCAAGATTACCTTTATGGAGAGCATAAAAAGAAGTTTTACAATTAAGAGTGATATTTAATAGAATATTCCCATTTGTGTCCCTTGATTTCCTTGTATATGATTTAAGACTTTATAAGATAGCATGGAATTGAGAAATATTAGCTAATCTTGAGTCACAATTATCCTTAACCTGGGTAGCACCATCGTTCAAATCCATATGCCTTAGTCAAATTATATAATGCTCTACATGGCAGAGAGGAATTTGTAAACCTTTGGGACTTTTTGGAACTCACATTTAATGATAAATAGTATTTTGTCAATTTTCTTAACCTTATTAGTCATCCTACATGTGACCTAAATAATCTATTATTTACATTATTTACTTTCTAAGTTTCTAAAGGTTATAAGTACTTAAGTCTTTAATATCAATAGGGTCTCCGAGTTAAGTTCCAATTAGAATCTGAAACTTGGAGTTTAATATTGATGGGATTTGGGAGTTAGGTTTGAATTAGAACCTAGAATAGTGAAAAAAGATTTAAGAATTTTTAATTGATCAAACTAATTAAATATTTAATAAAAGATTTGTTTCTTTGCTGATACAAATATATTAGAACTATTATTGTAAGTATATTTGGGAGTTTCTTTAAATATGAAAATAATATTACCTAATATTTTGGGTTGTGTCATCTTGTCATTGAGTTTAGACCTAAAGTAATACTAATTTTATGCCATATCATTTCTATTATAGATTTTATAAGTTGGTATTTTAACTCAACAATACATGTCATATGAAGAATTAAAAGGTATTCATTAATCATTTCAATATATGTTTCAAGAATAAGTATAAAAAAAGAGAGAAACATCAACTATTCATTAATCATTTCAATATATGTTTCAAAAACAAGTATAGAAAGAAAGAAACACCAACTAAACTAAAATAGAACATCAAGTTGAAAATAATATATCAATAGAACAACCGACCAAAAAAATATATCGATAGAACAATAGAAGACCAAAAAACACATGCTTCTATGTGCGTTTGCAACATGTATATTATTTTCAAGGTTGTTTGATAGCTATTCGTTTGTTGAAACCCAATGGCTTTGCTTGGCAAGAGGGGGATTAACTTTTTGTTGTCCCAATTGCCTTTTCTTAGGGTTTTTAATTTTTTTGATGTTTTGATTTGCATTCGAAGCCATTTTTTGTGATCCATGCTTTAATGACAACCCACCATTAGCGTTTTGTGAGAAATTTTGGGTAGATATCATCTTTTAGTTGAGGTTTTTTAATGTTGTTTTGTGACATTTTCTATGAAAAGATCTTGTATGCGTGTAACCGTAGGGTTTGCATGATTAAAAGAGTTATTGGGGTTAGTTTTTTAGTCAACTTTGGAGAGTTCTTCTTTGTTTAGATTATCAACCTTATCCTTCCTTAAGTTTGTATTAGATTTTTGGTAAGATTGTAATACATACATATATTTTGATTGGGGGATTATGACCTTTCCTTCATAATAATGAATGTTATTTTGTGTTCTAATTATCATAGGAATTCAAATGTTATTTATGTTTACAACATTATAATTAATATATGATACGATTAAGCTCCCAACAAAATGCACCATCGACCAAATTTCAAAAAATGGAAAACACAATAGATTTTTGCAAAATTTTCACCATTTGTTCTTCATGATCTACATATTTTGTGGTTGAAAACCACAAAAAATTTGTAAAAAAATCGTCATGCTTTTGCAAATCTAGGAAAAAAAAAAGTTTTACATTTTTTTGTTGTCTTTGATGCGTTTTGTAGGGAGCTTAGCCACTGCCATTAATACATAGGGATTGATTTTGATTGTTTACTCTTCTTTAGATTTATATGTCATATTATGATTCATTTATCATTTATTTGCTATCAATATTATGCAATAAACCACTCACAAATTTGACACGGATTTGAACAAATGTAATTTGCAAGAAAACCTCATGACCTGTGGATTGATATATATCATTTTCAGAATTCCTTCTACATATCACTTTCTTAAAAATTACAATTCCTATAAGCTCATTATTGCATGTACAAAAGCGTACAACTACTAGTTAGTACTATAGGTTTCTTTCCTCCGCTCTTTTGAGCCAAGTCTGTAATTTTATATTTCAATATAATGCTTTGACTTCGACCTTTAACTATCAAATAATAATAATAATAAAATTTTCAATATAATGCTTTGACTTCGACCTTTAACTATCAAATAATAATAATAATAAATTTCAGCCTTAAAATTATAATTTTTTTTTAAAGAACTCAACAATTTTTTTTTCCCTCACCAATTCAATTTAATGTGTTGTTTGACCCACAACACCTACCGTCCCCGCGGCCCCCAAACTTCACCTTATGACCGTTTATACAAAACATATATTATCCCTTGACCAGATCTATTTAGCATATTTAGTTAAAAAATATATATTTAGAATAATTAGTAAAAAATTATATATTTAGAATAACTAGTTAAAAAAACAAGAAAAATCTAGGAAGAAGGAAGGAAGAAGAGATTAAGGAACTCTGGAAGATGCCACTTGTCTTATTGGCCTAAAAATATGGCACACGACATCAAATAAAACGTCAACCCCGGCATGCAAAACGAGAAATCGAATATAACATTCGAGGCAAAGGAGAGAATAATTTTCTTACCGTTAAAAACAATAATTTAGAAAACCCTGTTGCTCGGTCAGATCCATGTTTTACAGAGTGGCCTCTGGTTGGGTTTAGTTTATAGTTTTTGCAATTCCGCGTGCTCTGCCAACATCTCTTCGTGTTGGCTTAGCCGTCACTGCAAGTTTTTTATTTCAATTTCAGCTTTCATACCTACTTCGATTTCATCGACCCTTTTGGAAGCCTTTCAAATTCAGAGGCGGTGATCTCGGTGCCAAAGTAGTGCTGGAATTTTGATCAATCCGGCTGTAAGATTGCTTTTTGTTTATGCCCTCTTCGATTTAATCGGTGCCCGCAGAACCATAGGGAAGATCCCCGGCAGTGAAATAGGACCGCTGATTGGTCTGGAGTCGGAGGAGTCCTGGAATCCTTATAGTTTTGGTGGTGAGATCAATTTTTCGGATGTTTTTAAGGTCTTGGAAGGATTGAGTCGAGCTAACAGGGAGGAAGAAAGGACATTAAAATTTGAGCTGAAAAGGGCAAGTTCTGCTTGGGATTGTTTTTAGTGTGAGAAACCCAAATTTGAACTGGAAAAGCATCCCGAATATTGGTTGAAAATGAAGAGGGTAAGAGTGGATTTTTGTGGGTTTAAGGGTATTAGGATTTTTGCAGTTTTGTGTTTTCTGTATTTTGTGCTATTTAGTTTTGAGTTACCCAAGGCTAGTCGGACAGAGGATAATTCAGAAGAGGTGTTCGTTAGAGATAAGACACTGTTGCAGACTCTCTATAAGGACCCTCTTCATGAGGAAAACGAGGTCAATAATGCTCCAGTTAGGCCTTCTAAAGTGTCTTTCCCTGTAATGGGTGGGCCTGTTTCCAATCCCATAGAAATGAACCAGACAAAGGAGTTGTCTCAGATTGAGAGGTCTGCAATGGAGGCTTGGACATTAGGTCTAAAGGCCTGGGAAGAACTAGGGACAGTATCGGATGATGGGACTGCAATGGCGGACAAGGTTGAATCCTGCCCAGGGTCAATATCCATGAAAAGTCTAGAACTATTGAAATCCGGAAGGGTGATGCATTTGCCTTGTGGATTAAGAGTGGGCTCTTCTATAACTATAGTAGGTAAGCCTAGGCAGGCCCATGAAGAGAAGAACCCCAAAATCTCTGCTTTGAATGGGGCCAACTCTTTACTTGTTTCTCAGTTCATGATTGAATTGCAAGGGCTGAATGCTGTCGATGGTGAGGACCCACCTAGGATATTGCACTTTAATCCCAGGTTGAAGGGGGATTGGAGTGGCAAGCCTGTCATTGAGCTTAATACGTGTTATAGGATGCAGTGGGCTTCTGCTCAGAGGTGTGACGGATGGCGATCAAAGGAGGAAGATGAAACTGGTATGTAAATTGGTGCTATTTTATGTCAAAGAAAACTTTTATATTCACTTTTACATTTTTTGGGTTAAGAGCAACTGTTTGTATTTAGTGGAAAATTGTTATGATTTGATGTATATATATATACAATTTTTCTCATAGATTAATTATTTTTACATATGAATAGACGGGTTTGTAAATTGTCGGGGAGCAGGTTTTTTTAACAATCATATCTTAGGTGTGAAGCTAACGACCCCTTACATCTCACTGATCCACATAATTGCCTTAGCACATTGGGGCAGGTCCACATCACCGTTTTGGATTAGTTAGTAGATTGTTGGCTAAAGGTGTACAAGTGAAGTTGTTACATTTTCTAAACTGCTAGAACAAACTATATTCATTCTTTTCACCCACCAAATCAAGGTTTCGAACCAGCATTTTGGAGGTGAGAAAGAAACTAGGAATTTGCTAAAACGGTGCTAGATGTAACTGTTCAATAATGTGGGACCTGTGTTATTGTGCAGCTTTTGATGCCGGTATCGGTCTAACTACTGTTGAACTGGGTTTTTAATTGATTGCAAATCATTTTTCTTCTGATCGTAATTGAAATGCATTCTTAGATCCCAGGAAGCTTTGAGACAACGTTCAAACCGTCCTGAAAACCTAATCCCTCAATGAGCAAATTTTGTCCATGTAAATAAGGCACAATAAATGTATTGGATCAATACTATATGCAAAGTAGGGTCATTATTATAGTGAAATGGAAACGGTATGACAAATTTTGAGAAACGGGTCATCTTTTGAAGGGCATAAATGGGTCACCTTTTGATGGGCATTGAAATATCTAGGAATGATCTAAAAGCTACAATAACTATAGAAAAGTAGCTTCTATATCTGAACAGACTCATGCTAAGAAACTACATTTTAAGAATCAGGATACTTTCCAACACACTTTTTATGTTCTCTGCAACAGACGGCATTTTTGAGCAAGCCAAAAATAGGATGACCGATGTTTTTCATATTGTGTTTGATCTAATTGTTTTCTTAATTCTATTTTCCCAGACGTATCACATCACGGTTAAGCCTTAAATTATGTAACATGTCCATGGGGTTGAAGGTGGGGTTTCTAGGTTTAAGATAATAAGTTATTCTTTAACAACTCAGCAGGATTTAGAACTGCTGCACTAGATGCTGGTGTTTTCCCTGACTTTCTTAGGCGTTCGTAGAGTTGTATTCGCATTTATTGAGTTATACAATATTTTCTCAAATGTTTTTAATCTCTTCTAAATCGCATTATTTTGTTTCTTCCAATGAAATCCTAATTATTTCTTATATCCTGTGGGTGTGTGATATTAACATTGAATCTTAATCATGTATCTATGCATTAACTTTCAAAATATTTTTAAATGATGGGTGACTTGTCAACATCTCTTTGGCTAAAAATTACTTTTAGATTCTGAGGCTGAATTTTGACTGCTTTGTGAATTTTTACAGTTGATGGTCTTCCCAAATGTGAAAAGTGGATCACTGATGAGGAGGGTAGTCCAAAGGAAACTAAGAGTACTTCATGGCTCAACCATTTATTTTGGGGTGAAAAGAAGTCAGTAATTGATTGGCCATATTCATTTGTGGAGAACAAACTGTTTGTTCTTACTCTAAGTGCAGGAGTAGAAGGCTATCATATCAGTGTGGATGGGAGACATGTCGTATCTTTCCCCTATCGGACGGTGAGTTGAAAAGCCCTTATAGTGCAAAACCTACATTTGTCATTCATCTGTGTCAGTTGTGCATAAGTCTACAGTTGAACTTCATGAAGCACCATGCTAGTAATATAGTTAAACTCCCCTGACAGTAGTAATTGGTAAACAGGGATTTGTACTTGAAGACGGAACTGGCTTGTCTGTGAATGGCGACATTGATGTACACACAGTTGTTGCGGCTTCCTTGCCTACTTCTCATTCCAGCTTCTCACCTCAGAGACTCTTAGACATGTCAGACAATTGGAAAGCTCCGCCTTTGCCAGAAGGTCCGGTAGATCTTTTTATTGGGATACTATCTGCAGGTAACCACTTTGCAGAACGCATGGCTGTCAGAAAGACATGGATGCAATCAAAGCATATCCGATCATCGAATGTTGTTGCCCGTTTCTTTGTTGCCTTGGTGAGTTTCAGTCATTCTATATTTTGGTAAGAGTTACCGGAAAATGCAATTAACTGAATTATTTACTGCTTTAATATGATTATAAAAACAAAAAATTGTGAGTGAAAGTAAGAGAAAATCATATATTCAGGCTTTTGTTTTTGTCATTAGAGAAGATTTGCCTTAAAATGAAGAAAAATATCTGAACTGAGAGAAAATTGAGAGTATACAGAAAAATGTTACAACGTAGATTAATAAACTTGAATTCCAATGTATTAAACGACTTCCAACTTCAATCATTTTATATTAGCAGTCATTGTTTACAGGAAATTGTTTGTCAACTGCATGGATGGTTTGTGAGTTGAGAGCAAAAGTTAATCTTTTCCTTATAACATTACAGAATGCACGGAAGGAAGTCAATATACAATTAAAGAAGGAAGCAGATTTCTATGGCGATATAATAATTGTGCCATTTATGGACAATTATGAGCTCGTGGTTTTGAAGACCATTGCAATATGTGAATATGGGGTAAGCGACCTGATGATTTTTATCATTTTCTTTTGTACTGCAAAGTTGTTTCATATTGCTCTGTTGTTGTTTGTTCCCTTCATTTAAGTTGGGGAACGGTTCTTTTCCATCTCTTATCAGTTAATTCTATTTCTTATAACTCTTCTTAATTTATATATTATATTGTGTACAGGCTCATAATTTATCTGCCAAATATATTATGAAGTGTGATGATGACAATTTTGTGAGAGTGGGTGCTGTACTGAAGGAAGTAAAAAAAATATCCCATGGAAAAGATGTTTACATTGGCAATCTGAATTACTATCACAAGCCTCTCCGGGTGGGGAAATGGGCTGTCACATATGAGGTACAGACAAGTTTTTGAGTGATACTTATTTGGCCATGAAGTGATTTTTAGATACTGAGCCATTGTTAAAGTAGTTTCTAATAACTTTGCTTGAATGAAAAGTTCGTTTTACAGTTCTGGGATTTATTAAATATCTAGTTCAGTTTCTTGCAGACTTTAGATTATTGCTATTGGCTGTTTTATGTCTTTTGTTAGTTCAATCATGAAGCCTAAACTGTCACGGTGACAGACAACTAAAATTAACATTTGGGTCAATTTTGTTATTTTTCTATTGTAGGAATGGCCAGAGGAAGATTATCCACCTTATGCAAATGGACCTGGATATATCATTTCAAATGAAATAGCAAGCTTTGTTGTAAATCAGCGCTATAATAAGACATTGGGGGTAAACTTCTTTGCTGAAAATTACCTTTACCTACGTTAGGGATCCAGGAGTCATCATTTTGACATTTAATATTAAATTTTTTTGTATGCTTTATTTTTTGTTTAACCGTAATATTTTTCCTGCAGTTGTTCAAGATGGAAGATGTAAGCATGGGGATGTGGGTAGAACAGTTCAATGCTTCAACTCCAGTTCATTATTCACATGATTGGAAATTTTGCCAGTTTGGGTGCGTTGATGATTACTTCACTGCACATTATCAGTCACCAAGACAGATGTTCTGCATGTGGGACAAATTATCTAAGGGAAAGGCTCAGTGTTGTAATATGAGGTAGAAAGATTTTGTAGCTAGAAGGTTGATGTTCATCACATTATGATAAAGGTGGCTTCATCTTCACTCGGGAATTCCAAATTACTAACCCTCTCTCATCTAACAGCCATTGATTATGATACATTCATTGATTTTTTTTTGTCCTGAAGCTGCACTCAAGAAATTTGCTTGTGAGTGGAACTATACACATACTACATCCCAGATGACAATATTCGACATTGATATTTATTGATCAGTATGTGACTTCAGGATAAACTAACTTATGACCAGATGATCTGTGTAGATACCTTGATATCATGATGTGGGTTTCAGTGTTCACTTCCGAAGAGCTGGAACATTATTCTTACAGTAATCATTGTTTTTATATTGTATACGGTATTTACCATTTATGTGTATCAAATAAATTTGAAGCTTCAGAGAAGGCACCAATATTTTTATGTTTGCATAATGGAATTTTCTTGAATACACCATAGAGTAATTAGTGAGTTCAATTATCCACATGCACATATTTAAGTGCTGCTTTTTCACGAATATGTCAATATTTGAGTTTTTGGAGTTGGAATTGAACTAATTACAATATGCGGGGGTGTAGATGTAAGCCATGGTTCACAAAAATGATTAAGTAGAAATGAGTGGAAATGTCAGATTAAATAAAGTGGTTTAATGCACATAACAATCAGGAAACTTCATCTTAGAAATGATGGTTGTCTTTTTGCCATTCTACCCACATTTTCTACTGACTACATCCAATTTAACCCTTTTTCATTTTTAATACATACCCTGATTTGAGAGCCATCCTCTCAAGTCTTAATCAAATCAGATCCTTGACATCTCCAGTGTAAATTATGGGCCAAAAGAATTTTTGATTGGTTGTATTGTATTAAGTGATGGATGAGAATGAAAGGATCTGTTTAACAACTGACATTCTGCGATTAAAATTCAGAGATGAAATGCTCTCTGGGGATGAAGCTTGAATCGTATATGCAATTAATATTGGACTATTAACTTGGATGAGATCCAGGTTGGCTTTTTAAGGAGCAGCAAAGAACATTTGTTAGTGGAGGCTTATAGTGCCTTAACATTCTGTGAGTGCACCAAAATTCCACTAGTCTTAAGTAGTAGAGTGTGAAATTGGTAGATTTATGAAGAATGTAATTTGACACTCAGCATCAGACAATTACAAACGAGAGATGGAGAAGGGTTGGTGTTTTGTGGTAGCAATTTTTTAAGGCGTATATGCACTCAAATATTTGACTGTTAATAGTAACAATGTAACATGAGTGAGATCCAAGCTGCTCAAAGTTGCAATTCGTTAGCAGAGAACTTGTTCAAGGAGACCGCTAATTTTTCAACTACATAAATTCTGGAAGTTACATTGCAGCTCGTTGGATTATTCCTTTAACTATTGTTGAGATTGAAGGCCTGTGCTTACCTCTGTTGATCAACTTCGTTTACATGTGGAAAGGCGACTGGTTTTACTAGCTGAAACAATTTTCTTGACATATGGGATTCATGCTTCTAGATTGAAATCATAGAGGGTTTAAGGAATTATTCTCTGATAGCGGTCTTGAAATTGCAGTTTTGTGTTTCAAAAGCTGCACTGCTTTCAGAGTACAGGACTTGAAATTACATCGCAACGATCTTGTTTTCTTAAGCTTGAATTACAGGCATCAACTGCAAACAAATTTTTTTGTCATAAATATTGCTTGCAAGGCTGTTATTACCGTAGTTTCATGGAGTTTTATAATGAGGGGACGCAGGGATGTGGGTAAAGGTTTGGGGCTGGGGTCCAAGGGCCTAAATTTAGGGTTGGTGAGGGGATGACAAGGGAATGGCAGTGGACCAATGGGTGGCCTAAATTGAGGTGAATTGAAAACTTCACATCTCTGCAAGATGCAGGGATGTGGGTAAGGGTTTGGTGCAGGGGACCTAGGGCCTAAATTTAGGGTTGGTGAGGGAACGACAGGGAGACTGGTGAATTGAAATCTTCACAAATTGGGAGATAGTGGGTATACAAATTGAGGTGAATTGAAATCTTCACGGAGATATAACAACTCTGCGGGATTAGTTTTCATGAACTTAAAATTGCAATCAATAAATATGTAATGTAATGTGCCATATAGCAAGTGACTTGATGGTATTCCCAGCAAAGGTAGTGGTATTGTTGGGGGACATTTCGCCGGTCCCCAAGTTTGGAAACGTCCCAATGTCAGGGATGGTGACGTATTTGTTGGGGGTGGGGGGATGGATTACCATGGAACAGTGTTTATTACAAACACAATGTGCTTTAATGCGGGCTATTGGCTGTGTAATGTCAAGGAGCTATTGTTGCATTAGTTAAATAACTACCAACTGCAGTGGAATTGCTTCTTGTCACTAAATCAAGGCAGACATATGAGGTTTCTCTGTGTAGTGATTGCAAGAATACAGTTGTGGTCGTGTCAATGTTGATTTTAGTGGTTTCTCATTTACCTTTGTTCGATGAGAGGCTACTATAGTAAACCGTGTGACTGCCATTTATTTAACTTCAAACTTGAAGGAACGTGTTCTCATTTTACGCTGTGTGATTTTGCATGGCAAGTGCTCGTTAGAACTTTTGAAGGTTACAAGAAGTTATAAGGTGAAGTGAAAAAGTTCCCTTTCTGCAACAAGTATTATGTTACTAGACAGCAGTTTTGTGCACCGTGTCTAAAAATTCACCTTGACTTTGTAATTCTGTAATATATGGTTTAAAAAGATAAAAAACTAAGTTTCGAACAAAAATAATTAAATTTTGACTTAACAATTTGAACTAACTTCTAGATCACAATTCTAACATTGGGAAGGGCAGAATAGTCAAATTTGAGGGACAAACACCAAATCTAAAAGTCAGAGTAATGTTTGTACAGAGAAGGGTTAGGAGGAGAAATAATGAAATGGAGATAAAAAGATAATTGCGCAATGTTTTAACAATTATTAGTGATCAATCAGTTGTTCGTCGGCATTTAATGAATTCATCAAATATAAAAACATAATGATTGTGATTGGAATTGGGTCAACCTGTTTCCCACTATTCAAAGACGAAGAAAGTCATGAACAGACAAATAAAACGCATACATGAAATTAAAATAAAGCGGCAATGTTTAGTAAGAGAAATGGAAAAAACAATTAAAAATAATTTTCCATATATCTAAGGGGTTTATGTCAAATCCATCGATGTCCGATAATAGAGCATGTCTCGGCATAAAACATAAATTCCAGACAAAATGTACCAAAAGACCAAAAATTTCAGGGAAATCTACAAATCATTTGCATTCTGATGATGGATCATGGAGTATGATCCCAAACGTTGATGGTCAAAAAATATTTATACAATCAATTTCCAGAAATATTATTAGTAGATTATTATGGATTGTGAAAATTTGCTATCATTAAATCTAAAAATGTCAGAAATACACCTTTTTTTTTTCAGTTTTATAACAGAGAGGATGCGTATCATGAATATGATATGATGTAATTTTCAGAAAAACCCATTTATATTTTCTACATTTTCAAATGTACGTTTTGTATGGAGGATAGAGGATAACAGCATCCTTGTATGAATATAAGGACGTTCTAGACCTAAATGAGGCTTTCTGACTTGTTTAGCCAATCTTGGCAAGTAAGCGATTGATGGGTTTTACCAGTTTTTGTATGGCGTACAATGCACAGAAATACATTTCTTCTCTTAAAAGAAGCTATCTATATATCACGTTTTTCTAAAACCACCTACAACGTGCTGAGCTATTTAAGCCACCATCAGCGTTGCTTAGTCTGGTAACAATGGTCCAATTTTGCAAGCACCAGAACCTTAATTTCAAACTTCAGCAACAAATTTGGTTTCTTTGATGCGACGCCTTTGAATTTTTAGCCTACAATATCTTAATTCTCCGCGACTGCTTGTTTACAAAGTCTTGCTTTTGACCCTGTGGCCGCCTATAAATCAGCGTGAGCACGGGTTTCTCTGGAAGTTTCTTGATGTCTTATTCAACTTGACTTGGGAGTGTTCTACAAAGTGCTGCATTTGACCTTGTCCTGTTACGTAAATCATTAAATTTTTCTCCCATTTTTTGCATCTTTTCTCCTATTTTATGCATTTTATCACGTAAAGAGAACGGTTAACTGTACATTATTTGACTTGTTAGTGGGACTACCATTAATACAGTATCTCGTGGAATCGCAAGAAAGCTGATTTGATCTGAAGTTTCAAAAGTAAACAGTGGAAGATATCGAAGAGATGGCCGACACGTAACTTGTGGAGTTACCAAAAAGCCCGCTAACTTTTTCATTACTTAATTGACAAGCATATATTCGTGTTATATGTGGCGACTGGCGAATGTTCTCCTAACTCTGGATGTTTCTTTTGAATAGAGAAATTGCACAAACCTACCTATACTTGGGTTGCAAGATTAAAACTAATATATTTTTAATTAATATAATATATTAGGTCTACAATTATAATTAACAACTACAATATCATTCATCTCAAATTTCAATTGACTGATCTTATATCATTTAGTGTATTACAATATAATAACCACAAGCACTTGCCACTACATGGCACTCGTTTCTTTCCTATTGGCGCAATGTTGCATATACAAAAGCATGCCACTGCTAGTATATTTTTTTGGTCCTTATTTTCCCTCTACGTCGAGTTATGTTTGTCTATCATTTTTAATTTTAAAATTAACAATTGCACTTCAATGTGTAATGTATGTTGGTTGTAGCTCACTATGGATACATCATATTTAGATTATGATCGAAAGTCTATCCCTTTTAACTTAGGTGTTTATAAATAGTTAGATTTATGTTTATATTTAATGTGAATTCGAGTAGATTATCATGCTATAAAGCTTTATGACTTCATGACTTCTTGTTTGAAAATTAATAAACATAGAATATTTGAAGCTCGTAAGTATATGAGTCTATTTATGTAGTGATGAGTAGATCAATCAGCCTATGTCTCCATGTTGTTGCTTAAGTGCAGTTTCTACTTAAATTTAAGTAGCTAGAGTGTTCCCATGCCAGTTTTTAATTATAGAAAAAGGATAATTTGGAATCTATTCCTACTTTAGTGGAGTAGACGCTGCTTAAAAATTAAAAATAAGCTTTGAAAAGAGGGGGGGGGGGGTGTGGAACACTGCCTAAATGACACATGGCTCCACAAATTACTCACTCTTTTTCATTTGTCTCCAATTTTGTGTCAAAAAAATTTTATCTACAAAATTTAATATTAGGATGTCATTTAAACATTGACAAAAATGACACGACTCCACAAATTATTCACTCTTTTTCATTTGTCTCCTATTTTGTGTCAAAAAATTTATCTACAAAATTTATTATTAGGATGTCATTTAAACATTCTATTTTTTATGCCTCCTAAAAAATAAGCAGCAAAAATCAATAATCATGGAGCCACCAACTTCACAAGTTACTGCTAAAAATGTTGAACAACAACTCCTAGCCAAAATAAGCTTACTAGCTGCATGGAGACCTACCCTTAGTAGTCGATACATTATCAAGGACATTGGTGTAAGTTTACAGTTTTATTATTATGATTGTACTACACCTAGCCTTTTATTTACTTGTAGTCATTTTGTATGTTTGTGGAGATGGAAATGAAAGTTTCAAAAGATTTTGATGGTGTCTAGTGTTTGGTTTTTGGGTTATTTTGTTTTACCTTTGTTGTGTGTAGTCATGCTATTTCCACGAGTGTTGTTTCCTGAAGTTCTCTTCTATGCTATCGTTGATTTTGTGTGTGATTTCTTTGTGTTTGTGACTGTTCATCACTAAAGAAAGATAAAATTAGAAATTAGATTTTATGATAACAATGTAAGCTTCTAGTTTGATTGTGTTAGAGTTTTTAACATCAATGTTTCGGATCACACTCTGTGATACATCATCAAGATGAAAGTGAGTGCCAAAGATGAAAAAAGTAAGTGACAAACTAAGACCATCACATAAGATATAAGAAGGGGGAAAAGAAGGGAACATGTAGATCGGGCAAGAAAAAGAAACAATCAGAAATAAAAAAGACCATAAAAGGAAAAAAGAAAAAAGCAACACAAAAATGAAATAAGTAGATAAAATAACCTAAAAAGGAAACCAAGAAATGAAAAAGAAAGAGAGACTATATGTGGGAATGTGTGTGTGTGTGTGTGTTATACTTTTAGAGATATTTACTTGTTTATTGAGTTAATTTTATGTATATTTATTTATATTTTTCTTTTTATTTCATTTGTTTTGGTTTTGGGTCTCTCTCTCTCTCTCTCTCTTATTTCCTGGTGGGGAGGAATGAGAAGTGGACCATGACACATTATGTCTAGGACCAAAAATGTCATTATACATGTTACATTTCTTCTTGCATTAACCGAGACAAAAGAAATATGTGTAAACTCTCGAGATCGACCAAACCTAGAGTAGAAACACCATTGAACTTTCAAACAAAGTCTTTGAAACAAAAAATATTGTGCCCACTGAGATGAATGAAGTTAAGGACATTGATAACTCATCTTTAGAAGTGAAACATCAAAAAAAGTCATGTGGTGAAATGGAGAGCATACATTTCACATAGAAACCACAATCAATCACATCTAAACATAGACAATCGTCAAATCCATTGTACCATGTTATGAACCACAAAGACTTGAAATAGATATCTCCAAGTCTTCAACACCATGCCAAAATCTCATCAAAAGATTCTCAACATACAGAGTATGTGGGACAATATACTCAACACTGAATATAGAAATCAACCACATATGACAACAACAAGTTGACATTAATGAAAACCATACCAATACATCCTTAATCACTCATTTTTGTCAATTATGTAACTATCTCCCCCTTTTTCATTGATGGAAACACGCTGACAAAAAAATAAAACCACAACTTTTGTAACCAAAAGAAAATCTTCCAAAAAGTATCCAAGAACTCTCCTCCTTTAACATCAATGGAAAACGCCAAAGATGAAAATAATCTACTCATTCTTCTCAGCTCCCCCTAAGATATACAAATCAAATCTGGATAATACATAGCTCCCCCTAAGAGGTAGCCACCATCACTAGTCCAAGCATGATATATGCACAAGGCTCACTGGACTAATGCACATTCATATGCATTTAGTTCTGATAAGGAAGGGAAATCACCCCAATTTGTCTCTTAGATACTCGAAAGTATCCTTAGGTAATTCCTTGATAAAGATGTCAACAATCCGTTCCTTTATAGGCACATAATCAAGCTTCACCTCATTCTCCAAACAAAATTCTCTCAAGAAGTGATAACAAATAGAAATATATTTTTTCCTTAAGAGCAGTATCAGGTTCTTTGAAATGTTTAAAGCATTTCTCTTATCACAAAAAAAAGGAATAGGTTCATCAAACATCACTCCAATATCCTTTAATGTCTATTTTATCCATAGTATCTAAGTACAACATGAAGCAACAACAATATATTCAACTTCAATAGTAAACAAAGACATAAAATCTTGTTTCTTACTTTACCAAGCTACCAATCTAGGTCCAAGAAAGAAAACGTCTCCACTAGTATTTTTCCTCTCATCAACACATCCAACCTAATCAACATATGTATAAGCCATCAAAGTGAAATTTGATTTATTGGGGTACCATAGTCCAAAATCTTTGTTCCTTTCAAATATTTGAAAATTTTCTTTATAGAAACAATGTGAGATTCTCTTGGGTCTTGTTGAAACTTGGCAACAAGACAAACAATATTCATAATGTCTAGTCTTGTAGCAGTCAGATATAATAGTCCTCCAATCATTGATTTTTTCTTTCTTTCATCAATCTTAAGTGATTCATCTTCCTTACTTATCTTGCATCCAGTAACCATGGGTGTGCATACAGGTTTAGCATTTTCCATCCCAAATTTTTTTAGTATTTTGTTCACATATTTTGATTGTGAAATGAAGATACCATCACTCTTTTGATTAACTTATAAGCCCAAAATGAACTTTATTTCCCCAATCATAGACACTTCAAATTCTTTTTGCATTTCCTCAACAAATATCTTACACATATCATCATTATCATCAATATAGAAAATCACAATCAAGATATTATTTGATTCAACCTTAAAGTTGAGATTATTGTTAGTAGTACCTTTTTTAAATCCTTTCCTCAATAGATAACTATCAAGCCTTGCATACCAAGCTTTGGGAGCTTGCTTTAGTCCATATAGTGCCTTCTTCAACTTGCAAACAATGTCTAGAGCTTTTGATAGCTTGAATCCTTTTGGTTGTTCTATGTACACTTCTTCCTTTAGCTCTCCATTTGATATACTTTGAAGTCCTTGTATGCCACAAAAGCCAAAAACATTTTGATAGCTTTCATTCTTTCCATAGGAGCATAAGGATCCTCAAAACCAATACCTTCAACTTGTGTGTAACCCTTGCATACCAATCTTTCTTTGTTCCTTATTGTGTTATCATCTTCATCCAGTTTACTCTAGAAAAATCATTTTGTTCCAATTACATTCTTGTCTTCTAGTCTTGGGACTAGTTTCAAAGTTTGATTCTTCTCAATTTGATCTAGCTCTCCCTACATAACTTTCATCTAGTTCTGATAACTACAAGTCGTATTTAAATAGTCTTTGGTTCAATTTATGAAATCAAGCATAATTTGAATTTTTGTTTCACAACTTATTGTCATTACTCCTTTGTTCTTAAGTCCAATTATTTGATTTTTTGAATGATTCATTTGTACATATCTAGGAGCCTTAGGAGCAATTGTTGGAGCAACTTCCACAATATTTTGTTCTTCATTTCCTGTAGTATTTTCTTCTTCTTTCTTTCCTTTAGACTCGTCCGATTTAGACCAAAGTCAATTTCTATATTCTTTGGAATGTCTTCATCCATATTTATATTTGTACTCTCAACTATCCTTCTTATACTTTTATTATAGAATTTGTAAGTGTGTCTTCGGTGCAAAAGTTTGTTATTGTATCTTGCTACTTTAGTAGTGAGCCTCTGTTTACAAGTCTGGAGTAGTGAGCTCTTATTTGTGTTCATTTTTGTACTATAAGTGTTCCCTTGGTTGCAAGTTCAGAGTAGTGAGTTCCTACCATCTTTTATAATCAGATTATATACATTAGTGAATTATTCTTTGTGAGCAAGTGCCCATTGTGGTTTTACCTAGTTTGGATTTTTTACATATAAAATTAGGGTGTTCATGTGTTGCTAGTTCTTTTCATTACTTTTATATTGCTACATATTATGTGTATTAAAGTTAGCTAGTGGATTTTAGTTTATGTTGATTCACCCCTACCGCACCCCCTCCCTCAACATCTAGAGTGTGTTCAACAACACTAGTGATCATTAATGACCTTCAAGAAAATGTAACCCACTAACAAGATAATTGCTTAGATGTCTACTAACACTAATGGTCATTACATATCTTTAGGGGAGTGTAACCCACTAACATGCCAATTGCTTAAATTTATATTGGTGTACTAACAATCATTAATGACCTTTAATGGATTGTTAACATTGATAGTTTTTCCTTTCATTTGAACATGCCTTTCCCACCAACCTGACATCTTAAGGGTTCTACCAACCAACTATTGATTTTAAAACATTTGTTTATTTATGAATGATTTATCATAATATTAGATCCATTATTTTTTTTTTTTTTTAAAAATCAAGGGCATTAAGCCTTATCAGTTAACTATAAATATTGTTGTTCAAACTTATCATGACCACTTATAAGATGTTGTGAATATTGTAATTAGATGCTATTCTATTTGTGTAATATGACAAATATATATTAAGTCATGCTCAGCTCAACTATGGTACATGGCAATGCACATAATACATGGTACATGTATTTCAACTTCATTTAGGTTACTACTTACTCTTATTATATTGTTGACAACTCTTTAATGATCTAAGCTAGAATAATGAAATATTTCACAACTTTATGACTAAGATGGAGACAATTTAGTCAAATGATTTAGATATAAAAATTATTGATATGATTGATAAATTGACATGCTCATAAACCTCTCTAGATAGAGCTCAAATGATACTGGTAGTTTCTTCTCACTATAATTATCGATCATCTAAGAATGAGCTATCCCAATTCAATCCCCCTTGTGATTGATTGATCACCATAACTTTTTACCAATACTTGTCCTTTTATGACATAATGATAGAAGTAATGATGAGAATAATAAACAAAATCATGATGTTCTACTACAGTCTAATGCCAGTAAAGACTGGAATCCAAACCAATTGTTTGATTGCAAATACAATAAAATGGTTATCAACTTTCTATGTTTTCCTAGCTAAAAAAATACAACGCATTCTTAATGCTATGTTGTGTTACTACCACTACCTATGCCGATTATAAAACAAGGTAACATACAACCTTTGATGGCTTGATTATAACTTACGTGAGCATGGATACTTGTCTATGAGAGCCCTTACAAGTACATCTCCCTAGATTCAAATTGAATTCATGACTAATATATATATATATTCCTAAATTGTAAGAACCTATGTGCGCTACAACTTAATGATTGTTTAGCACCTGCCTTAATGTATTTACATTATAGATTACATTCTAGAACTTCACATTTGCACTTAATGTATACCTAACTCAAATATGGGTCCTCTAATCCCTTCAAACTTGTGCAAAATCTATGCAAGACCTTATTTTTAGGTGTCCTCTATTTTTCCTCCAATCAAAAAATTCATTTAACCTCCTAGACCCTATATCACCCCTTCATGGCCTCAGAATTCAATCCCAACATTGTAAACAACTGACTGTTCGGATGTAGCGCATGTGGACTAGCTATTACCCACCAATCAAATCTCAACCAATTCCATGTGGGACAAGTCGACTGGTTGACTTTTCCCTGAGGTACAAGTTGATAGGTCGACTTGTTCATGAGGTACAAGTAAACATGTCAACTTATCCCTGGGATCTTGTGCCTAGATTTGGGGCTAGGGTCTATCATGAAGCATGTACGGGGTTTCTAGATCTATAGCCAACTTGCCTAATTATGTATCTTGATTTCATTATAAAAGAAACCCTCACACCTCATTTTGGCAATATGAAATCAATTGCAAGGTGAAAGCCCCAATTCGATGACAACAAAACAATTATATGGTGGAAGCCTCAATTTGGTGACATCCTTTGAAGTGAGGTTTAGCTAAATCTATCTACATTAAGAATCCACATTCTCTCAAGTATTCAAGACATTAAACACATCATCTGCATCATCACGAAGTTTCAAACAGATCATGAGGATGTCTTTATGGTTCAGTATGATTTACTTGATATTTTTAGATTTATGCATTGGTTCTTCATATTTACATGTTTATTTGTATGCATTTAATTATACATTGATTTCATTTACATGCTATGGTTTCACTCTATCACACATAGGGTTAGATCTAGGTATTTTCTTATGCATTTTAGCTCATTATCAATTTAGACATACTCCAAATTCATGAGCACTACACATTTTATCTATCTTAATGACTATCCGTAGAGGTGGGAATCACCAAAATGGGGGGTTGACTAAGGAAAACCCCTATATAGCCACACATATAATTTCTCAGATCTATAGGTTCAATCAGTCTAGATTTTTCTATAAATTTAGAGACACCTTCTAAGCTCAAAGACACAGACACACATAAAGTTTGACTAAAAGACCAGAAACAAGTTGAGAAGTTGACTTGTCCCTGGATACAAGTTGAGAACTGACTTTTCCCTCCAAATTTTATAATAAATTTTAGGAGTGGACAACTACAAGTCTTAGGTTTCCATATCCCAAGTTACAACAGGATCCAAGGTTTCGACAATAGTCAAATTCAGATCCAAAATTTCATTTCTCCATTCCATTTCCAGGTGCACGTGTTCTTACTTCTCTCTCCTTGTACTTACTTTCATATATCAGACCCGTCATTTAAATCCATCATCCTTTGTCATTATCTATTAGGAACCACAAAAAACAACCTTTCAAGGCATAGAATGCATTAGCATCCTTACTCCCGTGGTTGTGCCAATCGGTTTCTATCTTGAAAGGGAGGTTTTGTATTCCAATGTACAATAGAATCTGGGACATAATTAACTCATATAATTGCATCCTATTTTCTATTAAACATTTTGGTGAACCCATCCCTTGCATGCATTATACCCTTTATTTTGAATGGTTAGATCTTGCGTTTGTTTTTCAATTCTAAAAAGAACAAAAAAAAATGTGATTTGGTGCTTAGGTTTTCTTTTTATGCATTTTTTAGTCTAGGATCCACTTTTTATGTATTTGCCTTTTGTGTGGTTAGTTAGATTTACTATTAGTGTGCATTTGAGAATCATAAAAAAGAAACGTGTCTTTTTCTTTCTCTAGTTGCATTGCATTCATATTTTGAGAAAATACAAAAGATATCGCATTCATAGATTGCCTATAGCATGTATGATTTCTTTATTCAAGAGTTTAGCACCTTTGATGGTTCATTTAGTTATTACACTATTGAATCCCTTAATGAGTCATATAGTAGTGAATATTTTTCTATGTTAGATGAATCCCTTGATGACTTAATCGCTCCTGAATCCTCCTCTACATCTCCCAAACAAACCTTTTACCAAAAGTTTCTTGGTTTTCTTCTTTTGGGTAACTATATTTGCAACATTGACAAATCTAAAGTAGTTGTTCATTTGTCTTAGGAAAAACCTAAAATAACCAACACACATGTGATTATGGTTAAAGGATATAATCAACCAAGTCCTCAAATTTTCACCACACCTATGATTACGGTTAAAGGGTATAATCAACCAAGTGCCTATCAAACTCCGAATAAGCCAATTATAACTATAAAAGGAAAATATAGGAGTCCTTTGGATTTTATTAAATGTTATTGTGTGGTAGCTCACACTTATCGTACAATAAATAATCCTCAACCTACTAATCCAATCTTTCCTAGTTCTCTTCCACCTTCTCTACCCACGCTTCTTGCAGCACCAATTTTATCTCCTAAACTTGGAAATGAGTATGATTTAATAGAGAAATTATGCGCTACTCCTGTCAAGATTTCTCTTTGGGAACTTCTTCAAACTTCTCCTACATACTATGGAGCATTGAAAAAATATTTAACTACTCTTCCAACTCCACCACATTCACAAGACAATGTAAATTCCTTTTTGAAATGAACGCATGCTACTCCTATTCTAGCTCAAATTGTGTTTACTCAAGATGACTTACCTTCTAAATAAGTTTAAGATCAACATGATGCCCTTATGGTGGTTGTCCTTATCAATGGAAATCTCATTCGTAGGACCTTAATTGATAATGAGTCTAGATTAAATGTTTGTAGCATTGACATGTTGCTTGAAATCAAAGCCAATACTTCAACCATTAAGCTTGATTTTATTCCTATTCATGGATTTGATAATGTTGCTAAACAAATATTGGGTATTATCACATTACCTATTAAGGTAGGTCCAATTATTTTTATCCACTCCTATTCATGTGATGCCTATACCTCTTAATTACAATATTCTCTTGGGATGACCTTGGTTGCATGGTGTTCCTTCAACTCTCCATCGTAAAGTCAAGTTTATCTACAACAACTTGATGTACAAGCTTGTTACAGATGATATAATGAATACTTATTTGCACATTGAATCAAACAATAAAATTGTGTCTATTGAAGAAAAAAAATGTCTCAAATATAAGGTTGATCCTCCTCTTACTAGTGTCATTTTGGATGATGATTGGGGATCCTTAGATTTTACACCAACTCATGTTGGAGAATACAAGGTTCCAATATTACAATTTGGTCAATCTAAATCTGATCAAGAATCCACAATAACAACTTCTTTTTCAACTGAGCTTAATAATAATTGTGTTGCTTCTTTTAATCCTAATGAATCTTTAGAAACTATTAAGTCTGATTGTTATGACATAGTGACTTATGAGCCTCCATTGAATCTTTTTGATATGGCTTCTTGTAATGGAAAAATAAGGATTCAGTGGGAATGGATGTGAAAAATATGAACAAGGAATTCAAGTACCCTTAGGAAATGACAAGCATGAATGTTCTTATGGATTAGTTCTTAATCCTTATAAGAAACCACAAAAAGTTACTCTCGATTTCAATACTATATCTTTAGCACCTTTGAAACTTGTCAATCCCCACTTTATTGATTTTGATGTTAAGCCTTCTTTTGATATTTTCAGTAACGGTGATGCTTTAGACTTATTCTTGGGTGCATATGATGATCTCCCTCATTATCATCACATTCAAAGATTTCCTTATTGTTTAAATGCTAAAGCATACTTTAGAAAAGAGGCTAATTCTAAACACATACATGAATTCCCTTTGCCTATGGATGTCCCTCAACAAAGAAATATTTTGATTATTGACAC
The DNA here is from genome assembly GCA_027943335.1 of Chamaecyparis obtusa. Lineage (NCBI taxonomy): Eukaryota > Viridiplantae > Streptophyta > Pinopsida > Cupressales > Cupressaceae > Chamaecyparis > Chamaecyparis obtusa. The sequence goes on from BSBK01004554.1 coordinate 351,010, forward strand.
CATTGATGTACAAATAGATCCTTATAATGCAGAAAAAGTGACCAAGATTGGAAAATGTCTAGATGATGATGAATGAAAAGATCTTACTTCTCTTCTTCTTGAATTTCCTGATGTCTTTTCTTGGGCTTATTATGATATGCAAAACATTGATCCCAAAATTGTTATGCATATTATTGTCTTTCTTCCTAATGCAAAGCCATTAAAATACAAAATTTGCAAGATGAATCCCAAAATTGCTTTTCTTTTGAAAGTAGAAATTGAAAAAATCCTTGATGTTGGCTTTATTCATCCTATCGATTATTCTCCTTGGATGTCAAGTATTGTAGCTGTATCCAAGGGTGAGAATAATTTTTGAATGTGTATGGATTTTCAAGACTTAAATAAAGCTTCTTTGAAAGATGATTTCTTGCTTCCAAACATTCATATGATTGTGTATTCTATAGCGGGACATGCTTTATTATCTTTTATGGATGTCTTCTCTAGCTATAATTAAATCTTTATTCCCCCTCAAGATCAATACAAAACTACTTCTATCACTCCTTGGTGAAGCTTTTTTTGGGATTCCATGCCCTTTGGATTGAAAAATGTAGGTGCTACCTATCAACATGCTATGACACTTATTTTTCATGAATATATCCATAAGATTCTAGACTATTATGTTGATGATATTCTCATCAAGTCCATTGCTCATAAGGATCATTTTATTGTTCTTAGAAAAATATTTGAATGAATTTGTAAGTACAACATGCACTTGAATCCTTAGTAATGCGCTTTTGGTGTAGATGGTGGAAAACTTCTTGGTTTCATAATTTCAAACAAGGGTATTGAAGTGGAAAATGAAAATATTGATGCTATTCTCAATAAGCCACCTCCTCGAAACATATCACAACTTCATATTTTATAAGGTAAAATACAAGCTATTCGGCAGTTTGTATCACATTTGGCAAATCATACAATTACCTTCATTTCTTTGTTAAAGAAGGATACTACTTTCTCATGGAATGATGATTGCCACAAAGCATTTGAAAAATTCAAACAATATATTTCTAAACCTCCTATATTACAACTCACTCAACCTCATCAACCTTTTTTTATACACTTCTACTTCTCCTAATGCTTTGGCCATTGTCTTAGCTCAACATGATCAAAATGGAAAATAATGACCAGTGTATTACATTAGTCATACTTTGATCGATTTATAAACCCAATATACTCTAATATTTTAAAACAGGTCATCATGCTTCTCTTTGCATTGGTGATTTCATTAAGAAGAAATCTTCTCATACATGGTGGAAGGATGCCTCTACTAAGCATTATATAGTTCTAAAATGTTCTTATCAAAGTTTGAAGGACTCTGCTCCTGTCTTGGGTTCTCAAAAGCCTACTGATGAAAATGATTCGAATCTTGTTTTGCCTCCAACCATCCCTATTGGGATTGTTCTTGAGGCTAATCTTAATTTCTCTGGTGGGAAAGTTTCCCCTCTTTCTTTGCTGGAGGATTCCAGGCTTTCTACTGGCAATTTTGCGGCTACCTTTCTTGCCAACCCTACTGGTGTTATCTCTGATGTTTCTTTGTTGGAGGATTCCAGGCTTTCTACTGGTGGTTCTGCAACTTCTTTTCCTGCTAGCCTTGTTGGTGTTATCTCTATTGTGGAAAATGTTTCTCCTGCTTCTCTTGCTGGGAGTTGTTCAGGTATGTTGGGGGATGATTCCTCTATTTTGAATTCCTTGTGCTGGTAGGACGATGTAGCAAGCGTCGAAGATGGTTGGATCACTATGAAAGGGAAACAATCTAAGAAGTCCTCTTCATTGTTTGACATGACTCTTCATTCTCATAAAAAGGGGAACTTTGGATAGTAGTGTCGCTATCTTTATAATACTTCTTTTTCTAATGTTCATATCTTAGCAGTGTTCTGAGTTTGTAGTTTGAGTGTCCAACCATTTCTATGGTTGGACTGATTTGTCTCGGGAGCTTATAATGTTCTATCCTAAGTCGGTATCTGTTAAAGGGTTTCGGGACCCTTCAAAACCTTATGTTACCTTAATAAAAAACAATATCTCACTCTAGTTTTTTATTGTCAGAAGCTAAGACATTATCTTCTTAACGCTAAAATCAATGTCATCATAAAACTTGATCCTTTGAAACATATTTTCTCATAAAATGATCTTTCAGGACGCTTGGCCAAATGGGTTATGATGCTAAGTAAATTTGATTTAAAGTTTGTTTCTCAAAAGGAAATCAAAGGGTTGCAAGCTTTGACTAACCATTTTTCCAAAGATCCTTCACCAACTACAACTTCTAATCCTATAACTTTACTCAATGAATTTGTCTTGCCTATTGACATTGATGATACATGGGAGTTGTAATTTGATGGATCTAGATATAGAAAAGGCTTTGGTGCTGGTGTTATTCTTATATCTCCTTCAAAGAAACAAAGACCTTTATCATATCATCTTAACTTTTCTTGTACCAACAACATTGCAAAATATGAAGCCCTTATTGATGGTGTGAGAGAAGATTTATCCCTTAAGGTGAAGAATATACATATCTTTAGGGATTCACAATTGGTAGTGCAATAGATTAATGAAAATTATCAAGCCAAACATTCTAAGTTGACTCAATATTGTGATCTTGCCTTAAACTTACTAGGTAAATTCTCTTCTTATTCTATTTCCTCTTTACCGCATAAGGATAATAGACATGCAGATGATATGGAAAGCACAACTTCTCTTATCTCTTTATAGGACATTTTTTATAATTATTAGGAACACCATACATAATCTTGTGAGTCCTACTATATGTGAAAGTTATAGTAATGATACTTGTTGTTTTAGTCTTCATTTGGATGAATGGTATTCACACATCTTTTATTATTTGCAAGATAGTACTTTTCCTAAATTTGCAACAAGAAACACAAGAGCTTGGATTCACAAAATTGCTACAAGATATACCATTCTTGCTAATATTCTTTATAGAAGCTCTTAAAATGGTCTTCTACTCTGACATCTTAACAAAACTTAGATTCCTATGGCTTTACAAAAGGTTCACTTAGTATTATGGTGCGGACATTTTGGTGGAAAATCCTTAGTTAACAAGCTCCTTCATATGGGATATTATTGGAAAGCTATGGAGAAAGACTCTTTTTCTTTTGTCAAAATATTTCCTCAATGTCAACATCACAATAATACAATTCATGCTCCTACACATGAACTCCAATCCTAGGTTGTTTCATGGCCTTTTAACCTTTGGGGCTTGGATCTCATTGGAAAAATATCACCTCCCTCTTCTCAAGGACATACCTACATCATTACCGACGTGGATTACTTTACTAAATGGGTAGAATCTTTGTTCCACTACAACTGATGTCATTTTTAATTTCCTCTAAGAAAATATCATCGCTCAATTTTGTATTCTGTCCACGATAATATCCGATAATGGTACTCCTTTCAAAAACAAGGAAGTAACAATTTTTTTGGATAAATATCATATCAAACAAAATTTTTCTACTCGCTACTATCCTCAATCTAATGGTCAAGTTGAGGCATTTAAAAAGATAATTGAGAAAATTCTTAGGAAGATTGTCAACAAACATGCAAAGAATTGGCACACTCAATTGACCTATGCTTTATGGGCTTATAGGACAAGTATTTGTACTGTGATAACAACAACCCCTTATAATATAGTTTATGACACAAACACAATTATGCCTTTGGATTTGGAAATACCTCATTAAAGGTTTCCCTTAATGATATCATTGATAATGACATTTTAAGAGAACAATGTCTTCAAGAACTTAAAATGTTGGATGAACAAAACATTAATATCCTTGAACATATTTAAGCATATCATAGTTCCTAAAGAAAGAAATATAACAATAAGGTGATTGAACAATATATATTAGTTGGAGCTTTGGTTCTTTATGATAATCAATCCAATATCAATGCTCTACTTGAATAAAGAGGAAAGTTTAGTCCTAATTGGCTTGGCCCTTACATCATAACATAAGTTTATGGTTCTGGAACATATGGGATAGTTGATATAGATTGTATACCCCTTAAAGATCCCATAAATTCTATGCATTCACGTTCTCTTTCTCCCCCTCTTTCTTTTTCATTTCATTTCTCTAAACTTTACATGTGTTGGTATCTTAGCATTAGAGCATATGTGTTAATAGTTTAGGATTACCTTTGTTGTTTTTATATATTGTTTCATTCTTGACAAAAATGAATCTATTTTGGTCTTGAATTTATGTGTAATATAGGATATTACTGAAGAGATATTTGCACACTTTGTTTTCATTTCATATTTTATGTTTGAATAGATTAGTGTTTAGTTAATTTTGTTAACTAGATGTACATGTTCATCTATTTACATAAACATATCACCTTAGTGGCATTTAATCAAAAGTTAGGTTTTGATTAGATCACATGTATATCATTTTTAATCTTTATAGCATTGATATCAAAATCAATTATAAGGACATTAAAAGTAGCTATATACATCAAACATGAACATCATAAATACAAATATATTGAAATGTCAGTAGCACTATTCAAAATGTGCCCTGTATCCCAAAACATACATAATACAAATCAAATCAATTTTCATCCATTGGATGATGACTCCCTGACCCCTCAAGTCTGCACTGAGAAGATGGTGGCCATGGTGTGGATGATGTTCTATGGAATGTTTTAGATCGTGAATGGCTCCTCGATGAGCTCCACATCCTCCAAATCACTCCTTGTAGCTCTAGTAGCTCACACTCACTCCCTTCCAACTCTTGTTGGAGTCGATCTCTCTCTTCCTTTATCAATTGCATGTCTACCTCTACTAGATCAAATAGATCCTTGTTTCATCTTGGGTCTCATTATGATCCACATCTGACGTGTGAAGATGATGGTATCCATGATGATAGAGAAATATCTCTCACAACTTCACCCCTAAAGTGTCTCCATCCATTGTCCCAACTATAGTACATCACAATAACATTACTAATATGATACATTACACATAACAATTTTAATTTTAAACAATCTCAATATTTCTTACTTGGATCTCCTTCTATAAATTCAATATTTTCATTAGCTAGAACATGTGGGGATTTACCTTGGGATGTTTCTAGGGGTATAGACTGGATACTCTCTCCATGCTCTTGATAGGTGATCTTCCTTTGGGGTGGTTTATTTGATGAGGCTCTCTATGGTCATCTCCTTAGGTGGACAGTATCCATTGCCTCTACTATCTCCTCCTTAGTTTCCCTATGGTTCTCTCCCATGGGTGCCTCCTTGGAAATGGCTCTTGGCTGCTCATCCTTTCTCTACTCATCCTCTATTCTATCATCCTCCTCCTCCTCCTCATATCTGGCTACAATGTTCTCTACTCTAAAGAATGGTCTTGGGTCTCCCATAGGGTAGTCTCTCAAAAAGATGAGTCTCACTTCGTGTCGCTAGTATATCTAAGATAACCCCCATCATGCCTGCATCAAAAAAAGTATGTGGTATAGGTCTATCATTGCCCTCCTCTATGTATCAATATGTTAGCTCTATATCATCAAGTGTGGGCCTTATTATGCCTTGCATATTTGTCCCTACATTTTGTTGGGGCAAAATGTTGGGTACCCCTTTTTTTGTCTTTTGTTTCTTTGTTTTGATTTGTCCTTGGTTGTCTTTTGTCTTTTGTCTTTTGTTTCTCTAGGATCTAGTATCCTGGAGTGTCTTCTTGTCCATTGCCAATAATTTTAGACTTTAGAGTTTCGACGTCTTCACTTTTTTTTTTTTTTGAGAAGCGCACGCTAGGTGTTTCAAGGTATGGAATTTCAGGATTACCTTCCTTGGGATTATAATTAGAAATTAATGTGCTTACTTAGACATTATAAAAAGGCTTTCACCCCTCATTTTTACATTCACCCTAAGAAAAATTACTTTCTAAACAATTAATTGAGAAGTGTGAAGTGTTTCCCTGAGCCCAAGTCTTCGAAGAGCAATTTAGTGTGAGCACTAGTGTTCATGTTTCTATATTTGGGTAGGGTAATTTGAGCTTTTGGAAAGCAATGGGTGAGCTTCCTCATCATCTTCATCATCCTTTTGTCACAGGTAGGCCATCCTTGTCTTTTTGTTTTATTTTCATTTTGTTTCCTTGCTTCCTGCTCTCGTTTGTTGTTTCCTTTTCCTTTTTTTGCTTTCTCTTTTGTTTCCCCAAAACTCCACCCTAAAAATAGGGTTGGTGTGGAGCAAGGATTTTTTAGTGGTGATTATTCACCAATTGGCAAATATGTCCCGATCGGCGAATCAAAATTGGTGAAAAAAATGGTCATATACTAGTTGACCGGTTCGCCTAGATTTTATAAAATGCTCATATAGTGGTTGATCAGTTCGTCACTATTTTTATGTAATTTTTGTAATGCAGTTGGGTTCTTCCCCCATATTTCTATTTACTGTTTTACTCTTATTCACCACAGATTAAATTTGGTGTATTTATCGAGGATCAACATTCGCCAATGGCCCATTGTCCGAAGTAAAAATTTTATTTACACTAGGACCCAATTCGCCATGCATCATACATAATTGTGTCCCAAATTACCTCCCTATTTTCCCAGTCAATTATTTGAAATTACGCAGGGTTCGCCAAATAGTAGTTGTTATCATAAGAAATTGTCGACCCCTTTGCCAAAATGGACGATGGAGATTATGAGGTAAAATCTGATGGCTAATATGAAAATGGTTTACTTGTAGTTGTCTATTTAAGAGATATGAGTTTCATTATTGAAACATGCTGGAGAGAAGGAGACTTCAAGAGATTTAGTTGATTCTAAGCTCACAACTGTGATCGGTATCAAACGACTACCAATTTGTAGTATCTTATTGATCAGAAATGATTCAACATCTCATTAAATGAGATTTTTATCAATATTTAATTATAATGAACTTTCAAGTTTAGGTTGTCCGTTCAACTTCTAATGGGAATGCAAATGTAATGACCTTTCAACTTCAAATGAAGATTTATAAAGAGGCTAAAGCCAAATTCAAGAGCGGAAAAGAAATGGAGACACATCTTCTTTGTTGAGATTGCTGTCAGATCTTATGGAGTTCATGGGCATACATCTCATCCACGGGATTGCCCAATGAGTTTATGGGAACACATCTCATTCACGAGATAGCCCAACTCTTATAGAGTTTGAGGGCACACATCTCATTCACGGGATAGCCCAACTTCTATGAACTCGACATACAACTCATCTATGAGTTTGTCCAAGCAGATCGATTAATGAGCGTCCATCCTACTTACGAGATTGTCCAAAAAAATTGTACCAGATTCTTAGAATTATGAATGAAGAAAAATTTTGTTTATTGTTTATTTACAATACCAATGTTTCTTCTTTCAGTATTGTCCTCTGAATTGACAAAATAATTCAGATCACTTAGTCAAGTAAAATTTTATTGTAGCCATAATTTGTTGGAGATGTCACAGTCAAAGTTAAACAGGAAGAGGACTATTGAAGGTGGAGATGTCCAAGAGAGAGGCCAATGAAATGCAAAAATATATCTTCATACTTTGGCGTGGGCAGACGCAATAGTGTTGGTCAAAGTGAGGAAGGTACATCATCAGAGGAACCTATACAATTTGAAGGTTCTCAACCTACATAGGAGTCTAATGAACAAATTGGGGAGCCTAATAAATCTAGTGACATATCTAATGAAGATGACCTTGAAGAAGAATTTAAAGTAAATAACCAGTACCAAGATGAATCAATCGACTTTGGTGGTGATGATGGTTCAATTAACAGTAACACTTAAGGGAGAGGAAAATCAAAAGAAAAAATTGATCGTCAATGGGAGATGTCGAGGAGATTTAAATTTGATTAGGTGGCAAAGTATCCATTCATTGAACCCATGGACAATCCAATTGTAGGTGAGCCACCAGTAGAATGTAGATGTACGATTTGTAGTTGGAAGTACAAAAAGGAAAAGCAGTTGCAGCTTAAACTAGACACCATAGAGAAACATGTTGGTAAGTTTTACGAAACCTCAACTGTTGATGGAAAGGAAATAAAAGTGGTAAGATATAAAACAAAGGAGAAATGTCAACATAAAAGGAATGTTGAGGAATATTATTTGTTTCAAAAATTTAAGATGAAGCCTGGTGAAATTCATGGTTCTATTAATGCTATTTTTGCAAAAGCAAGTGAAGTAGAAGAATGCGGAAAAGCTGTTCAATTAAGTAATGTTTTCCATATATTGAGCAGAGGGTGTCCAATGATAGACTATCCTAAAATGAGTGGTTTGTTACACTTTCTAAAAGTTCCTAACTATCCTATCACTCATTGGTCAATAAATAGTGGATGGGAATTGGCAAGTTGTATTGCCCAGGTTGAAATAGAGGATGTACAGAGAAAACTAAAAGAGTCAACCTTTATTGCACTATCCTTAGATGAAGTTACGGCAATAGACAATACGTCATGGGTATGCATGCATGTTTATACTATATAGAATAATGTCCGCCAACCACATCTACTAGCTGTTGCAAAATTGAGGGACAATGCGACATCAAAAACTTTATTTCAATTAGTAAAGAGCCATTTAATTGAATATGGAGGTATGGATGAATTGACAATAGCGAAGAAGTTGATCTGTGTTGGAGCTAATGGAGCTTCAGTAATGCAAGGTCAAAGGAATAGTCTTTGCACAAAGATGTAGGCTTCTTGTTCACCATATGTTGTTGGCATTCACTGTATGGCCCACATGATGAATCTTACTTTTAGAGTTGTGAAGAAGTTCCCTTTAGTAAACAAGGTTGAAGATTTAGTAAGAGAGTTGTACTCATATTTTTGTTGAAGTCCCAAATGTTTTAGGGAATTTTAGTACTTTGCTGATGGAATTACCAATGGAAACAAGCTTCGTAAAGATGTTGATACTAGATGGATCTCTTTGGATGGACTAGCGCATCGAGTTTTTTTTGAATATCAATCTTTGATTGGACTGATGTACGAAAATCAGGACAATGGAGAAAATTAGAGATGTGGCGACCTGCTTTAGAGTTTAAGCAATATAGAGACACTTTTGACTTTAGCATCTCTTCTTCCCATGCTAGAAGAAATGACATTCATTATGAAAAAGCCCAACAAAGAGCCATGTATATTGTAGAATATGCTTACTTGCGTAAAATGTCATGCCAAGCCCTGGATAGTCTCTATCGAAATGACCTAAATTTATCTGATGAAAGATTTAATCACTGGTGGAAACTAAAAAATTTGGACAATCCTGATAATTATTTAAAGATTGTTGAAAATGGGGATTTATGTGTTTGTGTAAGGGGATTTCAGATACCAATGTACTACAGTGCCCCAAAGAAGCAAGCTACAAGAGTTACAAGGGAAGAGTTTACCCAAATCGTCGAGTCTGTAGCAGGTAATGCAAGGGACATAGCCTATAAAGTTTCCTTTGAAATAAGATCCTGATTCCCATATGAAAAATGCTTGAGGCCATGGAAATTGTGTTTCCTCAATATTGGACCTTAAACTCTAAGGAAGATTATCGTAATAGGCTGATGACTTTGATAAAGGAATTTTGCAAATTTGTTGAATTCAATGGAGTGACTATCAATGGAATTTTAGATGAGGGTCTTCTTAGACAACAATCAGGTACTTTTGCAAAGACTATGAAGCATCAATATCAATTAATGCATAACCCACATGAAGAGGGCTCAACAACAAGGCTTTGGACAGAACTAAAACAGAGCACAATGTTGCGTGAAGAAATTTTAGAGTTCTTCAAGCTTGTTGATCTATGTCAGACCATGATATTGGGTTCAGTGGAGGATGAGAGAGTTTTCAATGCTTTGGGCTTCCTAAAATCAAAGCTAAGAAACAAACTAGACAAGAATTTGGAATCATGCTTGAGGGTCCACACATCTAGGTATGATGTCAATACTTTTCCTTATCAAAAAGCAATGTAAATCTGGAAGAAAAGATGCAAAAGAAGAGGGTTGGGCAACACCATTAACCAATCTCTGACAGCAACTCCGAGTGGGACAAGTATAGGTGGCGATGGGAGTCATAGAAGCGAAGGTCAGAGTCAGAGTGAAGAAGACACAAACGAAAATGAAGAGAACAATGAAGAAATTAGAATACCAGAATTGGATGATGATGACAATGCAGAGATGAATTGGAAAATTTAGGAAATTTTTGCTAAATTAGCAGTTTCAATCAATAGGTATTTTTTGAACTTATTATCTACTATATCTTGTGGCTGTCATTCAATGTTTGTTTTAGAAAAGCAAGAATGTATTATTACTGTAGAGTGTAGTTTGTAACTTTGTATCGTATCATCAATGATCATTCATATTTGAATTTGAAATTCCTGAATGAAATTTTGTATTCCGATAGCATATAACAAAGTAAATCAACTAAGAATAACTGAATAAAATAGAGTAACTCAACATACATCGAATTGGAAAACATGAAAATTAGATAGAGCACAATTTGTTTTGTATTCATTTGTAACATATTACAATTTACAGTAGTTCAATTTGTTTTGTATTCATTTGCAATATATTACAATTTACAATAGTTCAAAATTCAGAGCAATCTTTCTAGGCCAGTCCAAACATCCTCTGATGGCAGAACAATTTGGTTCACAGTATAGTCACACTCTTGCAACTTTGTTAGCAATTCATAGTTGGAAGTGTGCCTTGACAGCACTGTTGCTTCTAAAGCTCCATTCAAAGTTCTCACTAGTTTGATGAAATCCATGAATGTATCAGGAGATATTTCTATAGGAAGAGAGCGTAAATCAGTATTTATTTTGTCATGCAACCTTATTTTGTAATTTTCTCTTCCAATGAAGTTATTTGCGTCAAATCCCTTAGGCAAACCAAGACTTTCCATATTCAATTTCATTTGTTCCATCTTTGTGATCTTCTGCTGAGCTTTGTCATCCAATTCCTGTGCTTCCCGTAGCTTCTCACATTTTTGAATGATACTTGATAACTTTACTGAGGCATCAAGGCGGTTGCTAATTCCCTTTTTTGATAGATAACTATCACTCTTACTGTAGAGTTGTTGCATAATATCTTTTGCTTTCTTTTCTTTCTTGACAAAATCCATGTTCTGTTCAATGTTCTTATGGAGCTTCAAATAACATACTCTCATACTTTGAAGCAATTCAAACCACTCGTACAAGCTATTACACATCACCAATATTTGGCCCCAAATGTGTTCTTTTGCAATCTTCACTAAATTATTATTAGTATTTGTTAAAGTTTGAATTGTATTATTGGCCTTCTTTAGTTCTTCTACCATTTCTTCACAATTCTTTTTCTCTTCCACTGCTTTGTGTTCCCAATGATTGGCTTTATTTGCCTGAGAGTCTAATTACTTTTGCAATTCCTGGTTGGAAGCAACATTACTCTCCATGGTTTTAAATAACTTTTCTGAACTAACTCTTTCTTCCTCTAGCTTTTTACTAATTTCTTCCAATTTTCCCCTCAGTTCCTTCAACTCTGCCTACTCCTATTCCTTCACTACTGCCTCCGCATGTTCCTGCTCTGTATCTACTGATGTAGAGGTCAATTTTTTAATCTTTTTTTGTAATTCTTTCAAACTGTTCTCTGAAGCTTTCCTCTTTTCTTTTTCATTGCCAATGTCTGCCTGTAACTTTTCTATATTTTTCTCGAGCTTGCTTTTCTCTCTTTCTAGCTTTAGCAGTGCACTGTAGACCACTTGGTTTGTAGACTTTGACACATTGATTTTGTCCACACTTTTAACTTTGGAAAAATCCATTTGGAGAGTGCTAACTTGAAATTCAGACGGATCTATCTGACTCTCTGGTGGGTTTCCATCTTTATTTGGTGGAATAACAACCGTGAACTCCATCATGTCTCTTTTTGGGTCATATGTTGGTAAAACCCTGTCGGATGCAGGTTGTTCCTGTACAGCTGCATTAAGGGCACTAGTCTTCATGGTCTTCTGTATTTCCTTATTCTTGGTTATTGTTTCTGCAAATTTATTATAGAAATCATTGAAATGAAAATCTCATGTTGCAAAAGGATTTGAATGTTTGAAAGGTGAACCAGAGGCAGAGCTTGCAATGCATGTTGATCTAACTAATGCTCTTTGAGGATTTAAACTTCTAGAGGGTTTTTCTAAACTTGAAACTGCAAACAGTTGTTTACGACCGTATGACATTATTTTCGGTGTTCTTTTGGAAGGAGAAAGCTTTTACTTCTTGACACTATCTTCTACTATGGGATTCTGTGTAGATTCAACTAGCCTCTTTAGAGAGGGAACTTGTTGTATAAGTTTCCCAGTCCCACTGTAATACCCCAAAAATGGGCTATATGTTCATTAACCTCCTACATCCTCAAATTGAATGAAATCGACATAGAAGTCCTAACCTAAGGCACATCTGCACATCATCGAATCTAATTGATTATCTTAAATTTTGCATCAGGGAATATTCCTAGCAATATTCTTAATTATCTTAATTACCTTTAATTTAATGATTATTTGACGATAAATCACATTTATCCTAAAGTTTGATTAATTGAATATTCTCAATATTTAATTAATTAGATTTAATATTTGTCACTTAATTATTTAATTAAATTTAATTCTATCTATTATTAATTGTATTATTTAATTTTGACAATAAATCCAAAATCCTATGATTAATTGATTAAATTCTTATTTAATTAATTAAAGAAAGTTGTCATTATTTAATAATATAGTTTTTAATAAAAGTTTGATTTTAATAATTGATTAACCCATAAATCAATTGTTTTAATTTTAAAATCAGTTCAGTTGAGAATAAATCACTTTATTTTTAATTAATTTATAATTAAATCATGCACAATCAGAAAAGCAGGCAACTAGAAATTAACAATCAATTTTAAATTTAAACTCAACATCTGATGATGAGTTGAGAAAAAAACAAAAAAAACTAAAGCTCTATTTTGAGTTAAAGCCTTGCTTTTGCATGATTTTATAAATTAAATATCTTTTATTTCTGATAACTCAAAAATCAACCTGAGTTTATCAAGAGTGATTTATGGCTTTTTTTCATGCACCTCCAAAGCCCTAGATTTCTATAAAATCAACGCTCAGCTCTTCCCAAATCATCTCATGAATTTGCATACTTACTTTAGAGAATTGGCGTCTGAATAATCAAGCTTCTTGTGAATCAACAACTTTTGTGAGATCAATTTGGTTTTTTACATTCATTTTAGCTTCATATTGGATATCATTGGTAGATCAATTCATAGCATATCAGTTTCATCTAGCATAATTTCATATCAGATTCATATCATTCTTATTGCATCATAAAATCCAAAAATATAGATCTTTTACATTCAAATCTTTCATTTAGGTGTCGTCAAGGTCACTGATCTCGATAACAATCTGAGAACATCATACTCACACCTATTAGAAGTCAATAAATTGCCTGGTTAGTTTAGCTTTCGATTCATTGCACGATTCCATTTTTGCTAACCTCTAATGTTTTACTGAAGTGTTGTGTCTATAGATCAGGTACAATTTTCACACACATTTTTGGCACCCACCGTGGGGCAACCCACCTTTACATGCTGGTTTTAATTTTTTTTTTGGAGCTAAAGCCCTAAAGTTTCAAAGATTTAATTTTATCTCTCAAACAGCTTGGATTTTTGCTTTGAAATGTTTTTTGTAGGTTGGACACATATCAGAGAAGCTATAGTAAAAAATTCAAAATTTTCTGAGATGTTTTGAATTTTTAATAATTTTTTCTTGAAATTCTAGAAAAAATTAATATCTGAAGCAAATCAGCATATTTTTCAAAAAAATTTATATTTTTGGAAATCTCTTTAAATTATACATGGGGTCCATTTTTTATGTTTTAAATTTGGATGCAACATAATAGCTCAAATAGTCAATTTACAAAAACTGGTCTATTTTGATAAAATGGGTCTCTAGGGCACAAATGAAGAGATTTTTCTAAAATTTTTACATTTTTGGAAAGCTCTCTATTTTTTAGTAGGGGTCTTTGTTTTGAATTTCTATTTTTGTGGCCAAAATCATAAAAAAAAAATCAGATCTTGTTGACTAGGTCAAATGCAGCAAAAAAATTAAAGTTTTGTGATGGGTATGCACTTATTTTTTTTACATGGTTCAATGAATGATATGAGTTGTCATTTGGGTTAATTGATGGTTATTATTGCTGATAATAATTGATTTTTAGAGCTAACCCTATGGTTTTCATAAGTTGAATATATGTTGCATATCTTGTTTGCTTGTTTGCTTGTTGGAGAGTTTGTCACTTGCTTGAATGGAAAAGCTCAACAAGAATTGCTAAAAATCAGGTAAAATCTACTAAGCATGTTGTGAGGATCCTAGGTATTCTCCTTCATCTAATAAAATTTTAATTTGGACTTAAAATAAATCTCTTATGTGTCTGGCTTGTGTGCATCTTTTCATGCTTTTGTCTATTTCTACACACTTGCATAATTGATACTAGGTTGTGACCCCTTAAATATTCATTAAGTAGTCTTAGATACTTGTGATTGATCTTGATTGCTATCTTGGGTTATTGGACTCACTAATCTGCCGACCCCTCATTCCACCCCGTGGTTGCAAGGTCAGCGCCACATTAAAGGGGAGGGGTCAATAGGACAGAAGCGTTAAGTGTTCCACTTGGCAACCCATTTATGCTTTTAGGAACTCACTTATTTTCTAAGTTGGGGACTCATTTTCAGCTTGTGTGAAGTGTTAAGTGTTCCACCTTGTGGAATCATCTCATATTCTCTTTAAGCGTTAAGTGTTCCTTTTTCTGCTTTTTGGGTACTTTTGGTAGATTTGCTTTTTGGAAACATACATCTGCGCTCACATAGTAATTAGGCCCTATGAACACTATTCATGATTATTGAGAGATTGGATTCCCAGTGAAATCCTTCTTAACGATAGAATCTTTGTAGGTAGGGAGGATACTTAGTGCGTTTCACATTCAACTTGGTTAGTGCGTCTTCTCTTATTGATCGATACATTCTCTCCTAGGAGAGGTTGATAGATCATGTGGGGTTGACGTCACGAGCTTTGGTGAATCAAAATTGGTTAGTGCACCTTCTCTTATTGATTGATACATTCTCTCCCCAGAGAGGTTGATAGATCATGTGGAGTTGACATCATAGACCTTGGTGAAGAAAAATTGTCTTAGCGTGTCAAATTTATTTGTCTACTTTGTTTGGGTTAAAAGTGAAAAGGTGTCAAAAACCTTGGATCTGGAGCCAAGTCCCCTTGTGGTACAATATTATGAGTCATCTTTAGAGAGGGTTAACTATAGCGGACAATCCCTTCACAGGGAAAACTACGTTGACGGAACCTCAAGCGATAATAGCCATTTTCATCATGGTAGTGACAGCCACTATATAAATATCCTTATGGAAGAAATATCCATGTGTATGGTTCATTGTTGGGTTGTCAAATCTCCCTAGCAGCTCTTGAAGATTAAGTTCTCAGACTGTGTCAAAACCTAGGTGCGTCGAGATTGGAATTCACCCCTTTGGATCATAAAAGTTGCAGAGTCAAACCATTACTAAAAACCCTAGTGAGGCCAAATTTTCATTTTCTAGGGTATATGTGCATTATTGTAAAACATTTTTGGAACATACACAATTAGCGTTTCTAAGGATTAGAATGAATAAGTCACTTGATTGTTCATGCGCAAGGTTGCTTTTGCCCTTGTTCATTGTTTTCAAACATGCTTGAAATCACTTGCTTGTTGTTTTGTGTGCTTGTTTATCTATCTGGTTATTGAAAATGAACAAATCTGTTACAATCCTCAAATCTGAACATTGAAATTTGCAAACAATCCGAATCTGAAAACTCAAAATTTGCAAAATCTAAAGTAAAATCTTTTTCTGGAGTCAAAATTCATCTCAGGAGGTCAAAAAGTCATACGAGTTTCTATCAAGTGTCGTTTCATTACTGCCCATCTGTCATTTGATATAGTACCTAGTGTCGTATGAGTCTTTCTACCAATCAAATTCAAAAAGTCAAATCCTGCTAGCAACTGTCGTGCAAGCTTTTCAACTGTCGTTTCATAGCATACCCACTTTTGTACGAGTTTGCAGAGTGTCATTTGAGAAAATTTAGAAAGTGTCAGAAAGTTGTCAGAATTGCCAGATACCCAACTTTTTCAACCTAGTTCCAGAATCTGTCATACAAGTCACTGTGTCAAGAATAGAGCAATAGCCATTGAGAATTAGTACACATGTCTCAAAGAATTAGTACACATGAGAAAGAAATTCTAATCACCGCTATGATGACATGTCACCATGCCCCGGGACAAAATGTGAGCAACGTGACAATCCCTATGATACCTCTTCCATGGAGAGTGACACATCCATCTTTGGAGACTATGATGACTATGATGACTATGATGATAGACAATGTAATGATACCTATGACACCTCTGTTCCTAAGAATCCTCCTCGTTGTGTGTTCCTGCTTACTACAAATGGGCCATCACATTGGATAGATCATGATGGTGATCCATATGACTCTGATTTTGAAGCAAAATTTGATGATTTTTGTGAACAATATCTCTTTGATCCTTTTGATATCGAAGAATAGAAAGCCTTCCGTGCTAATTTCAAACGTTAATATTATAAGAATTTCTCTTCTAAGAGTTCTCAGATTGAAAATAAAGATTGCACTCTCAAGCAAGATCATGTTAATGTTGAACCTTTGTCTAGCAATGGTTCCCTTCCATCCCCTACTTCCTCCAATACCCATACATTTCCTAAAACTTCCGAGTCTTCCAAATCTTTCACAAGTCCTACATCCACCAAAGGTCTTAATACTTTTCATGCAGTTGCCTATAGTTATCCTCAAGGGCTACCTCTTAAAGAAACTCAAGCTAACCTTCACTTGGCTATTAATACTTTCAATAATGCTAAACCTAAAGAACCTAAGCCTTCATACGCTACAATGCCTACTTCAGCTGGTCCTTCACCATCTCGGCAACAGTCTTCCATACAATCCCAACATGCTTTCGTATCCTTACAAGTGGCTCCATGTCAAGAGGACTCTAAAAATGATGAAGAAAAGAACATAAAGAAAGATCAAGATCAAGAACCCTCCATGTCATCCAATCCTTTTCATGATGTCTCTTATCCACTTCAGGGTTCTTTTGATCCTGCACATCCTTTTTCATGCATTCCACCATGTCTTAAGTCTTCTCCTAAGCAAGATCAAGTTACTACTTACAACGTTGAGCTTATTAACAATCAAAATAACCTTACTACACTTGCGCTTTCCAAAAATGATGATTCCATTAAGGTTGTTAAAAATGGTGTTGTTACTTCCAATGTTAAGCCTATTGAAAATCAAGAGAAAAATTGTACGCTTATGCTATCCAAAGATCCTTGTCAAGATCAAAGTCTTCCATCTTCTTATTCTACCACTCCATGTTCATTTCCACTTTCTACTCTTCCTAAGTCTTTGCAAGCTTTGAACAATCCTATCAAAAAAGGTACTCATATTCAAGATGTCCAAAATTCTATTGAAAATCTTAATGCTCACTCTAAAGGTGCTGATGTCCTTGGTTGTCATATAAATGTTGATGAACTTGTTGATTATCCTTTTGCGTCTTCCACTTCCATTCTTGGACCTCTTCCACCACTACTAAGGGCTTCACGTCTGCCTTCCATCCTGGGTCCTTATGTCCCTTCACTTTCCCCTCCTAACTCTCCTAATTCGCCATCCATCTTGGGTCCTTACATCCCTCCATCTCCCATCTTTCCTCAAGATCAACATAGATGCATACCCTTGAATCTTTTTCATCCACCCACCCATCTAAACCAGTCATATCCTCCTTCTTCCATAAGTCCCAAGTCTTTTGGAAGTAACTTGAATGTTCAATACAAGAAAAAGAAGCAATACAAGAATCCATCAAAAAGAGAAGATCACCATGTCTCCTCGAAATGACGTGGAGGCATAAAGTCAAAAGAGATATCTAAGAAAAAAACTACAAGACAAGTATGGGTTCCAAAATCCATCATTAAAGATATTCTCTCTAGATCATCAAAAAGAAATGAAAAGCCTACAGCTATATGGATTCCAAAGTCTCTCTTGAAAGAGTCTGGTGTTGAGCAAAAAGTGAAGTTGACATTCAAGCTTTCAAAGACTTCCACTTCATCTTCTTCCAAAAACATTCTTCCATTCCATGTGCCTAAACCACAACCTCTGCTATCCATTCATCATATTCCTTCATGTATTCCTTCTTTCACATTTCCTCCATCCCCTTGCCACCTTTCAAGGTGTGTGTTGATGTTGATCTTGCCTTCCTTTCCATCTACCCTTTCACGATCCTTCCATTCATTATCCTTCTACCTTGTATCTTTTTTCCTCATTTGCCTATTCCTCCTATCTTCCAACCTCACTCGCTTTACATAAAACCCTATCCTCCATTTTTCTCTTCCATCTTCCTTTCCCTATCATCATCTTTGAGCATATCATCTTGAATCCTTGGCATATCATGGTTTATCCTTTCAAGGAGCACTATCTAAAAGCTTGCCTTCTTCCAAATAAGAAAGAAAAATATAAAAAATTGAAAATGTGCCTTGGTGAAAACCTGGAAACAGGCACCTTGGTAGCAAAAGTAAAGAGAAATAAATTTGTCCTATGGTGAAAACCACTCCCTTGTGGCGCCTTGGATAAGTACCATGATGAAAACTAGCAATCAGGCATCATGCGTAGTTCTTCTACATATTTCATCCATTCCATCTTCTCTCTTTGATCTTGACAATGTTGATCTATACACGAACATTTGGCTATCTTGTGAGCTATTTTACAATGATCTTGCTTTCATTCCCTTCCTATTTAGCCTTCATATCCATTTTCCTCCATTCATTCTAGCCTTTCGCCATCATTTTCCCCTTTGGTCTTGATCTAAAAAAGAGAGAGTAAAACACGATGCTATGAAGCCTCTTGACATGTCTACTCCTTTGGATTGCATCCTTTCCTGCTCTTTCATTATGATTTTGTGACTTATCCTATGCTAGCCTTTCATTGCTTGTCCAAATGTGCTTTACATGACAATTTTTCCCTAGCTTGGGTATTCTTGAGGAGTTTGCCCTTGAGGATTTCTTCCCTTCATTATCCTTTATTCTCTTATTTTCCATCTCTTCCACCAGCTTGTCAATCCCTCTTGTTCTCCACCTTGCTAGACATTGGGACTGCATGATATGATCTTGTTTGGGAGTTTGCAAATGGAAAAAGATGCTTTCAAATATACCAAGTATCAGAACAAGTGTCAGAACTAGTATCAAAACCAGTATCAAAACCAGTATCAGAACAAGTATCAGAACCAGTATCAGAACAAGTATCAGAACACCTACTGGGGCTACACCTTTTGCTTTAGTTTATGGGTTTGAAGCGGTACTACCTATTGAGGTTGAAATCCCATCACTCAGAATTAGAATGCATGGTCTAGTAACTAATGATGACTACAAAGTGTCTAGGTTGCAAGAACTTGAACTACTAGATGAGCGCAGACAAGAAGCGTATGATCATCTCAGAGTATATTAGAAGAGAATGTCTAGAGGTTATAACAAGAAATTCAGACACAGAGAATTTCAGGTTGGTGATCTAGTCTTGAGAGAAAATCCTAAAAATCAATCCCATCAAGAACGCAAGGGGAAGTTTGAATCCAATTTGCTGGGTCCCTTGTAATTACTGCTACTTTTAGCTCTGGTGCCTATCAACTCTCAATGACTGAAGGAGAACAGCTCCGAGAACCAATTAACGTTCTCCATCTGAAGAAATTCTACACCTAAGGCATTCAGTCTATGGTAAAATGTACTGAAAAAAATAAAATTAGAAAAATTAGAAAAAGTCCTGAAAAAATGAACATCTTGGTGAAAACCTAGCAATAGGCACCTTGATGATTCACAAAAAAATCAAAAAATATCAAAATTTTAAAAAAAAATTTAAAATTTTTTTTTAAAAAAAATGAGAAAAAGAAAAAGTGCCTTGGTGAAAACCTGGAAACAGGCGCCTTGGTAGCAAAAATAGAATCTCTACCAAGATGGTGAAAACCCAACAAATGGGGGCCACTTGTTTCAAAATGCTCCATATATCAGCACAATCTTGGTCTTTCCCAACTTTCAGTCTTGATTTAGTTTGTACATATCTCCCAGTTTGTTTTCAATAAGTCAGTTTGTACACCAATCAACTCAAGCGTTTGTATTCTATCAATGTTCAAACTTGGGGGCAATCAATGTCATATCCTATGGTCTCTAGTATACTTTAGACGTGTCATATCTAGTCAGAGTCCTTTGAAGCTATATCTGAGTCAGTCTGTCAGTCTCCTCTCCAGAAAGGATTTTGCATCTACACCAACGCAATCAAACATCAAAACTCAACTGAAAACAATCTATTTTTTTTACATGTTTTTATCTCCTTGTATGCTTACTGATTCGCATTGAGATTTTTGCATATTGTGTCCCTTCGAGCTCTTCGATGATGTCCTTTATAGGATTTAGAGAGTGATGACTAGGGGCATAATCTTTTCTTTGTTTTCTTCTTGTATGTGAAAATCTAACGTCTTTGGAAATTCTAGATTGAAATGGTGTCCGACTGTAAGAGTCTCTATCTTGAATTGGATGGCCATGCATACGTCAACCATTGATACCTAAAAAATTCAAGGAAGTTTGATCTCACTATTGTCTTTTTGAGTAAGTTCTTTCTCCTACTGTGAAACGTGATCTTACCTAAGGATGTGAACGATAAAGGGTCACTATGGGTAATTCACACTGGATTTAGAATGATCTCTTGACTATTTGATGTGTATGTTAAATGCAAACTGCTATATCAAAATGGACATGATACTCAGGTCATCTTGGCGCTTGTGCCTTGGTGCTTGTATCTAATCTGACATTCCGAAAATAAAACCAATATTCATATGTCCATGGTTGTTTGACCAGTGGGTGTTGTATTGGTTCTTGAGTGTTACAAATCAATATTCATATGTCTATGGTTTCATGGCTAGTGGGCATTGTATTGATTTATCTGGTTACCTAAAAGTTCAATGATGATAACAAATCGACACATGATTAGTGAGTAGGTCCTAGGTCCTAGGGTTGCATTATCATCCTACATGTTTCTTTGCATTTTTGCACTTTGCATGATCTCACAAATTGCTTGAACACTTAAAAGATTCTTCAATCACCTCTTCCAATCTAACAAGAGTTGAATCCCACACGAAGGTTCCTCCAACGAAATAGCAAGTAGAATCCTTTTTCAGGATCAAAATCTAAATCTAAAATCATTCATATTATTAACTACTTGCATAATCAACCTTCAATCATCACAGAAATCTAGTATTCAACTTAACTGATTATCTAACATCAAACTATCAAAATTTCAAACTTTTAACTATGGTCAACTCATGGTCAAACCTAGTCTACTTGGTCTCCAGGACCTCCAAATAATGCAAAACGTGTTCCTAGATGTGTATAACCACTTTTCAAATCAATTAACATGCTTCTAAACTATTTAACGTTGACTTTTATTGTCAGATTTTGATTTTAATCCCGAAGGAGGCATGGTATTGCACATCATTCAAGTCTGTAAAAATTCTATCAATCTTTCCTCAGTAATCAAGACAACAACCATGTCTAGTTGCTGAATCATCAAAAGTCCTCATCGCTCGGGGCAAATCTATCATCACTTGGGGCATATCAGATTTGTCGATCCATATCAATCTGGTATCCTCCTAATCTTGTAATCTGTATCGACTTTTTGCAACCATCGGTTCATCAATGTTATTTCCTTGGTTCTTCGATAACTAAAGGGGTTAGATGTGATACCTATGTCGTGGTTCTGCTAAGACAATCGAGTCTGGAATCAGTCACTCACTTCTTCGCAATCATAAGGTTCAGAATTAGGCATTTTGACACTCTTTCGCAATCATCAGTTCATCGCTGCTATAGTGAACATTATCTTTGGTCATTCAAGACCTAATATATTCAAATATTTCAATCATCATATCTTTTGAATCGGTTTCATATCTTTATCATACACAGACTATCTTTGAACCACTGTGCTTCGCACAATAATTCAAAGAGGGGCAAAATGTAATACCCCAAAAATGGGCTATATGTTCATTAACCTCCTACATCCTCAAATCGAATGAAATCGACATACAAGTCCTAACCTAAGGCACATCTACACATCATTGAATCTAATTGATTATCTTAAATTCTGCATCAAAGAATATTCCTAGCAATATTCTTAATTATCGTAATTACCTTTAATTTAATGATTATTTGGCGATAAATCACATTTATCCTAAAGTTTGATTAATTGAATATTCTCAATATTTAATTAATTAGATTTAATATTTGTCACTTAATTATTTAATTAAATTTAATTCTATCTATTATTAATTGTATTATTTAATTTTGACAATAAATCCAAAATCTTATGATTAATTGATTAAATTCTTATTTAATTAATTAAAGCAAGTTGTCATTATTTAATAATATAGTTTTTAATAAAAGTTTGATTTTAATAATTGATTAACCCATAAATCAATTATTTTAATTTTAAAATTAGTTAAGTTGAGAATAAATCACTTTATTTTTAATTAATTTATAATTAAATCATGCACAATCAGAAAAGCAGGCAACTAGAAATTAACAATCAATTTTAAATTTAAACTCAACATCTGATGATGAGTTGAAAAAAAAGACAAAAACTAAAGCTCTATTTTGAGTTAAAGCCTTGCTTTTGCATGATTTTATAAATTAAATATCTTTTATTTCTGATAACTCAAAAATCAACCTGAGTTTATCAAGAGTGATTTATGGCTTTTTTTCATGCACCTCCAAAGCCTTGGATTTCTATAAAATCAAGGCTCAACTCTTCCCAAATCATCTCATGAATTTGCATACTTACTCTGGAGAATTGGCATCTGAAGAATCAAGCTTCTTGTGAATCAACAACTTTTGTGAGATCAATTTGGTTTTTTACATTCATTTTAGCTTCATATTGCATATCATTGATAGATCAATTCATAGCATATCAATTTCATCTAGCATAATTTCATATCAGATTCATATCATTCTTATTGCATCATAAAATCCAAAAATATAGATCTTTTGCATTCAAATCCTTCATTTAGGTGTCGTCAAGGTCACTGATCTCGATAACAATCTGAGAACATCATACTCGCACCTATTAGAAGGTAGTAAATCGCCTGGTTAGTTTAGCTTTCGATTCATTGCATGATTTTATTTTTGCTAACCTCTAATGTTTTACTGAAGTGTTGTGTCTACAAATCAGGTACAATTTTCACACGCACACACCCACTAGCACCAATGCCACTACCAGACCCAGTAGCAGTACTAGTAGATTCAAACCCAAGGCCTAAAACATGATCATAAGCAGTTTTTTTTGTCTGAATTGTATTCCAGACGCCTTCTCCTGTGGGACCCAAACTACCACCTTTATAACCCATTTTTCCCACAATGTCTACCCCTTTGCTATATACTTTTTTCCGGTCCTGGCTGGTTCCACTCTGGCCTGGAGTAAATGCACTTGGTGGATTATCATCGTTAGTGTCTTGATTATCATCCTCACTATCGTATGCCATGTTAGGATGCTCCAAATTCCACAATTTTCTAAACTCTATATCCTCGTCTATTTCATCCAGATCTTCACTGGTCTTTGGTTTGCCAAGATCCTTTCTCATACTCCAAAAATCATCCAATTTTGTTCTAGTCCATTTTCTATCCTTACAAGCTTTTGCTATTCTCTTTGGTATTTTTATGTTTGATGGATTAGCAGCTTTTTTGTAGAAATTGTAGGACATCCTAGGCTATACAATGCCCTGGTTTATTGTTGTCATAATTTGTGATGACAACTGTTGAACTGAAATTTTTTCCTCAGCTGAAAGTTTCTCCATCTATTTTGTAACGTCATCCCAGCTATCCTTGTTTTTCAACCTCTCTAGCAATGGTTTACTTTCATGTTGAAATAAGTTTGCAGAGTTATTATTAGCAACAAGCATTGTTTGAATGTCGTTGAGTGGATCATACTTCCAGTAACACTCTAAATCAAATTGAAAAATATCTTAAAATTTTTTTACCACTTTGAATGCCTTTCTCTCAAATGTTAACCCTCCAATTGAGAAAGGTAAGGAAGGGAATATGCTCTTCTTCGATTGGCCAACGAAGAGTCTATATGTGCTCTCTAGTTGTACTACATATTCTACTGCAAACACTCTATATGTCACATGCATTGGAAGTTTGTGGGGTTGCAGTTCTGATCTGTAAAACCTTTGCACAGTGTAATGTTCCATTAAGTACCAGTCAGCTAGTTGAATTGTGCTTCCAAGTTGGATGCAATCCCTACATGAAGCAAACAATTTGGGCATTGGAGTGCTTGTTATTTTTTTGTACAATGGTGCCAAAAAGAAGTCTACAAAATTACTGTAATTCCTTTTGTTATCATACATTCTTATTTGACGTGTCTAGTTATATATTGGAGTACCTGTCCCCCTATGAATTTCAAGCTTGTTGTCGTTGCTCATTAATATTGCCGCATGCTTGGCTAGCAAGAGATAGCACAAGTAGGTTGTGAACCTAAATGTCTTAGAATTGCCTCTTTTAATCAATGCTAATTGTTCTTGCATCAATTGAACCACGTGTCCAATAAAATTATATATTACTGGTTCATTGACACAATGGATTTCCCAAATGAATTGAAGAATGATGGCACCCACTTCCCTATTGTTTTCCAGTCCCAGGCAAAATGCTAGCGAGGATATAGAATCCTGAACCCATGGCACAAAAATGTTAAAATCATAAGGAGGCTTATGGTTCTCACCCAATGAAGCCTTTGCCTCTGGAACTATTACACCCCTTATAAATGAATCTTTTGCATTTGAAGAGACTATCTCATATTGCTCTGCCAGTTTTCCCAGGTCAATAGGGACATTACAATTTTGTCGGTCAAACCCTAGGTCTAGCAAACTGTGAAATTCTTCTTGGGTTATTGATAAAATTTCTTCATGATTTTTTTTATTCATAATTGTTGTTCTTTCTTCATCATAATTTTCTACACAAATGAAGACAATTTCTAGGCAAGGGAAAACTTCGGGTAACAACATGTGACCCAAACCAACATCCCACGAAGCAACTTTATTTGTTTCTGCACCTACCGCTGGGTTAAATTTTATAAAATCACACCTCTTTGGCCCAGTTACCTTACTGCACAATGAATGTTTAATTGCTATAACTCTCTTTTCACCATCGATAACAGGATCATAAACATCATGCCACTCATCAGTGAAACTAGGGATTTCTACTAGTTTTCTGTAGTCTATTAAAGGTTTTTCCATCTGCTTGAGTTTTCACTCTCCCCATTGTTCTTCGGAAGAATGAAAAAACACAGATTCACAGATATTTACTAAAACCCCAATTTAAGAAAACCCCAATTGTACATGCAAGAATTACAATTTCAAAATCAAGTTAAACTTACCCCGAAATTAAACTTTTAAATCAGGATAGATATAAGTTAGAATGGCTAAGGCTCTCACAAATTACAGTCTCAGAATCTTCGACGACGGTTCAACAGTTCTTTTTAGCTCTGCTGCTACGAGTTGATAGGTTTTTAAAAAGAAAAGGTTAAAAACCTTTCGTTAAATGTAATGGTATATAATATTTCTAAAACATGTGTAAGTTGTAACGTAATCTTTCTAAAATGTTATACTACGTGTAACGTAATCTTTCTAATACATACTACACGTAACCGTTAATCTTTTCGATGAATTACACATCAACGACATACTACGTGTCATGTTTCCGGACTGAGTTTTCAGAAAAGCTTTTTGAAACCCATAGTTCTTCCGAAATACAACTTCAACCATTCATCTCTCGTAATCCAATGATTGTCATGATTTTAAAATATTGATAATTTAACACACACTAATGAATATTAATTATTAACTATATTCACTTAGAATAGCTTATCCATGAAATTTGAACCATAAATGATAAAGTTTTGAAACATTTAATTATTGCATGAAACAATAGTGCAACACAAATTTTTTATATTATATAAGGAAAAATTTTATTACAATTCAAATATGCCCATAGACCATATATATTAACGATTCTTATAATCAAAACAAAAAAGAAAAGCAGTAGCACTTCAAAATTCTTAAAACATTTTCATATTATATTTTTTAACATATGTGATTACAATTTATATCATTTCAAAAACCCTGGTAAGCTACTAACAGTGGTAAGCTATCTACTACCATAGGGAGACATAGTAGAAGGACTAGAGAGTAGAGACTACGTAGAATCACTAACTATCCAGCTGACGCTCCCTTCCTTCAGACTTCTCTATGGAAGTCTTCAGAGAGGATAATGTCGATGAATTCTTCTAGCCACATATAGTCCTCAAGTTCATCCAGTAGGTGCCACTTGTGGAGGAAATCCCTCCCAATCTGTGCCCACTTCCGATGACGTGTGAGCTACTCAGCATCAAGGTTCAGTAGGAATGGTTTCCTGGGAACAACTACTCCTAGTTTTAGAATCTTAGGCAAATCATTTGCCCAAGGCATACCAACCCCAATTTCTAAAAATACGACAACTTGCACATTGTCACCGAGGTATTCTTCTTTGAAAACTTTCCTCAGAAGCATGATCATATCCACTTTTTCCCCCCAGGTCCAATAGAGAAGACAAGAACTGAGACAAAATGTCAGTTGCGACTCTATACCGATTTTCACTCTCTAGAAATTCATGATCGAGCACCATCCTTATAGCCTCCTTGGTGAAGGCTCCCAAATCCCTAGCAATAGATGCCAGGATTGGGTCTGTGACCAAGCCTAGAAAGGCCTTCTCGTCCTCCAAGGCAGTGCATCTCAAATGAATTGGAGTGTCCATTCGCATGACACAGACTATTCTCACAAATATGCTTTCACAGAGAACCTAGCAATAGCACTCACAGACTATTCTCACAAATATGCTTTCACAATCATAAATCAATGAGCATAGATCAATCTATTTATAAGTCCTGATTGAAAATCATTCCCCTAACGAAGGCCGAATGGATCGCGCCACGCAAGTGGACATAACAATTCTTTATTTTTTAAAAACTTTAAAACCTATGCCCACTCTATAGAAACAATAAGCAAAGTATGTTACTGCAAAATGGTGGTAGGAAATGAAGCTTTACCATTGATTTAAGATCATTGAACGGTCAGAAAACAATGTCCTTATAAGGCATTAATCTATCAAGGTATATGATGTCACTATCACACATATCTATCAATGAAATTGAAAGGCGCCATCAAAGAAACCATTAATTCACAATGCATATTACTTTAATTGATGTCATGACTCATCTACTCAATGTACTCATCGCCATTAATTAATATTTCTATCTAATATTACTGAATTTGCCAAAAGAATTCTAATATTTCTATCTAATATTACAGTGTCACACATCTATTCGATTACAACATATCAATGGCCAAAGTCAAATTTTAGGCCTTTTGTTGGTCTTCATAATATTTACGAAAAAGTCTCGGCAGAATCATGACATGTGGTATGACACGTATTGTTGGTCTTCATAATATATACGGAAAACTCTCAGCAGAATCATGACACGTGGTGTCATACCACATGTCATGATTCCACCGAGAGTTTTTCATATATATTATGAAGACCAACAATAGGCCCAAAATTCAACTTTGGCTGTTGATATGTTGTAATCAAACGGACGTGTGTCATTTGAGTCTCTGACGTCAATGGTCATAGTGACGGGAGTGGGAACCGATGCAACTTCAACATCAAATCACAACCATTGGATTAACAAAGATGAATGATGGAAGGTGCATTTCGGAGGGAATGTGGTGTGATAACTCCTTTGGTGAAAACTCTCTCCAGAATCATCACACGTCATTCTTCAAATTTCCAATTATTTAATCGCCATACCAACTATAAATTTTTGAAAACCATTCGCAATGACAAATAAATTAATTCACATATTTGGAAAATAGTTTCACCATATTATTATAAAAATGGTATCTGTTATTAAAATATTCGCCAACCAATATCCATATTTTGAACCATAATTCACCACCAATATTAATAATTTTATTTTAAAAAAATTAGAGCTGCCATTTTTTTATAAAAATTGTACACACTATTAAAAAATTCGCCAACAAATATCCATATTTTGACACATAATTCGCCATCACTATTAAAAATTTTCCCCCCAAAACACATGTGATTCGCCACAATTTTATACTTTTCGAGAGGGGGGGTTCCTTAAAGTTATCCCTGGTGTGGAGCTCTTGTGGGTTTATTTGTCTCCCTTATCTTTATTTTTTCTATCTTTCGTGGCCTACCTAGCCTATGTAAATTTGTGTTGGTGGGTGTAAATTCATGTAAATTCATTTAAGATAGTGTCGGGTAGTGTAAATTAGTGTAGTCTGGTGTAGTCCTCTATAAATTTATAAATTAGTGTTTGTAAATGTCTGTAGTTAGTGGTGTTTCTTCTATGTGTTCTCTGTATATAGTCATGTAAATAAGTCCCAGTCTTGGTAGGGTTGAATGTATGTACAGGGCGTAAAGTATAAAACTTGAGCATTTTGTAAATAGTTTTTGGTCAAAATTCTTTACAAGGTTAGTCATACCATGTCCCAATAATAATGATTCCCTGGACTCCATGCCCAATCACTGTAAATCATTCATTGTCATTGAAAATGAGTCATGTTGAGTTGCAGAGCTCACCTTGGTCATGAGGTCAAGTCCACAATTGTTGGATTACGAAGAGGGGGGGTGAATCAGTAATCCTTGATTCTCTGTACATAAAAAAACTTTCTCTAATTCAACTCGGTGTCAACTTTCTCTAATAACAGTAAATCAAATTTATCAATCAATAATAACATTCACAGTAATCATTTAACACATATAATACCAGTATTTAACATGGAAACGCAATTTGGGAAAACCATTGTGGAAATGATCACCCATTAAAGAAATACTCTTCTAAAGTATGCTTAGTTAAAAGTCAATCCGGTTAAAGATTACAATACACATTGTTAAATGTGACCCGGTTAAGGGATTTTCTTGAGATCTGTTAGGATCTTTACCCTATTAGGAGTGGCCTGGGTAAAGGTCTTTAAACACTCTTTATAATGTTACCTTTTGCAAGGACTTATAAATAATATTGTTAGGTCCACTCGGTCAAGAGATTTTCTATTACAAATGTTAATAAGCAACAATGAATAAATTGACTTGTAAATCTATAACTATCTTTGCATAATCAGATCCCTTATGTGCTATTTGTCCTCACTTCAATCCTTTACTTTACATTGGCTTCAAGACTTTATCAATCTTATCTTTCTAACTCAGAATTCACCTTTTTCCTTCTTCATTGTATAAGTCGGTGACTCATCAACCCTTCAATTTGCCAACCTTTTGTTCATAAAAATTCATCCTTTATATAGACTTTTTTTTGCCTCTTAATCTCCTTTATTACATTTTCTTTGATTAATCTCAGTTGTCCAATCAACTTCACAAAATTATTCAATGAATTTAGATCTCGATAAAATGTTTTATCATCACCTCAAAACTTGAACTTTCTTGAAACTTGTTGCTTCTCTTTTTTTTCACTTAGATCTATACCATAGATCATCACGTTGAATTTTTATGATTGTAGATCTCTTTAACCAACTCTTCCTTATCATTATAATCTTCCAAATCATCATATATCAACATTAAATGTCATTCTGATCCTTGTATTTAGCTCCCATTCCTTTCTTGGTGGATAAATAAATTTTGGTTAACTTTACTCAGTGACTAAAACCTTCTACTCGGTGTCTTTAGTTCCTTTCTCTTTACCAAAACTTACTTTTCTTTTACCGAATGACTTTTTCTTACTCAGTAACAAAATTGTTTTGCTTACCAAATTGACTAATCTTCTTTACCGATTTGATATAATCAAATGTTTGGTAGAAAAAAATTATATCAACATAACCTTATCATAGTCTAATATGTATCAATTTCCCAAGTAAGTTCTTCATCTTCACAAAATTTCATTTCTTCTTCTTCTTAACTCTCTTCAACTTATATCATACTTTGAATGATATGGCAACTTAATATAAATCAAAAATTAATTTCTTGACATCAATGACAAGATAATAACTGATCTAATCATTCTACAATCTTGTATACCTTTGATCATAATCAGTCTTCATCATCATCACCATCAGTTATAGTAACAATCTCCCTCTTTGGCATTGATGGCAACACTTCACTGTCAATTCATGATGGTAACACTTACCAAATTATCTTTTTCCTTTACTCTCTCTGAGATTTATCTTCTTCTCTCTTCTTTACTTTATCTCAGTCTATACATATTCTCCAAGTCTATGTAGTCATCAATGGAAATCTTCTCCTTCAATAGATCTTCTCCCTCTTAGGAATCTTCATCAATATTCTACCTCTTTAAAACAATGTCAAAGATACATACTCCTGAAGACTTTTCTCAGGCATTGAATCATACCTTAAATGTAGTAATTTCTCATTCCATACATAAACATCTTTCATGATTTCAAATATCACCCAAAGAGTGAACACTAGCATCAACTCACAAAATAGATATTCTAATGAAACTCTGAATTGATGCAACATGCATCTTGCCTTAATGATTTATTGGATAGGGGAAGAACCCCTAATTTACCTCATAGATACTCAAAAGAATCTTTCAGTAGTGGTTTGGTAAATATATCAAATATCTACTTCTTTGAATTCACATACTCCAATATCACATGCTTGTCTTGAACTTGTTCTCTCAAGTAATGATATGCATCACCATATTCTTTGATATGTTAATAGCGCTACTATTATCACAAAAAATAATAACTAGATCAGTAATCTCTTCTTGCATACCTTCAAGTAATTGTTTGATCCACACTATGTTTGAACAATTCATAACTACAACAACATACTCAGTTTCGACAGTGGATTGTAAAATACAACTTTATTTCTTGCTTAACCATGTCACTAATCTTTTTCCTAAAATGAAAGCTCCACCACTTGTGATTTTTCTATCATCAATGTTTCCAGCCCAATCAACATCAATATACACATTTAGATCAAAATATCCTCTTTTCTTTATAGTAGACTGAAATCTTCAGTCCCTTTTAGATATCTAAATATTCTTTTGACTGTAGACATGGGTGTTTCCTTTGGATTGGCATAAAATCTTGCAACAATACCAACAACATGAACAATATCAGGCCTATTATGTACAACATACTATAGCTTACCAATCATGGATCAGTAGAGTGTTTCATTTACTTCCTTTGTCTCATCTTCCTTTGAAAATTTACAACTAGTAGCCATTGGTGTTCCAACTGGTTTTGACTCTTCCATACTGAATGTCTTTAGGATCTCCTTGATATACTTTGACTATGTGATGTAGATCCAATCTTTGACTTGTTGAATTCGTAGTCCAATAAATAATTTTATCTCTCCTATCATGGACATCTCAAATTTATTTCTCATCTCTTTAGAAAATGATTTATACATTAACTCATTCCATCCAAATATAATATCATCAAAAAAAATTTCAACAATCAAAATCTTATCAGTATTATCACATTTTAGATACAAATTATTGTTATCACTTGTCCTTTGAAATCCAATTTGTATTAAATATGAGTTTAGTCTTTCATATCATGCTCGGGATGCTTGCTTCAAGCCATATAGAGCCTTATGTAGTTTAAATACCATGTCCTTGTTATAATTCTCAACAAATCCTTCAGGTTGTTCAATATAAACTTCTTCAAGAATTCCATTTAGAAATGCAGACTTAGCATCCATTTGATAGACTTTGAATCCTTTATATGCATCATAAGCAATTAAAATTCTTACACCTTCTAATCTAGCAACAAGGTAAAATGTCTCACCATAGTCAATACCATTTATTGTGCATACCCTTTGCAGACCAACCTTCCTTTATTTCTGATCACATTTCCATTCTCATTTATTTTATTCTTGAAAATCCACTTTGTGCCAATTACATTCTTGTCTTTGGGTCTCAGTATCAATGAAAAAGTATTATCCTTTTCAATATGATTAATCTCTTCTTTCAATGCATCCTTGACTAGTCTTGGCTCAAATTTAGAAATCAAACATGTACTATCTTTCAACTTACTTCTTTTCATGACTCTTGCATTTTTGTCTCCAATTATTTTTCTCGGTGAGTGATGTCTTCTCACATATTTTTTTAAGACTGGCTCAGTAGATTGTTATTCAACATTTTCATCTCTCGATGGAGGCTCAACTTGTTCCTCAGTTTCTTCTTCTTGTAGCTCAAGTGCAGGGCCCAAAATTCCATCTTGTACATATACAAATCTTTAGTAGTCTTCTGATTCCTTTTTTCTATCTTCTTCATTTCTTTCTGCAAATTCATCAATTCTCACATTTGCACTTTTCACAATTTTGTTAGTAGCCTTAATTAGACATTTATATGCTTTATTTTTTGTGGAGTATCCTAGGAATATACCTTCATCTCCTTTAGAATCAAACTTTCCATTCCTAGCATCTTTTAGTATGTAACACTTACTTCCAAAATGTTTAAAGTGGTTAACATTCGATGTATGCCCATACCATAGTTCATAAGGTGTTTTATTTGTACATTTCTTCAATTATACTCGGTTGAGAATGTAGACAACAATACTAATGGCTTCTCTCTAGAATGTTTGTGTAACCTCTTTGTCAATCAATAATGTTCTAGCATAATCTATGATTGATTTGTTCCTTCTTTCAACTATTCCATTTTGTTGTGGAATCCTTGGTGCATATACTTGTCTTTTGATTCCATTCTCATTGCAGAAGACAATAAATTCATCAGAGATAAATTCAACTCCTCTATCTGATCTTAAACATTTCAGTTGCTTACCTATTTCCTTCTCAACTCTAGCCTTATACCATTTAAACATTTGAAATGCATCAGACTTTTCTTTTAAAAATATTACCGACATCATCCTTGAGTAAGCATCAATAAAAAAAATGAAATACTAATCACCATAATAGCTTTGTAGTCTCATAGGGCCACAAAGATCAGTATGAACTAGTTCCAAAATACCATTAGATGAGTAAGATTTTCTTGAGAAACTTGATTTAGTCATCTTACCAATCTGCCATTCCTTACACATCACTTCATCAGGTTTTCTTAATTTTGGTATACCTCTGACTGTATTATTTTTTCTCACCTTAATCATGTTCTTAAAATTTATATGACAAATTCTTTTGTGCCACATCTATACATCCTCAAATTTAACAAACGCACAACTTTTTGTATTGGTATCAAGGTAGAAAAGATTACCTTTGGATTGATCACTAGTTCTGATCAAATCTCCATCAGCACTATATATCTTTACTTTTTTTCTTTGAAACTCTAGTCGGTGACCATTGTTAATCAGTTGTGTAAAACTCAACAAATTATAGTTTTGATGCAGTCAAGGATGGTGGATCCAATTAAGGACAGTCCAAACCTTGCAACTTCAGAAAAACACAGCGGAATACTCAACAACACAATAATAAATTAATTGTTTAACTCTGATTTTCATTAACATGCCCAGCTGCAAGGCCTTCCGGGTTAGGGCCAATTACAATCAGAAACAATTATGCAAGATCCAAATAGATCCAATACAATCTCAGCTAGTTCAGCTCTGAAGACAATCAGAAGTTGAACTAGTTGAGATTGTATTGGATTTGTTTGGATCTTGCAGAATTGTTTCTGATTGTAATTGGCCCTAACCTAGAAGGCCTTACAGTCAGGCATGTTAACGAAAATCAAAGTTAAACAATTACTTTGTTGTTGTGTTGTTGAGTATTCCGTTGTGTTGTTCTGAAGCTGTAAGGTTTGGACTATCCTTAATTAGATCCACCATCTTTGAATGCATCAGGTGGTATCAGAGCTGAGAGTTGATCTTGTGGAGCAAAGGTTGACCTAGCAAGGCTGATCTTGTGAAGTTGATCTTGTTGGTGAAGAGATCGTATGATCTGGATTGCAGATCTGTGCACTGAACTTGTGGATCTTGCCCTAGTTATTTATTCAAGGTGGCAGGTTGAGATCTGACTTGTACACAACTTGGAGATTGCCGCAAGGTGGTCGGTGAGGGTTTGTTGCAGAGAATTTTTGCTTATCTTTAAGGATGCCTGTAAGGCAATTAGACCCTAGATTTATTTTTGATCTTTGTGATACTATTGAATCCTGGATCATAGAGAAGGTGAAATCAAATTTCAAATATGAGATGGAGTTGATGAAGAATGACATGGTCGCCGAGATCATGAGAGCTATTACTGGTATACCTCAAAATGTTGGTACTGAAGATGGTTATGAGGAAGCTACTGAAGACTTTGAACCTATTAGATCTAGTGGTGATGACCGAAGGGATAGGTCTGGTGAAGATAGAACTGCTCAGTTACCTAGATCTAGAGCTCGGTTAAGTAGTAGTTACCAACTGGAAGTTTCTACTTTCTCTGGTTCTTTGAAACCCGAGAACTTGATTGATTGGATTGGTGAACTTGAATATTTCTTTGAGCTGGAAGAAATTGAAGATCCTCTTTGAGTGAGATTAGCACAGACAAAGTTGAAAGGACATGCCGCTCTTTGGTGGAAGGAACTAAAAAGAGATAGAGAAGATGAAGGTGAAATAAAGATCAATCAGTGGAGGTTGATGGTGACTAAGTTGAAAGCTAAGTTCATACCTTCTGATTATGAGCTTGACTTGTTTAAGAAGTTGCAGAATCTAAAACAGAAGGATTTATCTATGGAAGATTATACCGAGGAGTTCTACAAACTTACTATTCAGTCTGGACACCAAGAGCTTAGTAAGGAAAAGGTAGCTTGGTATGTGAATGGTCTAAGATTCAATATTCAGGATGAGCTTGGTATGCTGAAGATTGATTCTATTGAAGATGCTTATCAGTATGCTCTGAAGGTAGAAGATAAGTTGAAGAGGAAACAACATAGTAATCCCTGAGGAAAGGAAAAGATTGATCACTTGGTGAGGGATAACCTGACTAATGCAGAAGATGAACAAAAACCTATGGAACCGAAGAAGAAGACAAGTAGAGTTATCTTTAAGGGTACTTGCTATAACTGTGGAGAGGAAGGACACCATTCTTTTGAGTGTACACAAAAGAAGCTTGGTGACCGATGAACTGTTGTGGTGATTGTGAATGAACTTGAATCTGAGAACTTGCTACTTCGGTGAACATTGCTCGGTACAAAGGAGGAACCTTGTCAGAGGAGTAACTTGTTTCGGACCCGATGTAAGTCTGGAGGTAAACTCTGTGATGTTATTGTTGATAGTGGTAGTATTGATAACCTTGTTGCTCAGGACATGGTTCAGAAACTTGGGTTGAATAGAATGAAGCATCCTTGTCCTTATAGGATTGGCTGGTTATAAGATGTGCATGCTCTAGAAGTAAGAGAACAATGCTTTATTGATGTTCAGATTGGCTAGTATAAGGATCTTGTGTTATGTGACATTGTGAAGATGAATAGTTGTGATATATTGCTCGGTAGACCTTGGCAATATGATTGCAAAACTATGTATGACTGTAAGAAATGTGTTTACTGTTGAGAAGGATGACAAGAAGTTTTCCCTGATGCCTTTGCTGGATACAAC
The DNA here is from genome assembly GCA_027943335.1 of Chamaecyparis obtusa. Classification (NCBI taxonomy): domain Eukaryota; kingdom Viridiplantae; phylum Streptophyta; class Pinopsida; order Cupressales; family Cupressaceae; genus Chamaecyparis; species Chamaecyparis obtusa. Next base: position 386,713 of record BSBK01004554.1, read on the forward strand.
ACTCAATAGGAGAAGCCTGATTATTGGTAGCTAGGTTGAGGTTGTGGATCTAGAGAAAATAAATGATTAGTATGGAGAACCGACCTATGTGTTGTTAAGAAAAGACTTAAATAGACAGAGAAAGTTGAAGTGGAAGAGTATGCAAGTTGAAAAGATGGAGGACTTGTATGTGAAGAACCAGTTCAGGGTTTATGTGTTGAATCTCAGAAGATTTTCTTCTCACATATGAATATCTTTTTGAACCTAGGCTGTCTGATGCAAGGGCATTCTAGGGTACTTGATGAATCTGCATGGGAGGTGTGTGTTTTGCCGATGTTACTTGGTTGTGGCCTTGACTGACGGTCTTGGTCATTGAAGGAAGATCAGTCACTAAAGGAACTCGGTAACCTCTGGTGCTCAGTGAAAGTGTTACTCAATAATGCCTGTGGTTCTCGGTCGACACTGGTTCTTGGTGATGCTTGGCATGCTCGGTTATTTCAATATTTCTCGGTAGTTTTAGTTTACCGACTGGAGTTCTATGTGATTTTTTGGGTCGACTTGGTGCATTTATTGTTGGTATCTATTTTTATAGGAAGACATGTTAGTTTAAATGTTTGTAAGGCTATTTTGATGCCAACTTGTATTGAATTTAATAATTTGTTGGGGGGAGTTAATGGTTTCATCCAGTCAACTTGTGGCTAATGACTAGTATTTATAGGATGTTTGAGGTATTTGTTGAGAGAGAGAGGAAATGGTAGAAGTTCATGACTTGGAAGACTTAGCAAATCAGATCTGAGGTTCTGAAAGCTAGAGTTGGTGAAGTTGTGGAAAAGATCTTACATGATCTTGCATATCAGATTGTTATCTGATAGTTTATAATTGTAGAGCTAGTGGTTTGCACACTTGGAGACAAGGAGATTGCTTGGAGGCTTGCAAGCTCAAGTTTAGATTTGCCTTAGGGTTTCCATCAGTTTCTGATTATCTTCAGAGCTGAACTAGCTAAGATTGTATTGGATCTATTTGGATCTTACAGAATTATTTTTGATTGTAATTGGCCCTAACCCAGAAGGCCTTACAGTCGGGCATGTTAATGAAAACCAAAGTTAAACAATTACTTTGTTGTTGTGTTGTTTAGTATTTCGCTGTGTTTTTCTAAAGCTGCAAGGTTTGGGCTATCCTTAATTGGATCCACCATCCTTGACTGCATCAAGTTTAGTCCTTTAACCCAATAATCATCATCACATATGATCTTCTCATTCAACATAATGGATCCTCTTCCTTTTACAGAACATGGATCATCATTCCCAAATATAACAAATCCTCCATCATACTCTTCTAGGTTCTCAAACTTATCAATGTCACTTGTGAAATGATGTGAATAGCCACTATCAATTATCCATGGGTTAGTTTTACTTACATGAGAAATAAGGGCTTTTTCACCTTCATGTTTGTCTTCTTCTAGATCATCCTTCACGGCAAAATAGACAACTTCCACATTATCTTATGGGTCATCATATTCATCATCATTTACTCCTTCCTTAGGTAGGTAGAAAGACTTATTTCCTTTATCCTTGTAATCTCTAAACCTTTGGTATTGATTCTCCTTCTTATCACTTTTATCATTCTTGTCATTATCAAGACACCTAGATGCAATGTGACCAATTTTGTTACAATTAAAACATTTCAGAGGGAGTTTACCTTTATACTTTCCTTTTCCTCTCAATATCCTCTTTTTCAACAATGCTTCTAATTCTTCTTGTTCTTTCTCTTCGATTAGGATACTGTCATAGTAACTTCCACATGAGCTATTGTGATTCTTTCTTTCTCTTCTTGAATTTCCAATGCTTAAAGATGATTTGAAAGCTATTTCAATAGTTGATAGACTATTATCATAATTACTAAGTTCAAATGCAGTCAACTTACTGATCAACTCATAAAGTGTAACAATGTTATTCGGTGTGGATCTCGGTTCTTGAATAGTAGAAACTCGAACAGAACACTTGGATGAAAGAGTTCTCATAATTTTCATTACCACTTCTTCACCAGTTAATGTTCCACCAACACCTCTGATGGCACTAAAAAATTCCTTGATTCTAAAACTATATTGAGAAATCTTCTCTTCATCTTTCATTCTCATCTCATCAAAATTTCCTCTGAGACTATCAACCTTATCTTTTTGTACATGCAGATCACCTCCATAAACAAGTACAAGCTTATCCCTCATCTCTTTTGCAGTAATACAGTCCTTAATGTCATTGAATTCAACACTAGTCAGGAAAGAAGCATATTAAATCATTACTGAGTTATGTTCCTGCTTTTCTCTCATCTGATCAACTATCATAGGTCCAAGAGGCGGTGGAGTGTATTCATTATCCAAAAGGTTGAGTGTGAAGAATCTCCAATTCCAAATAGGTACAACCTCATCCTGCGTTTCCATGTAGAGAAATTTGTCTTGTTCAGCTTAGGTTCTTCTCTCCTATACATCTTTGAATCTTTTACCCAAGTCTTTCAAACTTATCCCTTTAGAGTAGCCAACTCTGATACCAATTGTTGGATTATGGAGAGGGGGGTGAATTAGTAATCTTTGATTCTTTGTACCTAAAAACCTTTCTCTGATTCAACTTGGTGTCAAATTGGTCAGGCACACTTCTATACTGACCAATAATAGTAAATTAACTTTATCAATCAGCAATAACATTCACAATAATCATTGAACACATATAAAACTAGTATTTAACGTGGAAACCCGATTTGGAAAAAAACATTGTGAGAATTTTCACCCACTAAAGAAATACTCTTCTGAAGTATGTTCGGTTCAAAGTTAATCTAGTTAAATATTACAATACACATTGTTAAATGTGACCTGGTTAAGGGATTTTCCAAAGATCTGTTAGGGTCTTCACCTTGTTAGGAGTGGCCTGGTTAAAGGCCTTCAAACACTCTTTAGAATGTTACCTTTTGCAAGGATTTATAAATAATATTGTTAGGTCCACTCAGTTAAGAGAGTTTTTAGTTACAAATGTTAATAAGAAATAGTGAATAAATTGAATTATAAATATGCAACTATCTTTGCATAATAAGATCCCTTGTGCGCTCTTTTTCCTCACTTCAATCCTTCACTTTCTATTAGCTTCAACACTTCTTCAATCTCAAATTTCTGACTCAAAATTCACCTTTTCACTTCTTCACTGCATCAATCGGTGACTCATCAACCCTTCAATTTTCCATCCTTTTGTTCATACAAATTCATGCTTTATTATTTTTTTCTTTGATTAATCTCAGCCATCCAATCAACTTCACAAACTTATTCAATGAATTTAGATCTTGGTAAAAAAAATTATCATCACCTCAGAACTTGAAATTTCTTGAAACTTATTCCTTATCTTTTTTTCACTTAGATATATACCATAGATAATCACCTTGAATTTTTATGATTGTAGATCTCTTTAACTACGTCTTCCTTATCATCATAATCTTCCAGCTCATCATAGCTCAACAATAAATGTCGTTCTAATCCTTGTATTTAATTCCTATTCCTTTCTCATTGGATAACTAAATTTTGGTTAACTTCATTCAGTGACTAATGTATGCATCCTAAAATGGTCACCTAGACTTTGGGCCCCCATTCAACAATTTATCAAATCCCTGAATTAGTGTTTTCAAAAATCAATATTTTTCAATTATATCAATTTCCTTGATCAAATCTTATTTCTATCATTTATTCAATTATTTTCTATGGGCTAACCATTTTATCCTAAGTCTTTATTTAATTAAAAGGAATTCCCTCCCCTTTTATTAAATAAAAAGCCCCCACTTTTCCTCTTATCCTAAGTTGCACAAATAAAGCATTATTCTTATTTTATAAAAAGAAGAAAAGGCCCTTTTGTCTCATATGGACACAAAAGTCAACTCTTATTTTCTCATTGGAGGATATTTGTGCACGTGGATTTCTCCTCTTTCAAGCTCCACCCTTGATTAAATCTTTTGCCTCTTAATCTCCATGGTCCATTCCTTTTCAATTCCTTTAAAAGGAGAGCTCTTTTCTCATTCTAGGATCCAAACTTTGAATACTAATCTTATGTTGCAGGATTTCTTGGAGACTTTGGAGCTTTGGAGATCATTCTTGCATTCTAGTTTCATTCTTACATCATAGCTTTCATGGCATCTAGCTTAGTTTCCTTTATGCTCTAGATTAGCTCACATAGCTTAATTAGCAAGGATTTGTAATAATTTCATTTCCATAGCTTAGCTTGCATCTTCCTTCTTAGCATAGTTGCATTGCATTCTCATTTTGATTCTTGAGGATATTGGCATTCTTGCCCTTGTCTCTTTGAATCTCTCATTGTGTGGTTTACTAGCAAGGTTGCATGCTTCAATAGCTCTAGCTGAGAGCACCATCAACATCCTTGTGACTCCATGCCTAGGGAGCTCTAGGTCGCTTTCTCAAGGTTTCCCATTCATGGATTCCCTTGGAAGTAATGACTTAGAGAAGTGCACTATTTAGTGTGTACAACTAAAACCTTCTACTCGGTGTCTTGAGTTCCTTTCTCTTTACCAAAACTTACTTTGCTTTTACCGAATAACTTTTTCTTGCACGGTAACAAAACTATTTTGCTTACCGACTTGACTAATCTTCTTTACCAATTTGATATAATCAAATGTTTGGTAGAAAACAATTTTATCAACATAACCTTATCATAGTCTAATCTTTCCAATTAAGTTCTTCATCTTCACGACATTTCATTTCTTCTTCTTCTTCTTCTTAACTCTTTTCAACTTATATCATACTCTGAACGATATGGAAACTTAATATAAATCAAAAATCAATTGTTGACATCAATGAACAAGATAATAACTCATCTAATCATTCTACAATGTTGTATACCTCTGATGATAATCGGTCTTCATCATCATCACCATCAATTATAGTAACACATAAGACCAAATCATTCCATTTTTTTAGTTACCCTCTATTTATGCCATGCTCACCTTAATGGTGGCACTAATTCCCATGATTGATCATTCAAATTTTGTGCAAGTTGGCCATTAATTCCTGCCATTTGTGCTAGCTGTGAGGTCTAAATGTCTTAACATCGTGCACGCATGCGTATGTATGTCCAACCTAGAAAATGACTTGTCATTAAGAAAATGTCACATCATCTAGCCGTTGTACCTTTCATCATTTCAGGATAAAATTCTCTGGATGTCTTGGTAGTTCTGGGCACTACTACTTTTTAAATATTTACATTTCATCAAGTCATCATTTTTTAACTCTGGCCTTCTCGGTCATGCATTATATGTCTTTCACAGCTTACTCATGAAAAAGGCATCTCCCCGATATCCCTTGTTACTAAAATGTTTTATTTCTCAAGTAATGAAATAAGTGGCCTCTAAGACCCAGAGCTCAAGTTTTCCATAAGGATTTTGTTATGAATATCATTTTGCCGATCAACTAGTTTTGCAGGTGGTGAACTAGAAAGATGGCAACAATAAGATCCCCTCTCAGAAGTTTGAAACTCTTGATCTCATCAGTAGCTCCCAACAAGAAATCAAAGACAAAAAAGGCCTTCGAAAAAATCCCATTAGTGATGAACTATATAAGAAAGGTGGGGTGATCCACGGGTCCTAGATTAAGACCATGCTTCAAGGAATCACAGATTCATATTTCAACATGTGGGCTAAATTGAAGGGTTTACAATAAATAATACACTAATTAAGACAGGATAATGACCCATTGTCAATCAATCTAGCCACCTCTAGGATCATGCAATATGCATGCTTCCTAGACTCCATGCAGGCTCTAGAGTTAATATTGTTTATGCCCAAGAATTACAATTCAGTCATTAGAGCTGCAATTTCATCCTTTGGGGTGCCCATTTCCTCCTTGGACCAAGATACTATTGCCACAACTTTGAGGGTCCCATTCTTTAAGGATACAGTTATTATGACTCGAGCATCATCATTGGCACAATTCATAGTGGTGGGAGATGCGGTCCAACGTCACCTAAACACAGAATGGTTGCAAAGCCCCCATTAGGCCTATAGGAAAATGAAGATAGATATCCCTCACACTGATTTCAAGGAGCCAATTTCAGGCAGGGATCATATATTTATGCTAGATTTTTTATGAGTCTCATGCCCAGGAGTTCTCTCCATGGATGTACTATTTCTTGTACTATATGACCACCAACAAGTAGCATTTTGATTAAGCTTCTATTATCTCCAACCACTTAGATGCCCAAATGAGAAGGCTAGAGGTAGATATCAAATTTTACATGACCTCTTTTACTTTCTAGTCACGGGCTCAATAGTACAGAGGAATCTAGGGATTGAACACAATTGGTGTGCTTGGAACATAAATGAGATAGTCTACCCCATGGGATCATTTTCCCCAAATCCAATGGGATGAGTGTTTCCAAAAAATTTGTAATGTCAATGACACATTTGTTTATCATAGAGTCAAGGAGTTGACTAAGGATGTAGGTTTCAAGTTGTCTCTGGAGGAAATGGTAATGATCAACCCATGGAGATGTTATTTCATCCAAGTTTTACAGTTCACCTACATTTGAATCACTGAGTTCATAGGGAACCCATTTTTGTTGCCCAAGCATTGTGAAGATAAAGTTGTTTTGCTAGAATTTTGCCAACAAATTCTTGAGGTAGACACCCTATTGGTGACAAAGAAGAGTACCTTGGTGTCTTTCTCTGTTACTTGTGGAAAGTACACATGCTCCCTTGTAGCCACCTAGGAAGTAGAGAATGAGCTAAATAGTTTTGACTTAGCCAAATTTTTACTTCAGCACCACAATTATGATCCCTGTGGCTGCCTTGAGAAAGCAATGCCCAAGGGATCCCAATCCCATGAGCCACATATGGAGGATTTTTGGGAGGATTTCCAAGACTATTTTGATGCCCAAAATAAGAAATATGAAAGAATTTCAAAGGGTATGATGGAGCATCTTGGCCTCCGATTATTCCTATAGAAATTTTTAGACAATGGGTCCCTTTAAGACTAAGTTTAAAGAAACATGAATTGATAAGTTGGATCTCCCTCCGGTGGATTGGGGAACTCCAGAGATTTTAAGCATTGAGGTCATAACCAGGATAGTGATTGAGGGAAGCCAAACTCATTTTGAAAAGGAATGTCCAAAGAGTGTCTACCTGGACACCTACCCAAAGGGAGCTACCATTTCTGGACCCCAAACAATAGAGCAAACCAAAGCTCAAGGGAAGCAAAAAGCTGGCGAGTCATCCTAAATGTATGACTCGGTACTAGAGCCTCTTATGAGGAAATTAAATGAACAATTAGAGCGGTTCTAAAAATTGAAAGAGGTGTCTGAATTTGGTGTAACCTATGGCCTTGGAGTCATCCATGTAGGCTCCCAAACCCCAGATGCCCCAACACCCTCCATGGCTACCTCATTCATTCTTCCATTTATTGAGGAAGAAGATGAAGTAGTGATAGAAGCTACTGGAGCACCTCTCTAAAGGAGGAAGAAGCAACCAACCTGTAGATCTCCAGAGAATTCCCCCGACCCAGAAATTGGAAAAGAGGCCAAGGTCCAAGAAATTCCCTGCACCTCCTCCCTTGATACAAAATGCTCTGAAGGATCCACTGGTGATTTCACAAACCAACATTGATAATTTCTTCAACATTAATGAACAGGGAAGCCTTCACCATATGGTTGACGAAGTGAGGGTGACCAAGGAGGCGGTCCAAGAGAAAGATGCATAGATCCTCTGAGAAGCCAAAGAAATTGAAGAAGCACAAAGATGCACTAAGGAACAGGTGGAAGAGCTTTGGTGAAGGGAAGAAGAAGAAAAGATAGTTGAGGATGCTCACCTCCACACCAAAGAATCCATTAAGAAATGAAGGCAAGAGGAAACTACAAGGATTTCAGAGGAAGAAATAATAAAATTAGAAGAGAAGAAAAAGGAAGAAGAGGCAAGGGTGGAGGAAAAATCATTGGATTTTGAGGAAACTGGAACTTTGGGAGCAACTGTACCCTCAGTAGCCACCCCTCCATCTTAGACATATAATCAAGGAACATTGCCTATTAATGCATGTGAAGTGGAGGCCCCTTCTGGATTTAAGGAAGAGGAATTTTGCATTAAAAAAATTCCTCCAGCTTCTCCACCCATACAAGATACCCCCGAAGATAATGTAGTGGAAAAATCAAATATGAAATTTAATACCAAAGATAACGCTAAGGAAATGGCCACAGAGAGACTAGAGAAAAGACTCGTGAGGAACCCCAAGAGTCCAAGAATAATAAAAGGTAATGTCCAAGGACCACCCCAATAGCTAGTCAAATCCCAGGGGAGAAAAAGAAACACAGAAGCATCCAATGCTCTCTCACTAGTCGAGATGTTAGTGAAACAATAGGTGCCCAAAAGGGTGAAGAAAGCATGTACCCTCCATACAAATCGAAGGGGTCCAGATGGAGATATGGTGGAAATAGTGGTAGTCCCACCTGAGAACAGGGAAGAATTTGAAGTAGCAGCTAAAGGATATACAACAACAAAGATTCCCTTGGGCCGGTGAGACCGAAGAGGAGACCTGGACCTCCTTGATGATGTAAGCCAAGTCATCCATGAATGGTATGGAAAGGAATACTGGAAGAAGAAAGATCTCTAGGCATCAAAGTCTAATATTTGGAATCTCTTAATAGAGTTAACATCCCCCCTCTCTTCTACAATGCTAGAGACCTCCACCTCTGAGATGTCACTCCCACAGGGCAACATAGATGTGCTTTGAGAAATGAAGAAGAAATCAATGATAGTGGATGTATGGATAGAGGAGCCATTGGAGGTGATGAGGAATTTTTTATCTGAATCCCTCCTAGAATTATGTAGTACTCACCAAGTCATCAGCAACATTAGCGTGATCATCGGTGCATGGTAGGATCAGGCAAAGAAGTACGATGATTGGAAAGAATGCCTTAGAGGATTTTTGAGCCTGGGAGAGGACAACTTGGTTGAGACATAAGTTTTGGGGAATAGGCTTTACCATTTCCTAAAGAACTAGTACACTAGACTTACATTCAAATTCAAAATAGGCAAGCAACTGGTTAAGGTCTTAGACGAGCATAAAACTAAGGTCTGGAGTCTAATGGACAAATTCATCACATTCATTTGTGAGGTAACCTCTGCACCAAATCCAGTGTGCACTAGTATTTTCACTCCTATAGATTATTTATTGGTTATATTTTATGAGTGATCTGATGCATAATTTTGACCCTTAGAAGATTTTGATGGCTCAGTTATGGGAAGGCTCTCTCAATTGATGTTGAAGGCTCATGATGCCACCAAGGTAGCTTTCGAGATGAAAAGAAAGGATGAAAATTCAAGGGACCATCTCAAATAAGTCATAAGCTGCATGGAATTCCTAAAGGAAGTAGATGAGGAAGGTGTAACTAAGATACTGGAGGCGTTCCAAAAATTCTAGGAATAATAAATTCTTTAGGTCTTAGGACTATTTCTCCTGCGAACCCATTTTCTTTGATTAGTCATTCTTTGAGTGCGAGATCTCAGAGTTCGGGGTTTCTTCTTACATTTTTTTATTCTTTATGGTAGTCAGGGTCGATGACTTCTCCAAATCTAGCCAATCATTGTCTTAGATTCTTGTCATAGGTATTGTCATAGATTGAGTTAATATAGTATGGCCCGAAAGTGACAAGTGAAAGATAAAAAGACTATAGACATTCTCATGACTCTCGAGGTGCTGATCTAACATTTAATACTTGGCGTACATGGAAAGTATTTAGAGACATGGAGCCATAATTGCATTTATGGAGTGTACTGCTAGAGGTACTTGGATTGCACAAATCACATTTGTACACTCTATTGGTCTCTTCCTGATGATTGTTTTCCCAAATTTCTCATTCTTCTTCCTCCCCTCTTTTATTCTTTCCTTTTTGGATATTGTACCAAGGTGACACATTTCTGACAATGTAGGTAGTACCAGTTGTAAATATTGTATTTAATGAAACAAGTGGTTTGTAGATCCCAATGTAGATTGTAGGATATCTATACATAAGAAGTTCGATGACTAACCAAGGAACAAAAAAGTTGATGATTTTGTTGTCCATGCTATTGTTGGATTTCAGTCTAGTTGTTAGTATTCTCAGTAGATTAATGATCCCCTAGAGCTATGAATGTATCAACCAGTGATGCTATCCCTCTTAAACTGATGAAGGAATAAAGAATTCTCTTATTGCCATACTTCATGTTGTTCTTAATTTTGGATTTAACGAATCTCTTTAATGTTGTATGCTTCCTTTTTTTTCTCAAAGTTCTTTAATAGATAGCTAAAATAATTTTGTTTTCACTACTAATGTATGTTCCAGTTAATGATCATATGCATGTTTAGTATGGTTGTTGATTCTTCTTATATTGATTATTGGGGTTTGGAGGTTTACAATATGACTATAGGTAGATTTCTATCAACTCTGGTCTATCTTTTGGTTTTTCTTTATTAAAGCTAATGATTACTTGTAGGAAACCTCACCCATTCCAAATCTCTGATATTCGATGAGCATAAAGCCATCAAGCCCCTTGATATAAAAGCAATCACTTGGAAAAATGAGCCATCCCTGCACTATCATGACCCAACTTCTAAGTGCTTGGAGGCTAGGAGAGTCCTCTCTCTAGTAAACCTCTTTAGGTGAAGTTGGCCCGTACCCGGTGACAAATCTCACCCTGTTGGTGAGGTTGTCACAAAGTCTCATAAAAAAAAAATGGCACTACAAGGAGGGAATGAGATCATCCTTTTCAAAATATTTTGAGACCACACCTACATAGGGTTCCTCGAGTAGTAGTTTTAGAAGTCAAGCTATCTAGCATTTGGGGTCATTTTCACCCTTTAAATTTAAAATAATTCTTTGATAGACCCTGAACCCCAGAGAGCTTGCCAAACTCAAACCTCGTATCTAATGGAAAAAGACTTATCAAAAATAGTAGGCCTTGGATTCTGTGCATGGATATACAACTTCTTAGAGTACCCCAGTTTCCTAGCCAAGTAGAGGGATAAACACCATCCTTCCCAATTTGACAATCCTGATGGCTACATATTTTAACAACATTGGCTCCCCAATGGGATAACTTCCTAATGCAGTGAATGATATTCCTTCTCATCCAGAGAAAATATGCCTGAAATACAAACACCTAGGTCCCTAGAGTGTAGAGGAACACCTACAAGCTTATAAGGATGCCATGAATAGGCATCAGATCCAACATTAAGATGTGGTCTATAGGATATTCCTACTATCCCTTGGGGGAAATGAACTAAACTGGTAATTGAACCTCCTTGAAAACTCCATCAATGGTTGGAAAGACGTAGAGGATTCCTTCCAAGCGATGTTCTAGGTTTATGTGGACCCAACTTGGTCCTAGAATCAATTTATCTCCATAAAGAAGGAACCTAATGAACCACTGGCTACCTTCAACCACTGGTTCCAAAGGACATTAAAATAACACATAGGTCTTTTCATTCCCTCCACGGAGGTGGAAATTCATACTTACCTTAACACCCTGGATCCATTCATCATAACCCTTCTCTAGACAACCACCACTGCAAAAAAAAGGGACACTTTAGCCAAAGTCTACAACCTTGCACTCGAACTATCACGAAAGCTTAACTAGGCTCCTAGTGGAATTGGGAAAAGTATGCCATATAATGCATAGCTTGGGGGAAATGCCTACATGGGTAGCTATAATCATGACATGGCAGTAGGCTCCCTAATGATAAACTTGGTACCTCATTATGTATATCTTTCTCCTATTCACACTTCTCCAGCTCCTAAGTATGTGCCCTAGGCCCAACCACAAGAACCGATATCTCAAGTGTCTGGGATCCCCTTATTTCAAACAACCACTCCGATCATACCACCACATAGAGGGACCCCTTTCTTCCAAATGGTTGTACCTAGTGAATAGTCTTTTATAGCTTTGGCTGCCATGACAAACCTGCCACCCCAATTGTCACAGTATGACCAAACCACCTAGTTGTCCACCGAGGTTGAATCCCTTCGGTGACTCATGTCCTTGCTCACTATAGACATTGGGAAACTAAATATGGGACCCTCAGTGTCCCAAATCCTTGGCTCCTCTCAACATGGAAATATCTTCTCAGGACAACGCAGTTCCAATAACTCTAGGCCCCAAAACTACCATAAAAACAATAGTAGCTATGGCAATTCTTGGCCCAACAATCAACAATGGAATAACACACCAAATAATGGAGTCATAACCCCAAACTAGTATGTACTCAAGGGAGTGTGGGTCCTAGTCATTTTGCACATCTCATTGAATTTCATCCCTTGACCACCTAGTGCCAACTACATGATACTGGCTCACATTCTGAGGTAAATTATGCCACCCTGGAGAAAATCAATCAGATCTCCCAATTAGATCATCAACCACATACTGATTTAATTCCTCTAGAACTTCCTACAGAACCTCATAATGTCATCTTTGTTTGTGAAACTATCCTCTTTGGAGCTGATGGAGAAGACAAAGAAGAACCTGATCCATAGGGGTTCTTTGATGATTCCATCTAAGCCTTTGAGGACAATGCCTTCACTAGTTCATGGGCTCCTGACAACACAAGGATCCAATTAAAAAAAGGCCCATCCACCACATCGATTCCCCTAAGGAACACCAATGTCCTCTGGACCCCCATGCAATCGTCAACCTAGCCCCTCCAAAGGGACCCATCTTCCATGCTACTCGTGAATCCGCGATCAAGAGCCTTGGAATCCCGAAGGGATAGTTCAACATCGTGAAAGTGATGGAGAACACCACTACCACCATGACCCTGATGAATGTATTACTCAACTACTTTGAGCAGAAGAAGGCCCTCTTACAATATTTGGAAAACCCAGAAGCCCGCCATAACCCACCAAAGAATGTCACGTTTGATGATGCTAACATGGTCATATTCTAGGGAAATACAAAAGACCCCCCTTCCTGCTCAGTCTTAATATTTATGGAAAAAACATTCACAATTGTCTGGTGGATTTCGAAGCTTTAGGAAATGTCACACCCTTATCTATTTGCAAGAAGCTCATATTAGTCCCTACACCATCTAAGGGTGCAGTGGTTCAACTTGATAAAATTATTATCAAGATGGTGGGAAAGTTGAAGAATGTTCAAATCCAGCTCATCTAGGAACCCTAATTGTCCAACGTCATCGACATCCAAGTGGTCAACATCCTTGAAAACTATGAGATGTTGTTAAGTCATAATTGGTCCAAGTCCCTCAACGCATATATCTCAACTAATTTCTCTCACTTGTGGCTTCCTTAGAGAGGGGAGGCCAACCAAATTAGGGTGGACAATGAACCCAGGATGAAACAAGCCCTCAGTGACTATGGTCAGATGAGTGAGGTAGCTTATGCTCAACTCAAGCCTGACCTGTATTAGGCCAAAGAGATCCTAACTCTAGATTTCATTCCAAGTGGGACGTCCCTTTGTGAGGACCTCATTATCACTCAAAGAGTCAAGGATCTTATTGTGAAATTGAAGTATGATGTCATCCTTCAAGCTACTAACGCCTCTATGGCCAGTCTCTTGTCTGATACATGGTGCAGAGTGCACTATGAAGAGCATTCTGCGTTGGAATGTAAATCTTGTGTGGATGTTTCCACAATTCATCTTTCAAACCTCCCACAGAGAGAGAGAGAGAGACCGGAACAAATTCCCATGCAATAAAGTCTGCCAATGAACATAACTAAAGGGTTTCTTGTTGGAGAACCCTTAGTGTTGTCTCCTCCTGAGTTCATTTTGGCCCCCACATCCATTGTCTCAAAAGACATGTTGGAACCCCCTCCTGTTCCCAAACCAATACCACAAGCTACCCAGTTCTTCAAACCTTGGTGTGATGATAATGACTTATGGATCCTGAAGTTTGATGAATCTTGATCCAAAAAAGGGTGTGGAGCTGGAGTAGAATTGATTAACCCACAAGGAAAGTGTTTCCTCACATCTTACCAACTACAATTTGATTGTACAAACAATGTCATTGAATTAAAGGATTTTGTCTTTGGCCTCCTACTTGTGCTGAGAAAGGGAGTCACCTGCCTTTGAACCATGGGTGATTCATAATTGATAGTCAAACAAGTCCGGAGTTAGTATACATGCTATGAAAAATAATTAGCCTCATATCACAATAGAGAGTAGAGTTTAATATAGGAATTTGATGCTTTTGGTATTGAGGTAATTCCTCAGAAATGAAACTATGTTTTAGACCCTCTTGTTGTGTCTTCTAGTACTCTTGAACCCATGGCAAGTTCTCAGCTTCAGAGGTTTTTAGTTGAAATGGTCCCCACCCCTCTGTTCTTGTTAATATAACTCATCTTCAAGTATTTGAAGATGATAAGAACAACCTTTCCTTCTTGGTGAACATTGGTATCTTGAAAGACCAAATAATATAAGAGGAAGAACATGATGATATTGAACATGAAAGAGATAAGGATGCTATCCTCAATCTTGCAACCAACACCATCCTGAAGGGGATGGTTGTGCTTGAATGAATCTTTGACTCAGATCCTCAAGTCAAGGAAATAATCTCCCAATCTTCAGAAGGGGGAAATTATAAAAAGATTAACATTAGAACGAGCACCAGGGAGAAATGAGTCGACATAGGCACCTCTTGTTCCCTGGAGGAAAAGGAGAAAATCCTGATGGTTCTTCAAGAGTATATTGATGTGATTTCTTGGGGATATGAAAAAATCAAGACTTATGGTACATCTATCATGACCTATACCATCCACCTAAAACTTGATGCCAAGCCTTTTAAGCAAAAACAACGACCAATCAATCCCCTGATCAAACCCCTAATCTGCCAAGAGGTTCAAAATTTATTGTTTGCGAGAATAATCTTCCCAATTTAGCACACCACTTGGGTGTCGAATCTAGTCATGTTCTCGAAGAAAAATGTGGAAATCAGAGTTTGCATAAATTTTTAGAACCTGAGTAAGGCTTCAAAGAAAGAAAATCATCCCTTACCCTCACTTGATGAGGTGATTTAGATTGTCAATAGTTCCCAAATGATGTCCTTCTTGGATGGATACTCAGGTCACAACTAGGTTATGGTGAAATTCAAGGACCAGATCAAGACTACGTTCACCACCAAGTGGGGGACATTCACTTAGAAGAGAAAGCCCTTTGGGTTGATTAACATTAGGGATACATTTCAGAAGGAAATGGACATTGCCTTCGAGGGATTAGTTAATAAATTCATAATCATCTACATGGATGATTTGACAGTTTTATCACGAGACATGCATGATCACCCCACCCACCTTGCCAAAATTTGTGAGAGATGTCACCGGTTTGACATTTCCCTTAACCCTAAGAAATGTATATTAGGGGTCACATAAGGGAATTTTTTGGGACATATTATCTTTGAGAAAGGTATTTCCATTGACCCTAAGAGAGTAGAGGCATTATTGCATTTATAGATTCTAGGTAGCAAGAAAGAAATGTGGTCTTTCTTTTGAAAGATCAACTTTGTCTGACGCTTCATCATGGGATTCGCTGATGTTGTTAAGCCTCTAAATGATATGATAAATAAGAATGCAAAGATTGAGTGGAGTCTAAAAGTAAAGGAGTCATTTGTTCATATTAAACAGGCTATTGTAGAGGCCCTAATCTTGGCAAGCCCAGACTATGCCCTCCCATTTTATATATACTCCTTTTCCTCCACCCACTCCGCTGATGTAGTAATAACCCAAAAGGTCAAAGGGGAAGAATGACATATCACTTTCATGAGTTCCTCTTTCAAGAATTCCAAAGTACGATATTCACCCCTTGAGAAGTAGACATTCACCCTTGTCTTGGAAGAAAATAAATTCTTGCATTACGTTCTCCAAAGTAAGATACACACAATTGTGTCAAATCAGGCTATGAAATATTTATTGATGAAAAGTGAACCAGGAGAATGTCGGGGGAAATGGATGGCTATCTTCCAGGAATTTTACTTAGAGATGCAACCTATGAGGTTAGTCTTTTGATAGGGATTGTGTTGGGCCATGGCTAAGACCGGTCTGCAAATCTAATGCCAAACTTACAAAGTTGAGTCTCTAACCCATGATCCCTAGTATGTTGACCTAGTGTACCTTCTTCTGAATAAGCGATGCCCTGAGAGACTTCCTTCCAACAAGTGTCAAGAGCTCTAGCTAAAGAGTGCACATTTCATGATTAACAACAAGACTTTGTTTTGCAGGAATTACAAAGGCATAGATATTTAGTGCCTTGACGAAGAATAAGTTGCACAAATGATTGAAGAATTCCATGGACAATTCAGAACTGGCAATGGCTCATCTGATGCCATCGCCCATCAAATTCTCTAGGCTGGTTACTATTGGCCCCATATCTTTAATGATGTCCATGCACATGTGAGGAAGTGTCACACTTGTCAAATCAATTCCTCTCAGGAGTGGAACTTGGTAATGCCTCTCCACCCTATTTTTGAGATCAAACCCTTTGCCTAGTGGGCATTCAATTTCATTGGGGAAATAAACCCCAACTCATCTATCGAACATCGATACATCTTAACTGCCACAAACTATTGCACCTAGTGGCCTGAAGCCATACCATGTAAAAATAACACAATGCATGTGGTAATAAACTTTATTGAGGAAAACATTGCCAATAGATTTGGAATTCCCTTCTCCCTCATGTGCGACAATAGTTTGACATTTTCCTCTGCCCAGCTACTTGAGTGGGCTTACAACCAGAACATTGCCCTAAAATTCTTGAGAAATCACTATCAATAGGGAAATGGAGTAACGTAGTCAACAAACAAAAACCACTTGAAGGTAATCAAACATCTAATCGAAAGGAATCCCGAGGATTGCTATTAGAAACTCAGGTTCACCCTCTGGGTGGATTGCGTTCGAGTCAAAGTTGCCTTGGGGACTTCCTCATTCTATATGATCTATGGCTAGAATCTAGTATTTTTGGTGAACTTACAAATTTTGGTCTTGCAACTCATGTAGGGATTTGATACAAGGGATAATGTTGTGGAGGTCCACCTCCTCAACCTAGTCCACCTAGAAGAACAAAGAGATGGTGCCCTTAAACATTTTTGAAATATCAAGCAGTTGTCAAATGTTGGTTTTAAAAGAGAGCCCAATATAAGTCTTTTTGGATCTCAGAACTAGTCCTCTTATAGGACAAGGCTTGGGAGAAGAAAGGGAAGCATACCAAATTATAGAGGCTCTTGCTTGGTCCATATCAGATATCTAAAATCTATGGGGATAATACTTGTCAGCTCAGTTCCTTAACTAGAGAAGTTATCACATTACCTTTCAATGGAAAATTTCTCAAGCACTACTTTGAATGAGGCAAGAAGAAGGGTTTTTGGCCCTTTGTATACTATGTATAACAAGCTTGTAAATAATCCTAGGATCCCTTGATGGCCTGCCCTCCCTGTAAATTATTCCTATTGGTGGTTTTGCCCATCTAAATAATTTCATGTCGTCTAGTCTCTTGGTCTTTTGTTCCTTTTTCTTTTTGCTTGTTTTGGTTCATCCCAGACCTCGACATTTTTCCCCGTTTCGTAGGTGGGAATACTTTGCATAACATACCACTACTTACTAGGAGACTCACCTTGTGCATTTTGGTAGTTCCAAATCCGCCACTAGAGTGATGTCTGGTCATATTTTCATCTTAGGAGTATTTTGGAAGCGTGACGTAGGATGGTGGTGAATCTTCATCAGGTCTGGATTCATTCACACTTGTAACAAGATAAAATAAAAAAATCTAACTAAGTTAGCAAGGTAAATATAAAAGAACCCAAAGGAACTCAAGGGTAGATCAATTATACTCATGAAAGACTACACATGAAAATATAAAAGCATTATCTCGAACCCAAAATCTCCTCTCCTCCTAAGAAATTAAAATAAATGGCAAGGTGAAAGAAGTACTATCACAGTAACAAATATAAACTTGAAGACTCAGGTGAAAGAAGTACCACCTTGGCCATCTCAAAAAAAAAAGAGAAGAAAATATCTTAGAAGAGGACGGACTTCGGGAACCTAGATCACACAATAACCTATAAAAACACTAAAGGCCTATCTAATTTGAGGATGATTTCTCTGTTTCTCCCAAAAACTACAAGGTGCATCTCTTTAAAGGAACACACCTCACAAATTGACATGAATGAATGTTCAGATCACAGTGAATTAGATTCCCTGAAGCCCAAAATCACAATGATAAATCTCTTTAATGATGATAAGACCCTGGTATACTCTATTGGTAAATTTGAGAGTTTTCAAATGCACAAGGAATTTGTCCCATCGAGTTGCCATTTGTTATGTCTTGCATACCTGTCCCTACATTTTGTTGGGGAAAAATGTCGGATCCCCCCCTTTTTTTGGTCTTTTATTTCTTTGTTTTTATTTGTCCTTGGTTGTCTTATGTCTTTTACTTCTTTGGGATCAAGTATCCTGGAGTGTCTTCTTGTTTGTTGCCAAGAGTTCTAGACTTTGGAGTTTTGACATCTTCACTTTTATTTTCATTTGGAGAAGTGAACGTCGAGTGTTTCAAGGTTTGAAATATCGGGCTTTCCTGCCTTGGGATTCTAATTAGCAACTAATGTGCTTACTTAGGCATTATAAATAGGTTTTCACCCCTCATTTTTACATTTAACCTAAGAAAAATTACTTTCTAAGAGATTAATCAAGAAGTGTGAAGTGTTTACCTGAGCCCAAGTCTTCAAAGAGCAATTTAGTGCATGAAGTAGTGTTCATGTTTCTGCATTTGGGTAGGGTAATTTGAGCTTCTGGAAAGCAGTGTGTGACGTCCTCATCATCTTCAACATCCTTTTGTCGCAGGTAGGTCATCCTTTACTTTTTCCATTCCCTTCCCTCGCTTCCTACTCTCATTTGTTGTTTCCTTTTCCTTTTTTTCCTTTCTCTTGTGTTGCCCCAAAACTCCACCCTATAAACAAGGTTGTCATGGAGCTCTTGTGGGTTTGTTCATCACCCTTTATTTTGTTTTGTCTATCTTTTATGGCCTTCCCAACCTATGTAAATTTGTGTTGGCTGGTGTAAATTAGTGTAAATTCATATAAATTCATGTAAGATAGTGTCAAAGTAGGAAGCGACATGGAAGGAGAAATATTATTGAGTTTATGTATAAAATGCAATGAGGTGTCAAATAAGGGGTATCCACATGTGACATGACTAAAACGGTTAGTCATACTTGTTGGGTAGTGATCGAAGAGATAGTCATGAAGACATAATACACCATATAAGAGACTCATATATCAAGAGAAGTAAAGTTAGTAGGAAGGTCATATTGAGGAGGGAAAGTGGTAAATGGATATAAGCAATATTTGGTGGAGCACTAATTGTAGTAGTACTATGATGATGAATGGTTGCAGAAGGGTAATATTATAGGAAAAATCCAAACAAAAGTTGGAAAGGAGGTAGATTTGATAATCACAATGGATGGGGCTATCTTGGAACTAAGTACTAGCAAGTTCTATAATCCATATGCTTTTTTGATGAAAAAAATATGAATCAAATTAGATAGTTTTGAAGGATTTTAAGCATAATCCAAACTAACAATCTCATTAGCAAGACCTTTGTTGGAAATATGATAACCATGTGGCCATAATCTTGGTTTTCCCCTATGTTTTTCTCAACATGAGCATCAAAAATAGATCCTGGTCTTATTAGATTGGGTGGCCATGTTAGGGTTTATATGAAAACTCATTCGCAATAGAAGCTTGGGATCACAAGTAACTTATAACATAAATAATATATAGAGGACTAAAGATGATCAAATCACTTTAAATTTAAACATACAAATATCAATCATATATCAAATCTAAAATGAAACTCCAATGGCTAGCCAAGTGTGAGTAAGCTAGGTGAAAGATATATCACAACATAACTCAAAACCCCAACTAAAAATATTTAATAAAAATAATAATATATGAATCACACAATTAAAAAGAACTTCAAGTTTAGAGCTAAGGCGAATTTTTTTATAAACTTACTTGTTTAAAAACCCGAAGGTAAACCTAGGTCATATAAGAAGAGACTATTCATTAAAATGTAAAGGGAAATGACATTTCCCTAATATTAATCTAGGCTAATCAAATAAGAGGCATATATATAAGTACAAGTTAACCTAGACTAATTAATTAAGAGCCATACAAGTAATAATCAATGATAAATAATATTTTAGGAAAGTAAATATGAATTAGAAAAGATATATGTAGTTGTAGTCATGAAGATGGGTGACTCTAACGTAACTTTAGAATTTAGGTTGTCTTGGGATTGGAAGTAGATCCATTCTATTTATATAATGCCTTGAATTCTAACAAGATTTATCTCTGTAGAATCAAGGTCAATTCCATTAATGTAGGTCATTCTTACAATTTGTCTTTTGATATGTTAATCTAATTTTATCAGTTTTCTACATTAAGTCATTGGTTCACCAAATCGTTGAGAATTTTTTTTCTCTAGAGATCTGTAATATTTAAGAATACCTTTAGAGGTTTGCCAATTTGTTAGGGGATAAGTTCAATTTGGCCAACCCTAGCAAAAGGCTAGTCTTGTGGTCATGCTAAGGATCAAGGGCATCAAGCAATGTGCATTAGTTCTCTTAAATAATTGTGTGATCAAGAGCATCAAGCAATGTGCATTAGTTCTCTTAAATAATTGTGTGATCAAGGGCATCAAGCAATGTGCATTAGTTCGCTTAAATAATTGTATTAATTTAGATTTCTTGTAGATAATCTAATTGAAGTGTTTTGAAGATGCTCCTTTAAATATGAATATATTATAATGATGCTCGTGGATGCGAAGATGTGTGATTTTAACACAATCAAATGATTTTAAATACAAGGACAATAGCAAACCATGAAAATATGTGTTTAGTAATCTCATAATGACTAATGAAGTAAGGGTCAACTAGATTTGCACTTGAAATTTTGGGGTTAGAGAGATAAAGAGATTGATTACAAATTTATACAACTTAAATTCAATGCTAGACATTAATGTTGTGTAGCCATATACTACTTTGGAACAATAGCAACATGCACATGATATTACCACTATTATCTTGAGTTAAAATGAAGTTACAACTTCTTCAAACTAAAACTATAAAACAAGAGGAATAATTATGGAGAAGAGGCAACAAACAACAAACATAAGTCAAACAAACAATTACAATGAGACCATATTAACAAAATAAGTGTTCTATAACTTATGTAACTTCATTGTACTTTTACAATATTAAATATTATTTTTGTACTAACTAATATTCATTCTTAAAATTAAAAAATAATATAATAACTACAAATATAATTATAAATAATAACTAATATATAATTAATATATTCAATTTTAATTAAGAAAAAAAAGAAAAAAAGAATGAACTTTTAGATAATATTCACATTTAATAATAATGATTCAAAAGACTAACTAATAAATAATTAATATATTCAATTTTAATAAATTTTTTTTAAAAAATAAACTTTTAAATAATATTCACATTTAATAATAATGAATCAAAAGACTTCTTCACTCACCATAATTTTTTTTTAAAAAGTAGGTATTTTATAAATTGGAAAAGTAAAAGTGAACCCTTATAAATAAAAAAAAGTATTGAAAAGATAAAAATGCTGAAAAAGTGTAAGATTGTCCTTGGAGAGTCCCCCTCTCACAAGCTTCTCCATTCCTTCCTCTCACATGCTTCTCCCCTCCTACCACCATCTATCTACTCAATTGATGAAATGGACACTTCTCTAGTTCTTTCACACTTTATTCATACAGGGACATAATTTCTTCCTTACCCAAACCCATACTTTCTTTAGCTAAGAAAAATACTCCCTCTCACAAGCTTCTTCACTTCTTTCACATATTTCTCCCCTTATGCCCTTCACATACTTTTTTAAGGAAATGAGACCCTAAAAATTTCTCCCCCTCACATGCTTCTCCACTTCTTCCTAATGTTGTTCACATTTGCTCAAAATTGAATACTTTTCTATTTCTTTCATTACTTTTCCATTCAAACAAAGACAAGATTTCTTATGACAACATACCTACTTTTATTTAGAAAATAAGACCTTAGAAAAGTACTCAATCTCACAAATTTCTCTTATTTGATTCTCCCCTCTTCCCATCCACATACTTTTCTTTAAGAAGTGAGACCCTAAAAAATTTTTCCTTTCATAAGCTTCTCCCTCCCGCCGTCCACTCAGAAATGGATGCAGCTATCCTCCCGAAGGAATGCACCGTCGTACATATTTAAAAAATCCGAAAACATCATAAAATTTCCTGAAAATTTCAGGATCTATTCTTCATCATAAACATGTTCTGAATCGAAAACAACCCAAAATTTCCGGAAAAAACACTGCATATTTTCGAATTTGGAAAAAAACAATTTCAATATAAGATGCCTTCTATAGGGAGGATAGCCACCGCCGTCATAAATTGATGAATTGCTTCTACATTACTTTAATGCACTTTCCCATTCAAACACAACCAAAAGATTTCTCCTTTCTCACGCAGACCACACACAATTACAACGTATATAAATTGACAAAAAGAATGACGCGGCATGTAAGATTGTCTGAAGAAAAATCCTCTCCTCGCATGCTTCTCCCCTCCTCCTTCCATCTACCTCTATTCAAGAGTTGGTGAAAGGGATACTTCTCCAATTCAATTCACGCGCTTTCTCATTCAAACACAGGTTGTTATCCACTCAATTTATGCGTTTATGTCACTTTGTTAGGCATTCTGTCAGCCACTCCATCTCTTCTTTTATATGCTTTACACTCACATCTCCTTCTCAACAAGCCCTCTTTCATTGCTCTTTATCTTTCATTCTTTCTGTGTTCACTTCTATCCAATTTCATGGCATCTACTTCTAAACCACAGCTTGAAGAATTAACTCCATCTACTTCTACTTCTGGTGGATCCTCCACAATGCCTTCCTTTGTCAGATACGAACCTCCCACAACTAAACTTGCTTTCCAGAGTGATAAGATGTATCATGTCTTTCTGAGTTTCAGGGGAGAAGATGTGAGAAAGACTCTAGTTGATCATCTATTTCAAGCTCTATCCGCGGCAGGACTGAATGTTTTCTTGGACAGTGAAAAATTTAAAAAGGGAGAAATGGTTTGGGAGACCTTGGAAAAAGCAATCAAGAGCAGTGCAATATGCATTCCTATATTTTCCAAAGGCTATGCAAATTCGGCGTGGTGCCTTAGGGAGGCTGTTGCAATGTTGAGCTCCCCTGGCCTGATTATTCCTCTGTTTTATCATGTGGATCCAACTCATGTTAGATATGCTGAAAACGAGTCCAGCCCCTATAAGCAAGCATTCCTCAAGCATTACAGCCATTCAGATCGATACGCAAGAGGAGAGATTGACCGGTGGAAGAATGCCCTTCTACAGATCTGTGAACGCTCAGGCTGGTCCATGGATATAACTCAAGGGTAAGTAACGAGCCTTATTTTCTGTTTGTTTTTCCATATTTTTTGTTTTGTTATTTATTTGTTGAACCCATTTGAAAAAAAATAGAAAATCATTCTCTATAGACCTACTATTGCTATCACAGCTTTGAAGCTCAATTAGTAAAGATGGTGGTGACTGACCTAATTAAAACATTGGATAGAGTGCCATTAGAAGTTGCCAAGCATCCTGTGGGATTGGACAGTGTCAAGAATCTTCTCATTCAGAAATTAAATCTCAACTCAATGGGTGAAGTGCGTAAAGTTGGGATATGGGGTATTGGTGGTATTGGCAAGACCACAGTTGCCAAGGCTGTCTACAGTGAAGTTTATACTGATTTTAGAGCTGCTTCATTTGTATCTGATGTACGCACCATTGTTGCAGAGGCCGGCCTTACAAAATTGCAGAAAAAAGTTCTCAAAGATTTATCCCAATATAATGGAGAAGTGGACAGTGTTGATGAGGGAATATCTTTGTTCAGAAATCATTTGGGAGGAAAACGTGTGCTGCTTATTCTGGATGATGTGGATGCTGCTGGACAATTGAATGCTTTAGTTGGAGATTGGCTGGCTCCTGGCAGCAGAGTTGTTATAACTTCCAGAGACAAACACATTCTTATTCTTGCTCCTATGTCATTGGAATGCATCCACGAGATGAGTGGATTGGAGACAAATGAAGGCCTTGAGTTATTTAGTTGGCACGCTTTTCTCAAAGCATCTCCAAGTCCCAATTTTGTGGATCTGTCCAAAAGAATAGTGGAGGCTTGTAAGGGGCATCCTCTTTCATTGGAAGTGCTTGGATCCTTCTTGTATGGTAAGCAAAATGACATAGGTTGCTGGACAGAAGCTCTTCAAAACATTACCCTCAACCCAGAAATTCACAAAAGACTCTACATTAGTTATGGTGCTCTTAGTGATAATGAAAAAGACATATTTATTGACATTGCTTGCTTCTTCATTGGAGAGCACAAAAGCTTACCCATAGTTTTTTGGAAATCATTTTACCCTGCAGTGGACATTGCTGTATCTAATCTTTCAATGAAGTTACTAATAAAGCTTGATGATAAAGGTAAATTTGATATGCATGACCATTTGCGAGATTTAGGGCGAACCATTGCAGCAAAAGAAAGAGAGGGTACCCGACTATGGAAGGAGAATCATTCAAGCACCTTATCCAACAACATCAATGTCTCCCCCCTTCGGCTCAATGGAGGTAATCCACAGAGGCTTCAAATGTTGTACCCACCAAGTCTTTGCTATCTTCATTTGCAAAATGTGCACATCGAAGACATGACAGAAGACACACTCACCATACTTCCTCCAAGTTTGATATGGTTAAGGTTTCAAGATTGCACTGTTTCAATAGGGAAGAATATAGCAATAAATAAGATCCTTACAACAACAAGGAAGGCATATAGAGCACTAAGGATGAAAGGTCACTCCAAATTTGTGGGCAATGTTAAGCAATTGAAGATTTTACAACTAAATAACAGCAACATCCATTCTCTGTCTCAATTATTTTCACTTGTTAATGTAAAGCAGATGCAACACTTGGACTTGAGGAGGTGTGTAAGGTTAAATAAGCTCCCTAATACCATTGGTAACCTGACACAGCTGCGGCACTTGGACTTGGAAGGGTCCATAAGCTTATATAAGCTCTCTTGTGCCATTGGCAACCTGTCACAGCTGCGGTGCTTAAAGTTGGGAGGGTGTAAAAGTTTAAGAACCCTCCCTGATACCATTGGCAACCTGTCACAACTGCAACACTTGAACTTGAAACAGTGTGAAAGTTTAAAAATTCTCCCTGATACCGTTGGCAATCTGTTTCAGCTGCAACACTTGGATTTGCAATGGTGTATACTTTTAAATGAGCTCCCTGATACCATTGGCAACCTGTCACAGCTGCAGCACTTGGACTTGGGAAGCTGTAGATGGTTGAAGACTCTCCCTGATACTGTTGGCAACTTGTCACGGCTGCAACACTTGAACTTGGAATGGTTTGAAACAATAGAGAACCTCCCTGTTACTATTGGCAACCTGTCAGAGCTGCAACACTTAGACTTGCAATGGTGTAAAAGTTTAAATAACCTTCCTGATACAATTGGCAACTTGTCCCAGCTGCAGCGCTTGGACTTGGGAGTATGTGGGAGGTTAAATAACCTTCCTGAAACCATTGGCAACATGTCATGGCTGCAGCACTTGGACCTGAGATGGTGTGAAAGGTTAAATAACCTTCCTAATACCATCGGTAACCTGTCACACCTTCGACACTTGAGCTTAAGAATGTGTAAAAGGTTAAATAACCTCCCTGATACCATTGGCAACCTGTCACGGCTGCACTTCTTAAATTTGGACAGATGTGGGAGGCTAAATAACCTCCCTGATACCATTGGCAACCTGCTACAGCTGCAAACATTGTACCTGGCAAAATGTGAAAGGTTAAATAACCTCCCTGATACCATTGGAAACCTGTCGCAGCTGCAACAATTGATCTTGGGAGGGTGTGGAAGGTTAAACAAACTCCCTGATACCATTGGCAACCTATCACAGCTGTGGTACTTAAACTTGAGAGATTGTGAAAGGTTAAATTACCTCCCTGATACCATTGGCAACCTGTCACAGCTGCAGCGTTTGGATTTGAGAGGATGTGGAAGTTTAAAAAGCCTGTCTGATTCCATTGGTAACCTGTTACAGCTGCAACATTTAAACTTGAGAGAGTGTGAAAGGTTAAATAACCTCCCTGATACCATTGGCAACCTGTCACAGCTGCAACACTTGGATTTGAGATTCTGCAAAAGGTTAAATAAGCTTCCTGATACCATTGGCAACCTGTCACAGCTGCAGCACTTAAACCTGAGAGAGTGTGAAAGGTTAGATAACCTCCCAGATACCATTGGCAACCTGTCACAACTGCGGCACTTGGACTTGAGAGCGTGTGCAAGGTTAAACAACCTCCCAGATACGATTGGGAACCTGTCACAGCTGCACTTCTTAAGGTTGGAGGGGTGTGAAATGTTAAATAATCCCCCTGAAGCCATTTGCAACCTGCCAACTACATGTTATGCTCAAGGATTATAATGAGAAAAATTGAGACATTATTAATCCTTTTCTTTAAATTTTAAATTTTTTTTCTTAAAATTGAGTGCTAAGAGAGCATTAAATAGAATTTATTAGAGAGACTCAAATTTCCTTCCCCTATTATTGGATGTGACGGGGAATGCACTCTAAGAAGAATCTGTATCTTGTTATTTGAGCTCCTTCTATGAACACCACATTAAATTCTTTCTCATGATTTCAGAGCATGCCAATTGATTTTTTGTATCTGTATGAGAAGCAAAACAATATGTTCTTTGCAAAAAAATATGATTCATCACATTTTAGTCTATAGGCTAATATTATGGTGAGCATTTGCCTGGAATTAAGTATATCTCATGTCTGAAAACATATTTCCCTAAAAAGTTGTCTCGCACCAGGAAAAAAAAACTTGAAGTGGCTCAATCATTTCTCACTTGAAGCCTGAAAACGAACTTTAACTTGCAACTACTATTATCGTCAAACAGGCGATAAAGTTTTTTTGGGAATCTGTATGCAACAGGTTCGTTTATACATACACGAGGGTTGTCATTTTTTATGCTTTGTGTGA
Source organism: Chamaecyparis obtusa (assembly GCA_027943335.1). Taxonomy (NCBI): domain Eukaryota; kingdom Viridiplantae; phylum Streptophyta; class Pinopsida; order Cupressales; family Cupressaceae; genus Chamaecyparis; species Chamaecyparis obtusa. The sequence continues at coordinate 413,814 of BSBK01004554.1, forward strand.
GAGTTTTGAGCATGCACGCCAAAGTGTTTGACAAATTGTCTAAACCAGTGTGTTGGAACACACTGCTTGCAAAATACTCGTGGCGGAACATTAAGACAAATTAGCCTACTCAGAGGAGTGGATGAGAAGGTAGATGAATTTTTTTTTGTTAATGTTTTGAAGGTGTGTACTGGTTGGAGGGAGATTGATCTTGGGCAAGAAAATACTCCTTGCATCATTTTGTGACTTACAAAATACTAATTTTGCATGGCACAAAGATCAGCAATGTATTGAATTCAGTCTGGACTGACATATTTCATCTCAAGAGGGCTGGCAGAAATGCCATCAAATACACTAATTAGAATGAAGGTGTTCGACCATTTGAGAGTGGGGGTGAAACTTCTTGGAATTTCTTTCACAAAAGACTGATTGCAGCCTTTTCATTGTATGTTTCTGTGGCTCTATACAGATCTGTGATATGTCATGAAAACTGGAGATCATGGTTTTAAAATTTTATAATAATTTAGTGATATTCATATAAATGTTATTCTTACTTCTCCTTCTCCCTTTTCTTCTTCTATTTGCAATCATGAATAAAAATGTGAAAAATGAGGCAGCCCATAAAGAGGTGTGAAATGCTTTCAAAAATTAAATGCACATCTAGATATGTTTTAGTTCCCGCCATGCATATGGCAGTCACTATTGCGGAGGGCTTTTAGTTAAGCAGTGATTAATCCATACTCAGATAGACCAATCACCATTCATCTTTCCTAAAGGATCTATTTTATGCTAATGTTCAATCAATCAAAGTTGCTTATTATTTAACGGTAAAAGTTCTTAAAAATGTTTTCCAACAATGTCATTCGCTGATGATAGATTTCCACAGAGAAAATACAATTTACGAGGCCAGAGAAGGCACATAAAAACAGTCTGACAGACCGTGCAGAGGCTGATCATTTAATTTCACAAACAGTGTTCAGTCCTGGGAATCGCTGTAGCCTGCAGGTCGAAAAGAGCACTTGGCATATACAAAATGATTTTTCTTGCATATTTTTAGAGAGGTGGACTGTTGTGGCAGACTGTACGGCATGATTGCTCTGTTGGTGACTGCACATTTAATGAATGCTCTGGCGAGGAAAAGGCCTCAGAGGCGACTGACATTTTGTAGGTGTGGCTTCATCTTCAAGTAGCATCTTGCATGGCTTTGTCAATACCCATGCAACATAAAGTATTTCATTCAATCTACAAGTTCCTCAGCATCTACAATCAAAACAATCGAAAAACAAGTGCACCAGATTTGACCATGCTTGGTCAAACGTCTGCAATCTACACATGTATCCATTGCCCTTGTAGATAGATTGGTGCGCAAAGCCGAGCTAATTAGTGGTGGAATTCAGATGGTAATGTGTCGGATGGGCATGGCCTCCTTATCATTTTTTCTTTCTTCATTACCTCTTTACAAAATTGAGTAAAATGTCATACCGCACAAGTTTGTTTTGGATTTCAAGCCGGTTATGCAAGAGGCTCAAATTTTATCCATGCTTATTAAGGAACCTGAAAGTGAGCTCTGGCATTGAAAAATGCCCAGTTCTTCAGAGGCAATCTCAACGAGCCAGGGATTAGAGCTGGCTGTAACAGGCTCTCCTCAGTCCTGACACTTTAAACAACCCAGAGCTTATAGGTCAAGCTTCACACAATGCACATGTAATCCACTCTTATGCTTCCAAAACTGAACTTGTCTCATTTTGTATTTAAACTTAAAAATACATACTCAGAGCAAAACCTGTGTTTCACATTTGTAATTGCGCAGTCCCTTCCTCTCCCTTCTTTGTGCATTCAGATTTGCTATAAACCACTGAGGTGTTTTCTTTTTAATTTCACTGGGAGAATGTAAGTAACTTCTATTTCCCTATTTTACCAGATATTCAATTCTGGCACTTGGGGTTATGGGCCCGATCTATTCACAAAAATATTTAGTCCTGACAAGATTAAAAATGCAGTTTTTGGAGGTAATCAAACTGGAAGGACATGGGCTTACGCAAGAAAAGTCGTGTTGTCTACAAGATATGTTTCTCTAACAGGTACTTAATGAAGAACTTGTAATTTTGAATCCATTAACATCTTGCCATGGAAAATGTTCAATCAACGAATTTTAATCTCGATTAGAAAGATTAATATGAAAATTATTTTGTTTCTTTCAATTGATGCAATTGGAACATGTAATGGACTGTTTTGTAGTGGAAGTGATGAGAGTGCAGCTCGTGCATGTGCCCAACTGGTGTTTGCCGCAATTGATGAATCCCTTTGCTGAATCAATCTTTTGAAATGACACTTAGCTGTAATCATCCCACTAGTATTGGACAAATTTGTTTGCATCTTTCTGCATATGAAGAGTGTTCAGCACCAATTTCTAGTTTCATTTCTTCAGCCAAATTAACGCTTTGTGGCAAATCTGCCTCTTGTGTAGGAATAAATTTTGTTGATTTTTTTTGTTTCATTCTCAAATTTCACAGAAAACTAGCAGTAACTTGATTACTGCTAACTAGCAGTAACCTGATTACTGCTTTTACTTTTTTGTAATAATTGATAGAATTTTTCAAGCTCAAAAATCCTAATTTTTTTTGGCAAAATAAATTTGCCTCAATTTTTGCTTAAGGATATACTTTACTGCAACTTTTATATACCACTTCGACAAATTTTACAGAATAGTGAGTTAATGTTGGTAAGAATATACAGGGGCTTGCAACAACTATTTTCAGCACTATCTTCCGTTTAGATCTAGTGGGTTTCTTTGTTTAAATCCCAACAACTTTGTTTCAATGTTTGCTTAAGGATATACTTTACTGCAACTTTTATATACCACTTCGACAAATTTTACAGAATAATGAGTTGATGCTGGTAAGAATATACAGGGGCTTGCAACAACTATTTTCAACACTATTTTCCCTTTAGATCTAGTGGGTTTCTTTGTTTGCATATGCTTCTATTGTAAATATTAGCCTACAACTAAGTTATCTTGATCTGTAGACTAGCATTGGAAATCACTTTTAGATATGGAGAGCAGTTCAAAGATCTGATCTAGTTACTTTGGGGTACATTGGAGGAGTAACTTTGAGTTGGTTATTGACTTGTCAGTATATTACCTTCTTCATTCTTTCACAAAACTTTATAACATTTGGTGTAGTTTATTCTTGCATATAGTTGTACATAATTCTGTTTGTTCTGAAGTAGCTTGTCATAGGAGTGACTATTCCCTCTGCTCCTTCTACGGTCTATATACATAAATTCAGCTTTCATTTCATAGCATTCTATTCCATCCAAGTCCAATTGGACCCAGCTGAAGCACCAATTGTTTACCCATCAACTAAAGCAGAGGCATTAAAGGCAAGGGCACAACTACTAGAGGTGAAGGCATATGAGAAAGCACCAGAGACGGGGGTTATTCTTCATTAATTTCTTTCAATTTAAAATTCCTACACTTGAAAGTTGAAAGGATTAAATACTAGTTTGTAGTAAACAACATACATTTTGCCCATACATAATTGCACTTAGAATGCTATTGTACTTGGAATGAATGTGATACATAATTGCACTTAGAATGCTATTGTCGATTTCTTTCTAAGGTGGTTAAAGTTCAAATGCAAATTTTAATCATTTCTATATTTATTCATCTAATTGAAAGAAGTTACCAAATCACAGTCTGGATTTTGTGGGTGTCTTCTTCTAGAGACCCATCATCATATAATCTTCATGATCAATTGTCTGAAGAAAAACTTAGAAGGTTAACATCTTTAATAATAACAAGAGGATCTATTATAAAATAATTGAGAATCTCATCCACAGTAGCATTACTGTGGAAAATTCCATAGTTCACTAGGGGTTGAGGTTGGGGCCATGTTAGTTTTGAATTGGTATGTCAATTTTTTCACTAACCAGGGTTTGTTTGGGAAAGACCTGGGAAAACTCATGAAATATTTCATAATGCATGGGGTTTTCCCTAGATGTTTCAAAATAATTGTGTCTTTGCCTTTAAAGCCCATGTTTTTCATTTTCACCTCATTTTTCACTTTTTCACTTTATAATCAAATTGTTTCAAGATGCAGGTGAATAGTTGATTGGGTTCATCAACAAAATAGGACACACATTGATAATTTGAGAGTAATTGGCAATCCTGAAGATATTCCTTTGTTTAATTGTGTGTTTTTTAATTTTCTTGAGTTTTCCCATTTTAAACCCGACTAATTGAATTCCACTTACACTTTCATTTAGTTATGTTAATGTTTCAAGGCCTTTGCAAGAAATAATTCCTGATGTGTCATGTATTATTTTTTGTAAAATTTTCAATTTAATACATCCTTTAATCCAAAAATTTAAAAGCCTTTCACCAGTGCATTACTTTCACCATTTTGTCTTGTGGTGGGAATGAATTTGACACATTTTTTAACTCCCTCCAAGCTATCAAAGCCTAGGGTAAAAAGTTTCACCAATAGGACTGGATTAAGAAGAGATCAGACCATACAATTATTAACAATACTCATCATCTGTCAATCCAAAAATTATAAAAGCCTTTTGCCAAAGCATTGTGTTTTCATTCACCTTTTTGTCATGTGGTAGGAATGAACATGTCACATTCTTATCTCCCTCTAGGTTGTCAAAGTTATTTATTTAATTGGAATGGATCAAGATGAAATTGGACCATGCATTGATTGATAATACTTACCATACAGATGTCATTACATACACGATAGCAATGATTAGTTATTTCATGAACAAAATCGCAAAAAAGAAACGTCTCTCCCCCCAATTACAAAATAGTACAATCTACAGTGACTAAGCTAGGTGGCTATCTTAACTCTACTGATCTATTTTTACATCACATACACAAATTACATGATCAACATCTTGCTTGCAATCACGTTTAACAGTTACATTTTTTTTATGATTGACCTGTGGTAGCTTTCTTAATGTTTTGGTTACATATGATTTGATGGTGCTTTCTTCATGTTTTGGTCACATATGATTCGATGGTGCAGATTTTAGAACTTGTTCATTGTGTTGGTTGCTTGGAGTAATCAAACTATTATTCAAATTCACATGGTTGGAGTAATCAGACTATTATTTTAATTTGCATGCTACTTCAACATTAAATCTGAAATCGTCATTGTTGGCTATCATTGTGTTTAGAAGAGCACCATTTTGCATTTCAAACTATGTTCTACGAATTGAAGACATCTTAGAGGATGATGATGCTAGTTCAATGTCTGACCATTCAGACAAGAATCAGGTTGATGAATCTAGTCCACATGCAGTTGTGCCCACCCATTGGACCAATCCAAAATGTGACAACTAATATTCCAAACTCTTGGAGAAGGAAGATGCAGATTAGGTGATGAAAATGTCTCAATGTTTTCTTTTTGATGGAACATGTTTCTCTCTCTTATGTAGACTAAAATCACATTCACTCTGCAAGAAGCAAAACATGGAACATGTTTCTCTCTCTGATGTGGATTGAAATTGCATTCACTCTTGCAAGAAACAGAAGTGTATGATCATCATGAAGCTTAAAAGAAAACTTGTGATAGAAATTAGTTTGGAATTCCATAAATCAAAACATGTCATTGGAGAAGTACCTTAATCTTGGTCCCTTCAAGAAGCATTTGAAACATAACTACAATTGGTTAGGTTACCAACTTTGCTTTTTTAGTGGTTGCATATCGAATGAGCTTTAGTGTCATATGATAGGCAATGACATTTTGTGTCATGAAGTGCATGACCAAATTATCATGATTGTTATTCAAATTATTATTCAAAGAATCATCACTGTTCTTACAGCCTTGATTGTTGTTGTTTCAGAGCTATCACACAAGCATAGAAGGATTGAAGATTCAGAAACAAAAGTGGAAACATTTTTGTTTATAAGTTATTTGTGTTGGTCAATGACATGTTTTGATTGTTGTGTTTCCATAAATGCCAAAGGGGGAGATTGTTGGCATAACTGATGCAATGATGGTGAGTGATGTGATGGTACAGATTTGGTGTTGAGATGATCAATTATTGTGTTGTCATTGATGTCAACTATTGATCGAGTGTTCTTAGTGTGTTACCAAGTATGTGAGAATGATGAATAGTGTGTTGCAAGTGGTTCTAGTAGTCGTGATCCTTAAGGGAGACTTGGGAATGTCTTTAGATGATAATTGTATGATCGCAACTATTGAATGTATGATTTGTGTAAGTTATGATTGATTGAAGTATGACAGGGCAACTGCTAGAATAGTCTGTGACTGGCAATGAGTGATTTGATTTGTTTGTCAAATCTATGATGATATGGTCAAGCCAAGGTATTCTAGAGTCTTCTAAGGAGAGAATGTATGTGTTATAGAGGATTTGATCAAGCAAAGGAGTTGCTATTTCCATATCACAAGACCCTAACAGGTTTCTTATTTGTAAATCCCTTAACTAGGTAGATCTTAATAGATCTTATTTGTAAATCTCTTAATAGGGTGGCTCATTAACTTGAGTTTGAAATCTCCTAACAGAGTTACTCCTAACAGGGCTAGAGGAAAATCCCATAAATGGGTGGCACCTAATAGTGTCTTTGTAAACTCCTAATAGGGTTCAGCTCCTAACATGACATACTTCAGAAGAGTACATAATTTGTGAGTATCATCTCACACATGTTTTTAACCCATTTGGGTTTCCATGGGAAAATATTTGTGTTATCTGTTGCATGCATTGTGGTGGTTGTGTTTATTTGATTAAGTTTCATTTTCTTATCAATCGGTAAACTTGTGAATGTTGATTTTGAGTTAAAGGAGTGGAAATTTGCAGATATCTTAGATTACTGATTCAAACCCCCCCCCCCCTCTCAGTAATCTTGGACCCTTATGAATAACACATCCAAGACTCAATGTCCTATCGGCAAGATACATTCAACTCTCCACAATAGATAAAGAGAAATTCTTTTGATAATACATATGTCCTATACAACTTTGTCAACCTCACCAATACACTATCTCTGCCATTGTCATCAAATAACAACCTTATAAATTGAACTATGTTCTCTTAAAACTCTTTTTATAGATCTTCACTTTCTTGCTCACTACACTCTCTTAATTTTTACCAAAGCACACATTATACTTATATACAAGATAGGTCATTGGAATTACACCAAGGTCAGTTTAGAAAAACAAAGTTACAAGTCGGTCATATCATCAACAAATTACAATATTTTTTATGGCCAAGAGCATCTAGACCAAAACATAGGTCACAGATAGCATGAGCCCATCTGTATAAGAGATAAATATTAAATGTAACACTAGGACAAAAACATGAAGCATGATCCACTCCAGGAGAACGAGTGACCATGAGTACAATAGACATAGCCCAATACCATATCTATAATTATCAAAATAACTTCCATATATAACTCAAATGTGTAGCATCACACTGTCCAAAGAACCACATCACTTTCCAGCTATATCCAAACCTCCACATACCACAGTGAGATCCAAACTCCACGTCAAAGCCATCACAATACATATCCAAACTAGAACAAAAACTTATCATAATTGCATCACTTGGTAACACTATTTATGAATCACCAAGAACAATTTCCAAATCACCAAGAAACACCACAACCAATACCAAAACATGAATATAATACAAATCACAACTACACATCTTCAACCTTTATTTCTAAAGCAGAAACCTTCCAGTAAACATAACTTGACAACTATCATCTTCAACTGTATATCTCTTTAATTGAATCAGTGAGTTCTAGACCTAAGAATATAACACTAATATACTGAAAAACATCATTCTCATATGATCTCCAAAATACATACATATCTTCCACTGTTCTGTAGCAGTATCATGTCTAGCACACAACCTTACTTCTTCCGAACCTACATCCTTCTTCTAGACAATTAGATAAACAAAACATATCTTCAACAAATACCTTTAGACCATTGTGTTAGAGAAAACACCTCTTGACCACATTATTTGACATCAATGACACCCAAACAACAACAACAACAACCAAACATGTATTTCCAACAGTCTCCCCCTTTGTCATTGATGACAAACAACCACCAAAAATGTTTGATTAAGACATTATTCGTCTCCCCCTAACTAAAAAAACTAACATTCTTGTATACATTTCAAACTTCTGTTAAAAAACATTGGCAAATAAACATCTTCCTTATCTTTCTCCCCCTTTTCCATCAAGGACAAAGGCCAAAAACATACCTCATTGACTTTAAGAACTTGCAATATCACCAAACATAAAAAAGAAAATAATTAAATATTTTTAGGCCAAATTTATTTGAACCTCTTCTTTAGTCTTCACAGTTAGCTTCCAATCATCCTTAGCATAATCCATCAACCTATTATGACATTTAATTTCAATCAACTTGGTCATAGCAACATCAAAAGATGTTATATTTTAATACCACTTTCAAATTGTTTGTCATTTTCATGTATCTTTGACATAGAATCAAGTTTTATTTCAACAATTTCTCTAAATTCACAAAATTTTATTATAAATCCATCTCTTTGTCCCTTCCTTGTATCCAAGTGTAACTACAACTCATTTATCCTACTTCTTTGTTTTTTTAGAAACATCTATGTAGATATTAAACTTCATTGAAGCATTAGTTAATTAGGACTCAATGGAGTCCATCTCCATTTTGAATTTTTTTTGTGGCCTTAAGCCAATCCACACGAAATCTATATAATGCATCTTCACATTTGATATGTCTTCTAAACAACACCATTTCCTATATCAAATCTAGTTGATCCTTCCTACACTTTCCAATTATTTTATTTGTCAAATTTTCTCTTGAAGCATCCTCTTTTTTAGAGCTAAATTAATTAGCAACCATCCTTTTACTCAAGGCTTCAATAAGTTCCTCTAGACACACATTGAAGAGATTATTTAGCACTATTTTATTTTGTGTCATATATTTTTCAAATCCTTCTTCAATAGTATCCCGAGCATAAAAAGGAACATTATGGAACATATGTCCAACAATCTTCAATTCTCCATCCTGACTCAACATAATAAGAACCTTATCAACAAATAGATCATCTTCATATGATGAGATAGGAGAAGCAACATGCTCCTCATCACCAACAGTTGTCAATACATCAATACTTATAATTTTATTCATCTCACTGACATCTTTATATTTTTCCTCTTCATTGTCACTAGGAACAATTACCAAAGTAGAGCATCTATCTAGACACATTCCTCTGACTTTATTTTCTTGATTATCATAAGACGAAGCCTCAATAGACATCTTTCTTGTGCTTTTACCCTTTCCATTTCGTTTCTCTTCATTGACAGTAATAGACAGTTCTTCCCCAGCATTAATCCTTACAACATCAATATCCCTTGGAAATTTGATTAAGCTTTCAATTTAATGCTCATGCATTCCTCCTCAGTAGTCTCATAGGATAAATTAGTTTCCCAAATAGTTATAGGCTCTACCACTTATATGTAGCAAAGATCTTTATCAGCATAAAAGACAACATCATCCTTATACTAGTCAATAACCGTAGGAGGAATCTGGTTCCTCAGACACAAACTATCCTTTAACTCATCAACGAATCTTCTACAATCTACAACACTATTATTCAAGCTATCTAGATGCATCTTAATTTATGAACCAATAGTTATATCATTTCTCCAATCCACATTGTGGAGCTTCGACATAAGATTCAAAAAGAAAATAATTAAATAGACAATTAAGGAACCATACTAGAATGGATAATTCTCATTATTGTCAACTTCAAGCTATCAAATAATTGCCTCCTCAGTGTCTCACATAGATCATAATCAACATTCTCCTTAAGCAGTTTTTAGGAAACATAGACTTTGGTTACCACACATGAACCCTCACTATTTTTTGTAATAAACTTTGTATGATATTCCCATTATAGCATATCTGATCCCCAAATCCTTAGTTGTGTTGATTATTAGGGCCCTACCATTAGATATAACATCACTCAATTTATTTACCTCGACATTTTTCACTGAATTGAGCTTAAACACATCTCAATCACCAGAAATCCCTATCACAACCCTAAGGCACCCTTCGTAAAATGATACAGTGTATCTAGCCAAATGTATTCTTCATGTAGTCTACTCAATTCAATCTCTACAACATAATTGTCTTCAAACATCAAAAAATTACTACATGCATCCAAACCCTTGTACCCTAAATCAACATGAGTATTCTTAAATGAAAAACCATCAACTAAATGATTCTCTTTGAACTTCCTAATTTTTCTATGATAACACTCTTCTAAATTGACATGAATATATCGAAAAACATCTTCCTTGTAAATTACTCTTTCCTCAATCTTAGGAAAAGCACCATATGAATCCTTTCCAGATGGAACAAATAAATTCTTATTATGAACAAGGTTTGGGTTCATTATTTACACTTACCAATTTTGTTATCTTTAATTCACAATCTCTTTTGTACTCCTTCACTCTAAATTTTCACTCTTGAAATCTCCAAATTACACTTGTGCAAATGAACATAAACGTCTAAAAATATATTGTTACTAACAACATCAAAAAAACTAATACACTATTTACCAAACAATACAATCACCTTTCTAGACCACAAAACACAAATATAACCTTTGGAAAATTCTTCAAGCCTTATAGCCTTGAGCTAAGGAGATACTTAGCATCCAACCTAGAGGGGGAAAAATGATTCAAATGAAACCTATCCCTTAGACCTTGCAGTCAAAGGCATTTATCAAAAGAGAGAACAACACTTGGAATGGATGCCAGACTATCTTCAGAGTCATCTTTTATTTTCTTCATCAAATATGTTTTTCCCTTCTTTTTGAGTCTTCTACAACCATCAGACAATCATCCTTTTGATCTGTACTTTTACAAACCTTGCAATATGTCTTGTCATATTATAGTCATGGAAAAATGGACCATCTTTTTTTATTCGTGTTGTTCCATTCTTCCTGACATTGTTATTTATTCTACAATCAACCATTATGTGACCATATCCATTGAAACCAGAGCTATATCCATTGAATTTATTATAAGGATAATTCATATCCATTCTCTTTCTGTACTAAAAACCATTATGTCCAAACTTTTCATTTTGGTCGATAATAGTTTATTTAGTATTAATTTCAAAAGATTTTCAGTACAAAGCATATCAAAGCCACTAAATGGAAAATGTGACACTAGAACCCTCCAATAGATAGAACAAAAACTAAGCCACTTCATGGAAAATTTGTTAGAAAAAACACCCCAAAGCCCCCTCTCACCCACTAATACAAAACAATACAAAAAAGCAACATAGAGACCCAAATACATAAACACCACTGGGGACACTAGCCTATACTATAGAAAATAGTGACAAAGACCCAACCCCAAAGATCATTTGAACCAACTATTATGTCCAAACTTATTGCAATGATAGAATCTTCCATTAAAAACATAATCCATTTCTTAATTTCTACATTCACTAGCTTTGTGCCCTACTTTATTGCAAGAAAAACAAACTCCATTAAAAGATGATTAACTAGAATGAATATGAGGAGGTCTTCAATTCATCACCCCCTTTTTGTCTTTTGCTCGCATATAATCTTCCAGATCATTTTTGTTTTCGATTGGTTTTTTTTATTCATTCATTCTTTCTTAAAAGTTCTTCAACACTGCAGACTCCACTTTATTGTTCCCAACTTTTAATTATTTGCATTCCGATTTGAGTTTCTCAACTTCAATTTGTAGAATTGCACACTCTATTTTTCTCATCAAGCTTTGTAACAATTACTTCACTTTAATATTTTAGGTTTAACCCTTTTTCAATCTGTCTCTTGGCTTTTGTTAACTCCGTTTTCATCCTAAAGCATTCATCAATCTTGTCGCTCAACTTTTCATCAAGATCTTCTCTTTCCTTCTTTGCATCTTTCAGAAGTATTTTTGGAAACACAATCTTATCTTTGGCCTTCTTCAAATTAAATATGGTTCTATTCAACTTAGTCAAAGCAGTCCTCTACTAAGGATCCATATTGACATCTACATCCCAATCACTTTGATCATCCATATAATTTATTTCTTCTTCAAACATGTTGGTGTTCAAGACTCTAGATCAACCTCAAGTGGTTAAGCTCTTTCAAGATAAGCCTTGCTCTTATACTAATTGTTAAACACACACTGGATGCTAAGCGAGAGGGTGAATCAACATAAACCAAAAATATTACTTAAGTAATCAACTACCAATGTAATTTTCCACACAACTAATTAAGAAAACAATGAACTAAGGTAATATCACATCAAAACCAAGATTTTTATATGTGGAAAACCTTAACTAAGAAAAACCATGGTGAACACTTGCTCATGAAGATAAATCACTAATGTATATAATCTGACCGCAAGGATAGTAGGAGCTTGGTAATTTGGACTTGAAAATAGAGGTTCACTGCCAATACAATACCAAAAATAGATAGGATCTCATTGCTTTGGGCTTGCAAACAGAGGCTCGCTGCCAAAGTAGCAAGATACATAAAAGAACTTGTGCACCCAAGTTTCATTGTCCTAGGGATAAGATACATTTAACTCTCAACAATTAGATAAAGAGAAATTCTCCTTATAATACAATTGTTCTGCATAACTCTCAACCTTGGCAACACGCTATATCTTCCTTTACTTCTCTACCGTAGTCACCAAATAGAAACCTCATAAACTAAACTTTTTTCTTTAGAGACTCTTCTTATAAATCTTCACTTTCTTTCTCACTACACTCTCTTACATTTTTCCAAATCACATACCATACTTATATACAGGACAGGTCATTGGAATTACAACAAGGTTGGCCATGCCAAAAGAAAATTACAAAACTATATCAACAACAAATTAAAATAAGGTCCATGCCCAAGAGCATCCAGACCAAAACATAGGTCACACATAACATGAACCAATTCAAAAAAGAGATAAACATTAAGTGCAACACTTACTAAAAATATGAATCATGATCCACTATATGAAAATGAGGGAGCATGAGCACATTACACATAGTCCAATACCAAATCCACAATCACTAGAGAAACTTCTATCATTAACTCAAATGTGTAGCATCACATTGTCCAAAGAACCACATCACTTGCCAACTATATCTAGACCTCCACACACCACAATGAGATCCAAAATCCATGTCAAAAGTCATCACAACCCATATCTAGACTAGAACACAAACTTATCATAACCACAACACTTGGTAACATTGTTTTCAGATTACCAAAAATAGTTTATGGATCACTAGGAAACACCACAACCAAGACCAAAACTTTAATACAATACAAATCACATCTACACATCTTCAACCTTTATTTCTAGAGCAGAAACCTTCTAGAAAACATAACTAATAAATTGTAATCTTCAACTATATATATCTATAATTAAACCACTTACTTCCAGACCTAAGAATATAACACTAAAATAATGACAAACATCATTCTCATATGGTCTCCAGAATACATACCTATCTTCCATTATTTTGTAGCACTATCATGTCCAACACACAACCTTGCTTCTTCTAGACCAACATCCTTCTTTTGGGCTATCAAATTGTAATGCCCACCCTAGTACTATGATATTTTGTATTGACAAGATCATTACATTTAGTATTATGGATGATATGTTTTGCTTATTTTGATTAGATGATGAGACATTTTGAGCATATGTTTGGTTAATAAAACTATTTTATGAAATTAATAAATGATTTACAGAATTAGCATGAGATGTTCATATGTATCTATTGTTTGTGAAAATGATCCATTCTTGTTTTATATTATGGAGTTATGATTATTTTAGAGCTAACCATACTAATCCAACTATGCTTTGATAATGATACCGTTTGATGTTCTTGTGGGATGAGGAGAGGCAATCGTAGTCACTTCTATGAGAGATCCACATGGTGTCGCACTCTCCCTCCTTGTCTGCCACAATTTTGTATATATGTGTGTTGGTATACATGTTCTCTCGGCTTGATGATGTAGGATGCATGTACCAAACATCAACTTCACCTGGCTACAGAGGCCTGAGCGTGCCTTTAAATCCTCGAACGTTGTTTTGTGGAGATATTGCCAAGATACTCTCAAGGATCCCATGTTGACTTAGGTTCATGTTTAGGAAGTCACCTTAGTTAGGGGTTTGAATAGTATTATGATTTTGATATTTATGTTTTAGAGTATTTTTTCCTTATTCCTTTATATATGTATTATGTTTTTTTTCTTTTAAATATAAAATTGGATGTATGGATTATGTATTATATATGTGTGTGTATATATGGGTGCACACATATATACCTACATATATATAAATAGTTATAAGCTATGTGTTTTCTTTGCATTTATAATTGTATTTTTATGCTTATAAAATAAAGGATAAATTATAAAGTAAAAAAATAAAATATATAAGTGATGCAGGAGCATCTCGGGTCCTTGGCAATTCTGTGTCACCAAAAAGATGTTTGAAGTTTTCTATGTTGCTCGGTTCCTTCTTTGATTGAGTTGGTTCGGTGTTGCTCGGTTTCCTTTGTTTACCGGTGTTGGTCGGTTATCTCTCTGGTGCTCGGTGATGCTTGTCTGGCGCTCAGTTATCCTTACTTACCGAGTTGTTTGTTTTGGATTTATGTTGAGGCTGACTTGTGTAATTAAATTTTTGGTCATGGATTTAATGATGGTATCTATCATTGGGAAGCGTGTGGACCTAGATCTGGTTGTTCCTTCTGTTGATGGTGGATCTAAAGGCCGACTTGATTCGGTAGCCTCTTGTATAAATGTAGTTGTTTGGTTAGAGTTTAGGGAGGGAAGTTTTTGATAGAAGATAGAAGCTAGAAGATTAGAGATTATTGGCAGATCCTCGCATGTTGGAGGACTTTTGTACTTAATTGTAATATCTGGCCTAAACTGGGAAGGCCTTGGTATGTATGAATCAAGTTGAAATAAATATATGAAGATATCTACATTCTCTCTCTCACTAGTGTGTTGTTGCTTCCACGTGTGATCTCTACAAGGTGGATTTGGTTAGGGTGTGCCTTTGGCCCCTCTCTATATCCTCCCTTGCATCAATAAGAGAAATAAATTCTTTATTTAGTAAAACTAGCTTACCTAGAAGTTTTGAATCCGAGACCTCCTAGGAGTTAGGCTAGTTAGTTTCCATTGGGTTGTGTGAGATACTTGAGAATTATTTTCACCTCTAACATAATTATGGTCTTGAGAGGTAAAATAAGTTAATAAAAAATTAAAATAGTTAATTAAGCTTACAGGAGTTGCTTTAATATTTGGAACCAACTATAGTAGCTAGAGTAATTGCTTCCCGTAAAGAATCTCCTCCAACCATATGGTTGGCTATTAATATTTGGAGGAATTGATAGATTAGAGGATTAGGAGAAAATTGATAGATTTGGGATTTTACGAAGAAATATTATTAGATTATTTAGAGAAGGAATTTTTTGGAATAAAGATTTAGTTGGGGTTGGGGAGATTCTCGGGGAAGGAAGGAAGTTCTTCTTCTCAGAAGGATTTAACTATATTTCTTGGAAGGACATCCATCACCCAAATCTTGGAAGAAGGTGTTGAGGATTGCTCAACTTTGGAAGGGATTTCTTCATAGGACTCCAAGTAGGGTCTGGAGCTAGGGAAATCACCTTATTTTCTGTGAATATGTGTGCACATGTGTGTTTTAAAATGTATATAATGTTCATATGGTCTGCAAAGTGTGTATTGTTAAATAATTTATTGATTTGGTTATGTTGTTGGAAATGTTTAGTGTATTCGGGAAGAATGGTGAATTAATGACATAATATCTATTTCAGATTTCTTCTTGGGAGGGTTATATTTGTATATATGGATGTTATTAAGTGTTTTCCTCTGTATACGTATGGTTTAGGGAAGTTGAGGGAAGATTATGAATGTTTATGAAGGATTAGGAAGATATGTTTGTGTTTTTTTCTTCTTGTTTCTTATGCAGATTTTTGCAATGAATTCTTAAATAAATTTGGTTTCTATTTTATTGGGGATATATTTTGAATTGGAGAGGGGTTATGGATGTGGTACTAAGAGACCTTAACCAATTCTATCTCATAAAACCTTCCCCAAACACTCCCCATACTTCACTTTGGTCATAATTTCAATTTGGGACAAATCTGGGAACTTTGGAGTCAGTTCTTGTATGAGTAAACAAGTCTAAACCTGTTTACTCATACTATCCTGTAGTGATACTCATACTATACCCTATGGGATTATTTGTATCATCCTCTAGGAATACTTGTATTGGAGTTTGGGGTCATGGGAATCCAGTTTGATCACCTTATGGCTTGGGGTTTGGTCTGTGTCTTCTAGTTTTTTATCTTGATCTTTATCTGCATCATTTCACATCTCTAAATGTTCAAAATAATGCATGAGGTTATTCAAAATGTTTTACTTAAGGTGTCTTGTGTTTGACATCCTTTTTATTATTCTTTTTATGCATATTGATAAGGTTAGGACTCATCCTGAGGGTCAAGACCCAAAGTGGTTTCCAGGGGATCCTATGGGTGAGTTTGTAATCAAGTGATAACCATAAAATTAACTTGGGAGGGGGGTTTCAAAAGATAATGAAAGAAATATAATTTTAAAATCCACATAGACCTGTTGGTGTATCGGGACCATGGGTAATTTTCAAGGTGGATCCTTAACATAAAAAGGGGACTGGGGTTACATGGTTGCCAGGGAGGATCTTAATACACAGGTTGTGTGATGACACTCACCTAGATGGTATACTAGAACCTTAACCTTTGTGTATATGATGATGATATTTTGTTTCTTATGTCTTTTCTCTTTTGGTATTTGGGTGAATGATTCTTTTACCTTAGATTTCCTTAGGCGTTGTGAGTACCTTGGTTCTATCTCCTAGCACAGGGGGTGGAACTTCACAAGTTTCACATGGGTGGAAAATATCTTTCAAGGTACTATTCATGGTTCGTGCCTTGGCTTAGATTCAGATTTGTACAGTGATGAAGACTTCCTATATTGTATCATGTACCATTATTTATTGCAAAACAAGATGTAAAGATCTAATTGTAAGCCCTTAGGCGATTTGATGTAACTATATTTGAAATTGAAGAAAGAAGCAATGTAATTTGCGAGGGGTAGTTTTAGGAACATCAAAGGGATTGCTTATTTATAATTCAGAAAGTTGTAATAAAGAAATGCAATTATGTATCTTCTACCCTATCTCTCTTTGAATGATTGAAATGAAAAATGAAAAGTAAGGATTTATAAATATCAAGCATATTATGTTTTGGAAGTATAAATATTCTATATGTAGGTATGGTTAATTGGAAAAGAAATGAAAAAGGAAAGGATAAATGTATTTATCTTATGAAAGAAATAATATTTTCCTATCTCTTCTCTAAAATCTAAATGTTATGTAAGGTATAAGAAGGAAATGAATTCATTAAGTTAGTTAATTGAATCACTGGTTTTAATGTTGGTAAAAATCAATAAGGGAACCTTTAAGGACATATTCATATGTAGGATTATCAAATAAGACCTTAGTAATGTTTTTTTTAAATTTTTAAATTAGTTACTTTTCTTGTACTCTAGACCTGCTCCTTATGGGTTCCCTAGCGAGGATATTACATTTTTTATCAAAGCCCTAGTTGCTACACTAGGAGCTCTAGGGTCTAATTGCATTTAACTTAGTCATGTCTTCTCATTAAATAAAAACCAACTAGTTACCTATACTTATGTTATACTACTCTTCCAAGATGCCTCCCGTCATTCGCAGAAGAGCTAAGGAAAGAGTTCATGAATCTTCCTCTAGATCTCAACAAGAGAGTTCCCATGGGGAATATGAGGGAGAACAAAATCAGGGTAACCATTGGAATGAGAGTCAAAGTAATGAATCTGAAGGGGCTCAATTGAGACAACTTATGCAACAAATTTTGCAAATGCTAGACACCATAAAAAATAGAGAAAACCATGAGTAATCAAACCACTCTCCCCATCATGATAGGGAAAGAGATAGAAGCCCTAAGATAAGGGAAGCTATACCAGAATTTGAAGATAGGTATACATCTCACATGAGGAATTTACTTAAAGTCAAGGTACCCATCTTCTATGATAATGAAGGGGGGTCCTCAATAGAAACCTGATTCTTTGACCTTGAGAGATGTATTTACATGCATCCCTTTAGTAGTAATATGAAAGCTAGATGTTCTATCATGAACTTGAGGAAATTTGCATCCACCTGGTGGCGTATGGAAGAGGAAAAACTATAGGTTAGCATTAGCACTATTACCTAGGAATTATTCCTAGAAATTTTAAAGACCGGTTCATGTCTGACCAATGGAGGCAAGGTAGGTAGAAGAGTATCACCACCTTAAACAAGAAAACATGACTGTTGAAGAATATGAGAGAAAATTTTATGAACTTAAGCCCTTCTTAGGATACAAAGATGATGGCCCTATTCTTGTTCAATATTTCATAAGAGGTTTAAATGACCTCTTATTAGGGAATGTGGCAGTCCTTGAACCCAAATGTCTCTAGGATGCTATTACCAAAGCCTTTCTAGTCGAGAGGAAAGTAAAGTTAGGATGGGGTGGTTCTTCTGGTGGCCAAGTATTTAACACTGGATCAAGTTCTAAAGGGAACTATGATCAAGGGACTTCTAAATCTAAGAACCAAAAATCATCCTTTAAAGGGGGACAAAACTTCCACAAAAAGAAATTTCATAATTATAACCAAGGCAATGGTAAGTTTTAGCACCCCCTGAACCGCATTAATAATCAGACCCACCAAAGGATCACTCCTCAACCATCCTAGAATTCTCATAATTTCAATAAAGGGGGTTACCAAAAATCTAGTGCACCACCTACAAAGAACTTTGTAAGGAACACTGAGTGTTTTTCCTATGCACAACAGGGACTCATTATAGTTCATTGTCCTCAACGCACCAATAAAACCAATAATCAGAATCAAACAGCTTTAGAACAAACTGTAGGAGATGTTGGTTGATCACATAAGGTGTTTTCTATAGTTAAACATAGACAAGAAAAGCACCATGTCGTAGTCATTGAGATGACATGTTTGTTAAAGGGTAAACCTATTTATATCTTGTTTGATTCGGGAGCAACTGATTCCTTTATATCTCCATCATTAGTAGAGAAGTGTGAGCTAGTGGCTTAAGGGCAGGGAGTTAAGTGGAAGGTAGAACTAGTATCCGAGGTTAAGATGACCACAAACTTGTGTGTTCAAAATTTTAACTTGGGATTAGGATCCTTCTCTACCAAGTTAGATCTTTGAGTGATTCCCCTTGGATCTTATGAAGTTGTCTTAGGGATGGATTAGTTAGAAGCTCATGAGGCCAGGTTAGAGTGCAGAAAGAAGACCATTCATTGCATAGATGATTTGAGGGAGCATAAAACTATAGTTGGAATCCAACGTCCTATATCACTTCAAATGATATCAGCAATGCAACTAAAGAAATGCATGAGAAAGGGATGCCAACTCCTTGCAGTCTTAGTTAATGATTTTTTTGAAGGAGAAGGTAGAGAAATAACACTTGATCACCCACTACTTCAAGAGTTCACTGATGTCTATCCAATTGAAATCATGTGTGTACCTCCCAAGAGAGACAATGATTTCTACATAGATTTGGTGCCAGGTGTGGAACCCATCTTTAAGGCTCCTTATTGCATGTGAACTCAGGAGCTAAGTGAGTTAAAAGTAAAGTTAGAAGAAATTTTGGAAAAAGGCTTTATTAGACCAAGTGTGTCACCCTGGGGAGCTCCAATTATCTTTATGAAAAAGAAGGATGGCTTTCTTAGGTTATGTATTGACTATCATCTACTCAATAAGGTAACCATTAAGAATCAATACCCTTTTCCAAGAATTGATGATTTGTTTGATCAAATGAAAGGGGAAAAAGTATTTTCTAAGATTGATCTTAAGTTAGGCTACCATCAGTTAAGAATCCACAAAGTTGACTTTCATTGAACAACCTTCCATACTCGGTATGGACATTATGAATTTACTGTAGTACCTTTCAACCTCACAAATCCACCTTTAGTATTCATCAGCCTTATGAATGGGGCATTTAGGACCTTCTTGGATAAATTTGTGATAATATTTTTGGATGATATATTGGCATACTCTAAATTAGTGGAAGAGCATGAATGACACCTTCGGCAAGTGTTACAATTCCTTTGAGAAAATAAATTGTTTTCCAACTTGGAGAAGTGTGAACTTTTCCAAACAAAAGTTAAGTACCTCGGCCATGTTATCTCAGGGGAAGAAATAACAGTTGACCCGAGAAAGATACAAGCTATAGTAGATTTGGCAACACCCACCAATGTAGAAGTATATAGTTTCATGGGTTTAGTTGGTTACTACATGTGCTTTGTCGAGGGATTCTCCAAATTAGCTCATCCCATCACTTCCTTGCAAAGGAAAGGAAAGAAGTTCATTTGGACTGAGAAATGCGTAGAATATTTTCAAGGCTTAAAAGAAAAGTTAACTAGTGCCCTGATTTTGGTGGTACCTGACCCCATTGAAAACTTTGTAGTTTTTACAGATGCCTCCTTGGAAGGCATAGGAGCAATACTAATGCAAGAAGGAGGGGTTATTGCTTATGAGTCTAGGAAGATTAAAGATCATGAGCTTAACTACCCTACACATGATTTGGAGTTTGCAACAGTAGTTCATGCCTTAAATAAATGGAGACACTTCTTGTTAGGGCATTGGTTTGAATTGCACACAGATCATCGAACCCTTCAATACATTTTATGCAGCCGAATCTTTATGTCAGGCAGCATAGGTGGATGGAATTTTTATGTGAGTATGATTTTAAAGTTAGATATATTCAAGGAAAAAGGAATGTGGTAGCAGATGCTTTAAGTAGGAGACATGAAGTATCCAAAATCTCTTTCTACCAGCTTGAGAAGTCAGATTTTGAAGATAATCCCTTCAGATAGTTGGTATCAAGAAGTAAATGTGGAAATAGAATTAGGAAGGGCCTTAGAAGGAAGATTCTTGGGTTATTCCTTAGAATCAAATGGGTTATTAAGACAACAAGGCTGAATTTATGTACCACTTTCAGGCGACCTTCGGAAGGTCATCATGGTAGAAGCTCGTCATGCTCCTTATTCAGTCCATCTAGGGGTTAATAAAATGCATTTAGACTTGTGACAGATATACTTTTGGTTAGGTATGAGGAGAGATATAGAAGATTTTGTGGCTAGGTGCCTAGAATGTCAGGGGGTAAAGGTCAAGCATCATCACTCAATGGGCCTCCTTCAACCACACTTAATTCCTGAATGGAAATGGGATACAATATCAATGGACTTTATTGTGGGACTACCAGTCACATATTGGAGACATGATGCTATCATGGTCATGGTTGATAAGTTGACCAAGGTAGCACATTTTTTTCCTATGCAGTCATCCTATATTGCCACCTTAGTAGCCAGGGTCTTCATGAAGGATATAGTCAGGTTGAAAGGTGTCCCTAGGAAGGTTATCTCAGATAGAGATCTTGTGTTCAATTCAAAGTTCTGGACCTCATTGCAATATGCCTTAGGGACTTAGATGAACTTTAGTGTTGCATATCATCTAGAGATAGATGGTCAGATAGAGCAGGTAAATCAGGTACTTGATGATATGCTTAGAATGTATTTGATGGACAGACAGACCCACTGGGGAGACTATTTGTACTTAGTGGAGTTTGCTTAGAACAACGACTATCATAGTTCTATTGGAATGTCATCTTTCCAAGCCCTTTATGGTCATCCTTGTCATACACCTCTGAGTTGGGATCACTTAGAGGATAGAGTAATCCTTGGACTAGAGATGTTACAAGATATGGAGCAACACGTGTAGAGAATCAAAGAGAACCTTGTCACAGCTCAGTATAGGCAGAAAAAGCATGCAGATGCTCATAAGGTTGACATACATTATTCTATTGGAGACAAGGTCTTTTTGAGAATCTACCCACGTAAGAGCCCTATCCGTTATGGAAAAGGTTCTAAGTTGACACCTAGGTTTATGGGTCCATTTGAGATCGTAGAGAGGATAGGACCAGTTGCTTACCAACTTGCCCTACCACTTAGCCTCGCATGTATTCATGACATGCTTTATGTATATATTCTTAGAGAGTATATTCTAGATTTGATTCATGTATTGGATTGGAACACTTTACATGTACAAGATGGGCAACTGGCTTTGGAGGTAGTATGTATTCTCCAACAGTGGACTTTGACAGTTGGGGGTCACAACATAGAGCAAGGGTCCCATGGGACATCAATGATGAGGTCTTGACCACATGGGAGGATGCTAGCAGGCTCGAGGCTACACACCCATATTTATTTGTAGGATTTCAAGAGAAAGCCTAATTCTAGGGGGAGAGGATGTAATTCCCACCCTAGTACTCTGATATTTTGGATTGACAGGATCATTACATTTAGTATTATGGATTATATGTTTTTCTTATTTTGATTAGATGATGAGACATTTTGAGCATATGCTTGGTTAATAAAATTGGTTTATTAAAGTAATAAATGATTTACAGTATTAGCATGAGATGTTGTTCATATGTATATATTGTTTGTGAAAGTGATTCATTCTTGTTTTATATTATGGAGTTATGATTATTTTGGAGCTAACCATACTAATCCAACTATGCTTTGATAATGATACCATCTGATGTGCTTGTGGGTGTGTGTGTGAAAATTGTACCTGATCTGTAGACACAACACTCAGTAAAACATTAGAGGTTAGTGATAATCAAAATCGTGCAAAATTAAAATCTAATCTAACCAAGCGATTTACTGCCTTCTAATAGGTGCGAGATTGATGTTCTCATATTGTAATCGAGATCAGTGACCTAGACGACACCTAAATGAAGGATTTGAATGCAAAAGATGGATATGAAATTGAATGCAATTAATCTATATTTTTTATATTTTCTATGCAATAAGAATGATAAACTGATATGCTATGGATGCTAAATGATCTAACAATGAAGATTCTAACAATGATATGAAAACTATGAAATTCTATGCTAAGATATAAAAGCTATGCAATTGAAATTGATCTCACAACGCTTTGAATTCGCAAGTTGATTCCTCAGCCTCCAATTCTCCAGCGTGATAGTGCAAAATATGTGGATGAATTATGAAGAGCTGAAGCCTTAATTTATAGAAATCTAGGGCTTTGGAGGTGCATGGATAAAAGCCATAAATCACTCAAATAACTCAGCTTGATTTTTGAGTTATCTGATAATAACAGATAATCAAGTCACAAAAACATGCAAAAGCTAAGCTTTAACTCAAAATAGAGTTTAGCTTTAATTGATAATTGACAGTTGTCTGCTTTTATGATTGTGCATGTTTTAATTATGAATTAATTTAATAATAAAGTGATTTATGCTCAACTTAACTGATTTTTGAAATAAAATAATTAATTTATGGGTTAATTAACTATTTTATCAAACTTTTATTAAAAATTATATTATTAAATAATGACAACATGCTTTAATTAATTAAATAAGAATTTAATCAATTAAAGATAGGAATTTTGATTTATTGTCAAAATTAAATAATACAATTAATAATAGATAGAATTAAATTTAATTAAACAATTAAGTGGCAAATATTAAATCTAATTAATTAAATATGAAAATATTCAATTAATCAAATTTTAGGATAAATGTGATTTATTGCCAAATAATCATTAAATTAAAGATAATTATGATAATTAGGAATATTACTAGGAATATTCTCTGATGCAGAATTTACGATAATCAATTATGATTCGATGATGTTTAGATGTGCCTTAGGTTAGGACTTCAATGTCGATTTTGTTTGATTTGTCGATGTAGGAGGTTAATGAACTTATAGCTCATTTTTGGGGTATTACAGTGGGATGATGAGAGGAGGTCATAGTCACTTATATGAGAGATCCACATGATGTCACACTCTCCCTCCTTGTCTGCCATTGTTTTGTATATATATGTTGGTATACATGTTCTCTCAGCTTGATGATGCAAGATGCAGGTACCAGATATCAACTTCACTTGGCTACATAAGTCTGAGCGTGCCTTCAAATCCTCGAACATTTTTATGTGGAGATATTTTTGAGATACTCTCAAGGATCCCATGTTGACTTAGGTTCATGTTTAGAAGGTCACCTTAGTTGGGGGTTTGAACAATATTATGATTTTTTTTATTTTGAGATTTATGTTTTAGAGTATGTGTTCATTATTCCTTTATATTGTATTATGCTTTTCTATCTTTTAAATATAAAATTGGCTGTATGGATTATGTATTATATATGTGTATGTATATATGGTTGCACACACATATAACTACATATATATAAATAGTTATAAGCTATGTGTTTTCTTTGCATGTATAATTATATTTTTATGCTTATAGAATAAATGATGAATTATAAAATATATGAGAGAAATAAATTCCTTATTTAGTTAAACTAGCTTACCTAGGAGTTTTGAACCCAAGACCTCCTAGGAGTTAGGCTAGTTAGTTTCTATTGGGTTGTGTGAGTTATTTGAGAATTATTTTCACCTTTAACATAGTTATGGTCTTGAGAGGTAAAATAAGTTAATAAAAAAATAAAATAGTTACTTAAGCTTACAAGAGTTGCTTTAATATTTGTAACCAACTATTGTAGTTGGAGTAGTTGCTTCTTGTAAAGCAACTCCTGCAACCATATGGTTGGCTATTAATATTTGGAGGAATTGATAGATTAGAGGATTAGGAGAAAAATCATAGATTTGGGGTTTTAGGAAGAAATACTATTAGATTGTTCAGAGAAGGAATTTTTTGGAATAAAGATTTAGTTGGGGTTGGGGAGATTCTTAGAGAAGGAAGGAAGTTCTTGTTCTCAAAAGGATTTAGGGATATTTCCTGGAAGGACATCCATCACCCAAAGCTTGGAAGAAGGTGCTGAGGATTGCTCAACTTTGGAAGGGATTTCTCCGTAGGACTCCAAGTAGGGTCTAGAACTAGGGAAATTACCTTATTGTTTGTGAATATGTGTGTGTTTTCAAATGTATATAATGTTCATATGGTCTGTAAAGTGTCTATTGTTAAATAATCTATTGATTTGGTTATGATGTTGGAAATGTTTAGTGTATTCAGGAAGAATGGTGAATTAATGACAGAATATATCTTTCAGATTTCTTCCTCGGAGGGTTATTGTTGTATATATAGAATTTATTAAGTGTTTTCTTATGTATATGTATGGTTTAGGGAAGTTTAGGGAAGATCGAGAACATTTAGGAAGATCTATTTGTGGTGTTTCCTTCTTGTTCCTTATGCAGATTTTTGCAATGAATTCTTAAATAAATTTGGTTTCTATTTTATTGGGAATATATTATGAATTGGAGAGGGGTTATGGATGTGGTAATGAGAGACCTTAACTAGGTATATCTCATAAAACCTTCCCCAAACACTCTCCATACTTCACTTTGGTTGTAATTTCAATTTGGGACAGATCTGGGAACTTTGAAGAAGTTCTCGTATGAGTAAACAAGTTTGAACCTATTTACTCATACTAGCTTATGGGAATACTCATACTACCCTATGGGATTACTCGTATCAGCCTTTGGGAATAGTCATATTGGAGTTTGGGGTCATGGGAATCTAGTTTGATCACCTTATGGCTTGGGGTTTGGTCTATGTCTTCTAGTTTTTTATCCTGATCTTTGTCTGCATCATTTCACCTCTCTAAATGTTCAAAATAATGCATGAGGTTATTGAAAATATTATACTTAAGGTATCTTTTGTTTGACATCCTTGTTATTATTCTTTTTATGCATATGGATAAGGTTAGGACTCATCCTGAGGGTCTGAGTACCCATGAGAGTTTCCTAAACCTATAAATTAGAGCATTTGAAGTATTTCCTTATCTTTTTGGCTTTTGTTGGGGTAGGGGACTATGTACCCTAGGTGAGTGGCTCACCATAGGCATCAGGACTCAAAGTGGTTGCCAGGGGATCCTATGGGTGAGTTTTTAATCAAGTGATAACCATAAAATTAACTTGGGAGGGGGGTTTCAAAAGATAATAAAAGATATACAATGTTAAAGTCCATATAGACCTGTTGGAGTACCATGACCATGGGTAACTGCTAGGATGGATCCTTAATGATAAGGCATATTAATGTCATACTTTAGAATGCCTTAGGATAATATTTGCTATATTTTGATACATTTACTGAAGACTCTTATGATTTTCCGCTACTGTATGGCATGCTGCCAACAGACATTTAATATGGTTTAAACATACTTAATATACTATGCTTGGATAAAATGCTATATTTCTTGATCTGAAAGTTAATGTCATGTTTTGAATAAGAGTAGATGTTTGAATGTGATTGATTATGCGTGTTCTGGTAATTCCTGTCATAAATATCTTATCCTAACCTTTAAAGGCATAGTGCATTGGAATAGCAAATGTTGTTTTGACCAGGTCTGGAGCATTCATCTATGAAGTGTTCCACCCGATCTTCCTACAGCTTTCAAAGGAAGAACATTCAATGTAACACATGTTGAAGGAGTAAGGTGGCAGTCCTTGCGATGAGTTAGGTGGCATGCTAATTTCTCTGAGAGGATCTAGGCGTGAATGGAAGTTGGATTTGCTTTCACGACAATTCTCTCCTCCGCTTCAAGATCAATCTGTTTAGTCTTTAAAGCTTTCCTTCTTTCTAGTTATTAATATTGTAATAAAGATCTGCTTGTTTCTACGGTGCGGTTAGAAGTTAGTTAGAAGTTTTCCCTTTAAATAAGGCCCTGCTCCTGCGTGAGCACAAGAATAGAGGGCATTGTTGAATTTATAGAAATAGTTTTCAACTAGTTTCACCGTGTTATGATAATTCTGTACTTTGATATTCAATCAATAAAATGAAGTGTTGACATTCAGTTAAGTACAATTGTGATTTAGGATACTCATCCAAGGGGGCCCACTTGGTGAGAAATCCACAGTAAAATAGAATCATATTAGCTAGAAGCATTTACTACATTTCTGTTGATTAAAGTGCCCAACATTGAACTACTCCTGCAGCCAAAGCTACAGATCGGCTAACGCCTCCTGCAGCCAAAGTTGTAGAACAACAAAAGTGTCATGGCATAGTTTGTAAGAATTCACATATCTTATTGATAGTTATATTCTTGTAGCTTTTATTCCAACACTTACTTTTCTACAAACTTCAGCTTAAGCATTACTTTAGCATTCATTTCCTACAATTGTAGTATAGTTTTCCTTCAGCATTTACTTCCTGCAGCAACGATAATGCATGGCTAAATGATACTTGGCGCATATACTTTGCTGGCCCATTTCAAGTGATACGTCCCTAGTTTGACTTACTAAATGAATTTCCATAAGGAGGATAAGCTGCTCGATTGGATGTCCAATCCCTGAGTTTGGAATTATACCTAGTTTCTGAGCCTTTATAGGAAGTGATCATTTTTGGCACCGCTGTCGGGGATGGTGCCGAACCAAGTCTTCACTAATCCATTCTTAGACTTTGTTTCATTTCCAGTTTGTTAGATTACATTAATTTTAGGAAAATTTTGTAAGCCACCTCACTCCCTACTATCTGTATGCATAACCGAAGAAGAGACGCCAGAGGACGATACTTGCCAAACCAATTCAATCACCCATTAGAGGAAGAAAGTTCATTTGTTGATGCCACCGTCGACCTTCCTGCAACTACGTCATCCTCTGAAGAAGAACAGGTTAATTCTTTTGAAGAGCAACCTTAAATTAATGAATTTGTAGACATCTTTGCTCACATGAGAGCTTGTTTTCCTGAAAACCAAGTTAGTCAAGAAAACTCATTATAGCTAGTCATATACCAACCTCCTTATCAGCCACCTTCATGACCTATAAATCCTGCCAGGATGGCTAATCCCCTTGCTTTTCCATTCCCCATTTTCGACCAACGAGACACCAACAACCTTAAGAACATACCATCTTCTGCCTTGCTAAAATTCTATGGTTTAGTAACAGAAGACCCGGATACCTTTCTCTTTGAGTTTGATATCCTGTGCAGAATTTATGACTACACCACTAATGCTCACAAGCTCAAACTATTTCTTGCGACCCTTAAGGAGTCTTCTTTGCGTTGGTTTATGGGCCTAGGATGGGATTTTGTCCAGGATTGGGTAGGAATGTAAGAAGCATTCCTGACTAAGTATAAGGAATATTTTTGGGGCACTGATATGAAAGGAGAAGACCTTTTTAAAATGACTCAAAAAGAAGATGAGTCACTTGAAGACTATATCTCACGGTTTATGTATAGTCTACAAAGGAACACAGAGCATGAGCTTAATGAAGAATCTCAAAAGCTGCTATTTCTCAGAGGAATACAAGATGGATGCACTAAAGCTTTAGATTTGATGGAAGGAGGAGATATAACTCAATCTAGTTGGGACGACATAAAGAAAATATGCCTCAAATATTCACATGTTGTTGGGAAAAGAGGAAGAGGTTACAAACCAGCAATAGGAAGGACAAATGGTTTAGGCGCTTCCAAATTAGAGATAACTCATCTCCTATATGACTTTAAGGAAGATATTATCAACCATATGGACACACAGTTAGATACTCTATAGGCCAAGAAGAAGCATGAGGAAGCAGAGGCTATGTTAGCAGAATTCTACCCACACTATCGACAAAAGAAGAGAGAGTGTCGGTGTAAATTGATTGCAAATATGGAAGCCACCCAAATGCCAACTGACTACAAGCCAGTTGAACTAGCAGATGAATAATTATTCTTTGTTTCTCAAAGGTGACCATGGGCACAATGACAAGGTATGCCTCAGGACCCACTTACATTTAGTAGTCTATTTTATAACAATCAATGGAAACCTTCCATGAATTATCAAAATCCACCCTGGAACAACTATCAGAATCAGTGGAAAAATTACCCTAGTCTGCAATGGCAAAATCCTCAAGGGAGTTGGCAACAACCCCAAGGGGCCTGGCAACCACCACAGGGTAATTGGCAGTAGAATCCTCAGTGGCAAGGAAACCAACAATGGCCACCTCAATCCCATGGATACATGAATCCGCCTCTTCAGGCACCACAAGAGCAAGCACTCTTACCACCACCAGCTGTTAATAACCAACCTCCAAAACCAACCCAATTGCCTACGTAGCCGCAACCAAACCTAAACAATAGGCCTCCTGCACCTCAGCAAAATGTGTATAATACTGATCAAATGCAGTATCCCATGCAATATCCTACCTATGCAATCACCCTTGACAATATACACCTACGGTCTAGGACTACTCTTCCTGCTCTTAAACAACCAATAATAACTAAAGTACCCCAAGAGGAGCATGTCCTAACAAAAAATACAGTCCCTCTTCCTGCAACACAACCTATTGCTAATCGAAGCCCCCTACTGGACCACCTTTTCCACAAAGGTTGCAACCTACCAATCCTAAGCCTACTTCAGAAACCAAATTTAACATCCTTGATTAATTAAAGAATGTCAATGTCCAAATACCTTTATTCCAAGCCATCAAGGATGTTCCCACTTACAACAAAGCCATAAAAGAAGCATGCTTTAAAAAGCCCGGTTGAAAAAGAAAAGATCCTCAGACGGTGCATGTGTTAGGAAAGCTTGCTGACATCATGTTAGGAAAGCTTACCATCCCAAAATATTCTGACCCAAGCAGTCTTGTTGTCAAAGTCATTATTAATGGGACCACCATTAACAATGTCTATGTAGATCTTGGAGCAGTTATAAATGTTATGACCAGAGATATAATGCAACATCTTTGTATATATAACCTCCAAACCACTCCAACTGTCCTGCAACTCATAGACAGTTCAACTATAAAGCCTGATGGAATGATTGAGGATATAATTGTGACCTTGCAACCTAGTCATACCCAACAGATTTCATGATCCTATCACCAAAGGCCACGTTAGGAGGATATCCAATTATACTAGGTAGGCCATGGCTAGCAACTGTTGATGCTCATATTGGTTGTCGCTCAGGGGATATGACCATTTTTGATGGCCACCATACTCAGACTCTTTTCCTATATCCTCCTGCTCAACCCCAAATGGAATTATCCTCACCAATCTGGTTTGACATAGGAGAAGAAGCCGAGGTTATCAATTCAGTGTCAAAACTAATGATGATACAAAGGGACCCCTTCCTGTAGCTTCAGGATGAAGACATGGTAATCACCAATATCCTGCAAAATCAGTATGGATCAAGTCTGGATTATCTGGGTTGTTCTTCCAAAGATTGCTCTCTGCAAGTTTTAAACCTAGATTGCCAATGGTCATCTCTTGCAGCCAAAGAGCTCTATCACCAATTGCTTCCACATGAGATACAAGTACCCTCATTTACAGATGCATCTATGATAGAGCTGACTAAGCAAATAGAGGTTTCCCCTAAATGTTACCTGAACATCAATGGAAAATTAACTACACATTAGCAAACATCTTTGACTAAGACACTGAAGGCCCATACTAGAGCATTTGCTTGGGATTATTCTGACATGAAAGGTTTGGATCCAAAACTATGCACTCATCGGATCTATCTAAAAGAAGATAAACCTCCAGTAAGGCAGTTCCAAAGGTGTGTGAATCCAACCTTAAGAGAAATCATTAAAACAGAATTGCAAAAACTTCTCAACACTGGATTCATTTACCCAATATCTGATAGTCAATGGGTTTCTCCATTAGTTATTGTGCCCAAAAAAGGAGGTAAATGGTGAGTGTGTGTGGAGTATAGGGAGCTCAATAATGCAACCAAAAAGGATCATTTCCCCCTTCCATTCATTGACCAAGTCTTGGATTCTCTAGCAGGCAAAAAGTACTTTTCTTTCCTAGATGGGTATAGTGGGTACAACCAAATCTGCATCTTTCGAGAAGATCAGGAGAAGACAACTTTCACTTGCCCTTGGGGAACTTTTGCCTATTATGTTCTTCCATTTGGTCTTTGTAATGCTCCAACAACCTTTCAGAGAGCAGTCATCAACATATTTGCTGATATCTCTCATGACTGTATGGAGATCTATATGGATGATTTCACAACCTATGGTGAAACCTATGAAGAAGCCTTAAGAAATCTCAACAAGGTCCTGAAAAGGTGTGAAGAGCATAATCTTTCTCTTAATAGCGAGAAATGCTTCATGATGATGCAAGAAGGGATAGTGCTTGGCCACTCTATATCTGCAGCAGGAATACAAGTGGATCCGGCCAAGATTGAGATCATTCAAAACCTTCCCATACCAACCAAACAAAAAGATGTTTGAAGCTTTCTTGGACATGCAAGCTACTACAGGAGGTTTATAAAGGATTTCAGTAAAATAGCTAGTCCTCTTCACACTCTGCTCACTAAAGATTCTAAATTCATCTGGACCCCAGACTGTGAAACATCCTTCCTGCAGCTTAAGACAGTCCTTACAACGGCCCCAATCTTGCATGGACCCAAATGGGAACTTCCATTCCATATACACACTGACGCCTTAGATCATGCCATCAGAGCTGTGCTGGGACAAAAGGAGGATTCCATTGAACATGCTATATACTTCATCAGCAAGAATCTTCAAGGAGATGAATTAAATTATGCAGTCACTGAAAAGGAGCTCTTGGCAGTCATCTTTGCACTCAATAAATTCCACCACTACATAACAGGGTATCCGATTTTTGTGCATATGGATCATGCAGCCATTAAATATCTTGCTAATAAACCTACTATCACATGTTGCTTGGCTAGATGGCTTCTCTTATTGTAGGAGTTTGATATCACCATAGTGGACAAGCCAGGAAAATCCAACGTAGTTGCAGATTTCCTCTCACGACTACAAAAAATAGATGAACCTCAACCTATTGATGACAGCTTCCCTGATGATCATTTGTTCTCTATTTTAGCTAAAACACCTTGGTATGCAGATATTGCCAATTACTTGGTCTCTCAAAAGGTACCTCCCTATTTCTCACCAAAAGAAAAGAGACTTCTAATGGAAAAGACTTTAAATTTTTCATGGATTGCTGATTGTCTATTCTATAATGGACCTAACCAAATATTGAGACAGTGTGTAAGGGAGGATGAAACTTATGATATCCTTCATGCATGTCATAATGAGCCTTATGGAGGACATTTTGCAGCTAAGCGAACAACAATTAAGATACTGAATACAAGATATTATTGGCCAACACTCCATAGAGATGTAGTCAACTACACAAGGAAATGCGACCAATGCCAAAGGATGGGATGCCCAAAAAAATCTGATGAGATGCCCCTCTTTCCACAAGTGGTAGCCACTCCCTTTAACAAATGGGGATTAGATTTTGTAGGACCTATTACTCCATCTTCCAATGAGAATTCATACATCCTTGTATGCACTGACTATGTGACTAAATGGGGTTGAAGTTCGAGCCATGAAACATGCTCGAGATAACAAAGTTGCTGAGTTTTTGTATGAAGAGATCTTCACATGCTATGGTGTTCAAAGGGAGCTAGTTACATATTAGGGTGCTCAATTCACTTCCACACTGATTACTGCACTTATGAATGAATATAAAATTCACCATAGGACATCCAGTCCATATCATCCATAGGCGAATGGGAAAGTTGAAGTTACCAATAGGGAAATAGAGGCTATCTTGACAAAAATGATGCAGCTACATAAGAAAGATTGGAGCACACAGTTGCATGAAGCTGTGTGGGCCTATAGAAAAACTTGGAAAACAACAATTGGTTTCACCCCATTTGAGTTGGTTTATGGGAAACATGTTGTAATGCCCATAGAATTTGAGCATAAAACATTGCGAACAACCTTACAGTTAAACATTAATCTTCCAGCCGCACAACGCGACAGGATCCTGCAGCTCAATCAGCTAGATGAAATTAGGAAAGCCACTTTACAACATACCGAGCTAATCCAGTTACAACGTAAATGGTGGCATGATTCCCACATTCTCAATAAATGATTCTCTCTTGGTGACTGGGCTCTCCTATATGATTCTCGCTATCAGGAAAACCAAGGTAAGCTCACTACCCGCTGGCTAAGTCCCTATGAAATAGAAAATGTTTATGCTAATGGTGCAGTTTAGCTCTCAACAATCGACCCAATACATTTCAAGTTTTTGGTTAATGGACACAGACTTCATTTGTATCATAAACTACAAACAAAAGCTGAGTTCCTGTGGTAGTTTGAGATTTCTCTTGCCGATGTTGAACCTCCTGCAGCAAATAATGATCTTTCGACTGTTGACCCCACCACACATTTTGAACCTCCTCTAGCCGAAGACATTCAAAAGGCAGATGGACCTCCTCCTAAGAGAAATTCTCCTGTCGCCGCACAAGCCATCAAATCATCACTTTAATTCTTCATTCGTGCAGTCATAATAAAGTTTTCGTTCCTCACGAAAATATTCTTTTCCATAATAAAAGATCCATTTCAATACCTTTTTCATTACTTCACATTCATCCATCATATCATGTCTTTTCCGCCCCGTACTTCTCATTGTATGATACACGTCAGTCAATATTTTTGGATTTCGGTATTTATGATACTTTCACATCAGGTACGCATGATTATCTATTCTTTCAAATGCTTTGTACTTATTTATCCATTATTATCTTTAATGTTTCATTTAATATAGTAGTTATATCCAAGCATGGTTGTACTTTTAAACAATGCTAGTGAGGACACTTGCATCATTTTCATAGGGGGCACTACATTGGCATGTAATTAAAAAATTTTGCCCATGATTTTGAATAATTGTCAATAATAACCCATAAGCTGTAAGCCTGATCATTAATCCACCAACCTTGGATTTCGGTCTCTTTTATAAAACCCTGGAAACTAAAGCTCACTTCAATGTTCATAATTTTTGTGTCTTTCATTTTTCCTCCCTTACCACAAATATTAAACGTTTCTAAATTAAGTCTTGAGTAAGGATTTTGGGAGCTAGGAGTTGTGAACAGATTGAAGTCAAGAACAGAGGGTTGTAGAGATTTTTAACAAATATGGGTGGACAACCTATTCGGTCAGAGCCAGCAAATCACACGTCACTGTTGCAGGATCAAGTTAGTGTTCATGAGTTTAATCGCGTGGGTTGGCTTAGTTACTTTATCAAGTTAAACGGTTATGATGAGGTTGTGGCAATCGAATTCATGTGGACATTCAACAATGGCGTTGCATATGTGAAGGGATTGCGAATTGAAGCCTCTGAAGTGCAAATAGTGGAAGTCTCTGGACTTCCTGCTACCGGAGAGCATTTTCCGCATGGTCATGATGCTCGAGCGACCAGAGTCGAGTTCTCCCTGCCAACGGACAATGCACTTGAAAGTAGTAAACAAAGTACCAAAAGGCTTTCTCTTCCAGGAGATTTTCCATAATTTGTTGTTCATATTATTAGATATATCACTTGCGAAGGAAGGTTTTCATTTCTGCATGTTGTACATTTTAAATTGTTGAGTCATTTGCGGCATGGGCATTTAGTCAATCTACCCAATGTATTATATCCCCTACTAAATTTGAGCTTTGAGGAAGTAAGGAAGGGCAGACAGAATGTTGTTACCCATCATGGGTTGATCAAATTACTAGTAGAAAAGGCCCTTTGTGATAATTCTCCCATGAATTGGGATGAATTTCTCATTGTTCCTCATGTTCAACTCAATAGGGCACATCCAAAACCTGTAGGACCACATCCTGAGCCTCATGAAGCACAATAAAATCTTACTACTGAGGATAGTCCAAAAAGAGTTCAAGAAACCCTCCTTCACATCAAGAAGACATAACAGAAGATGCTCCAAACCCCAATTTCGGGGAAGAAAACATTGGGGGATTTGAAGAAATCCATAGTGCACAAGGAGCCAAGAAAGATGAAAAAGGGAAACAGAAAATGCTTGGCTATGAGGCAGGTGGTAGCACTGTTCATCCTGCAACTACATCCACCTCGGTGAAATCTACCCCACAGAAGTGTTCTGCAACATCCGAAGAACACCCAATACGGCGTAGTGTCCATTTAAATTCAGAGAAGAAGAAAAATAACTCACCTAAAATGGCAGGCTCAAATCTGGAAGTTCCGAATGAAGAATCCATGGGTTTGAACCCACAGCAAGCAAATCCAACCATGGAAGAAGATGTTGTGATGAAGGACCCTGCAACCACAGTACCACAGGAAAAGGGGAAAAAGGACAATTTTGAAGTTTCCTCCTCTCATCCAGGCAAAACACAAACATATGACATGCCTATAGCTTCTGCATCAGTTCACCAAAGGGGACAAGAAATAGAACTAGGGCACGCAGGTCCACAGAGAGGTCAAAATCAAGTAACCATACATTCCTCGTACTTGGATTATTTTTAGAAAATTCAATATGAAAGGGCAATGTGGGCCATAGAGAGGGACAAATTGAAAAGGGAAATAGATCAACAGAAACAAGAAATTACACTCCTACAGGAAAAACTAGATTCAATTGTGAAATTGGTTCCAAAGGTCATAGAGTGTCGACCACCCCTGGGGGTGTATGCTTTGTGCTTGAGAGAGCAATTTTTACTGTTTCAATTTATAAGAATTGTCAAAGATTTGAATCCTGACATAGACACCCCTAAGTCCTTTATGGCTACATACGAGGAGTCACCTGATTTCATCAAAAACCTTCTCTGTGAGTTATACCTACATCATTATGCCATTCCCTCCAACACAGAATGGAATCCCTTGTTGTTTCTGGGTGATATACATTTGTCTGCACTACTCTCCTAAGTTAACAATGAAATTTACTATGGAGAACAATTAACCAAATATAGGGCATTTGAGCGTAACATCTCACTTCCATTACGCCCTAAAATTAAAAACCCTAGATGCCTTTATTGTGATTGGCTACACATAGTCTATGGTTTTAATGATTCCACTCACATAAGAAGAATTCTGGCAAAACAAGAACAAGTACATGCAGAAGTTGAGAGACTATCTCTAGATGATGGAAATAGGGCAGTAGATGGGTTACATCAGAGGTGGGCTAGGTTGCCTATGTCTTTGAAAAAGGTAGAGCCCCACAACATCATGAATTTCAGAGCTACCATGCAGAGAGTCCGTTGGTAGATAGAATTAGATCGGCAACCAAGACCAGAATGTTGGATGTCTCTCACATTCCAACCGCTTGTGCTCTTGTGGCCACTTTATAGTTGTATAGAGGAAGAGTTGGATGAGGATTCAAAACTAAGCCAACGAGTCAGAGTAGACAGGATGAATGGATTCTACTAGAAGGTACGTAGCCAAATGACCAGGCAAGTACAGGAAGGTGACTTCAGAGTGCTAGCAAAGATTAAAAACTCTTCAGAGCCTGAGGATAGGCACTAGTCTTCGTAGGGGGCAGAAATGATAAGGCATATTAATGTCATACTTTAGAATACCTTAGGATAATATTTGCTATAACCTTTTGCTACATTTTGATACATTTACTAAAGACTCTTATGATTTTCTACTACTATATGGCATGCTGCCAACAGACATTTAATATGGTTTAAACATACTTAATATACTATGCTTGGATAAAATGCTATATTTCTTGATCTGAAAGTTAATGTCATGTTTTGAATAAGTAAGAGTAGATGTTTGAATGTTATTGATTATGCATGTTCTAGTAATTACTATCATAAATATCTTATCCTAACCTTTAAAGGCATAGTGCATTGGAATAGCGAATGTTGTTTTGACCAGGTTTGGAGCATTCATCTATGAAGTGTTCCACCCGATCTTCCTGCAGCTTTCAAGGGAAGAACATTCAATGTAGTGCATGTTGAAGGAGTAAGGTGGCAATCTCTACGATGAGTTAGGCGGCGTGCTAATTTCTCTAAGAGGATCTAGGCGTGAATGGAAGTTGGATTTGCTGTCACGATAATTCTCTCCTCTGCTTCGGGATCAATCTATTTAGTCTTTAAAGCTTTCCTTCTTTCTAGTTATCAATATTGTAATAAAGATCCTCCTGTTTCTACGGTGTGGTTAGAAGTTAGTTAGAAGTTTTCCCTTTAAATAAAGCCCTGCTCCTGCACGAGCATAAGAATAGAGGGCATTGTTGAATTTATAGAAATAGTTTTTAGCTAATTTCACGGTGCAATTGTGATTTAGGATACTCATCCAAGGGGCCCCACTTGGTGAGAAATCCACAGTAAAATAGAATCATATTAGCTAGAAGCATTTACTACATTTCTGTTGATTAAAGTGCCCAACACTGAACTGCTCCTGCAGCCAAAGCTACAGACCGACTAATGCCTCCTGCAGCCAAAGTTGTAGAACAACAAAAGTGTCATGGCATAGTTTTGTAAGAATTCACATATCTTATTGATAGTTATGTTCTTGTAGCTTTTATTCTAGCACTTACTTTTCTGCAAACTTCAGCTTAAGCATTACTTTAGCATTCATTTCTTGCAATTGTAGTATAGTTTTCTTTCAGCATTTACTTCTTGTAGCAACGATAATGCATGGCTAAATGATACTTGGTGCATATACTTTTCTGGTCCATTTCAAGTGATACATCCCTGGTTTGACTTACTAAATGAATTTCCATAAGGAGGATAAACTGCTCGGTTGGATGTCCAATCCCTGAGTTCAGAATTATACCTAGTCTTTAGCCTTTATAGGAAGTGATCACTTAACATAAAAAGGGGACTAGGGTTACATGGTTGCTAGGGAGGATCCCAATACACAGGTTGTTTGATGACACTCACCTAGATGGTATACTAGAACCTTAACCTTTGTGTATAGTATGGTTATATTTTGTTTCTTATGTCTTTTCTCTTTTGGTATTTTGGTGAATGATTGTTTTACCTTAGATTTCCTTGGGCCTTGTGAGTACGTTGGTTATATCTCCTAGCATGGGGGGTGGGACTTCACAAGTTTCACATGGTTGGGTGGAAAATCTATTTTGAGGTACTGTTCATGGTTCATGTCTTGGCTTGGATTCAGATTTGTACAGTGATGGAGACTTCCTATATTATATCATGTACCATTATTTATTGCAAAACAAGATTTAAATATCTAATTGTAAGCCCTCTAGCAATTTGATGTAATTATATTTGAAATTGAAGAAAGAAACAATGTAATTTGGGAGGGGTAGTTTTAGGAACATCAAAGGGAATGTTTATTTGTAATTCAGAAAGTTGTAATAAAGACATGTAATTATGTATCTTCTCCCCTGTCTCTCTTTGAATGATTGAAATGAAAAATGAAAAGTAAGGATTTCTAAATAGCAAAGCTTATTATGTTATGGAAGTATGAATATTCTATTTGTAGGTATGGTTAATTAGAAAAGAAATGAAAAAGGAAAGGATAAATGTATTTAGCTTATGAAAGAAATAATATGTTCCTATATCTTCTCTAAAATCTAAATGTTATGTAAGATAGCAAAAGGAAATGAATTCACTAAGTTAGTTAATTGAAGCAATGGTTTTAATGTTGGTAAAAATCAATAAGGGAACCTTTAAGGACATATTCATATGTAGGATTATCAAATAGGATCTTAATAATGTTAAAAAAAAATAGTTACATTTCTTGTACTTTAGACCTATTCCTTATAGGTTCCCTGGCGGGGACATTACACAAATAAACAAAACATATCTTCAACAAATACCCTTGGACCATAGTGTTAGAGAAAACATCTCCGGCCCTTAGTGTTTGACATCAATGACAACCAAACAACAAGAACTAAACATATATTTCCAACACATCAAAGATGGAAAAATTTGGGAAATAAAAGCGATTGCAACTAGGATTTTCATCATTTCAATGAGCTAAAGAAGAATTCAAGGTGGAGAAATAGTGAGTTAGGGTTTCAACAACCAAAAGTAATAAATCTAGTGAGTTCAATTGGAAAAATTCAAACCAGTAAGTCAATTTCTATCCTTAGGATTTTTTCTTTCTATGAATTTGAAAGTATAAGGGTTAAAGAGGTAGATCTTGGTTTGGGAATTTACATAATTCAATTAGGGTTCTTTGTGAAATTTAAAGAAATATACACCTCATCAAATGATTTAGTTACCAAGGGACCAAAACCAAAGAAACAAATAAAGGAATGAAATCTTTGTGATGACATAATTGCTCAACTTCTTGAGTCATCACAAAGATCAAAATCAAAGGTAGATATGCCTAAATTTTGTGATGCACAAATGCATGGTAGTAAAAATCACATGAAGATTTAGGGTCACAATAGATTCAGGTACTTTCACTTGAAGTCTAAGAAACCTCAACCATAATGTAATCCATAGAGGTTAGGACTTGCATGACTTATTATTCTCAATGTATTTATAAATATTGATTTGATTAGGGTTTTGATCTATAAGTATAACCCCAACATTGGACGTATTGGGTCACTTGAAGAGGGTTTCTAAATAATTTTGGGATTTTTGTTTGGTGGGTAGGTGTAAAAGATAATAATTTTTTTCAAGTAGTTGCACAGATTTTCATGTTTAATAGACTATAAGTTGCATTTTGAAAAAAATTAAGGAAAATATAACCATGTGTTGCCTCTTATTTCATTCAATTTTAGTTATATCCGATTTCATTCACCTTTAGATATATGAATTTATTTGTTAAGAATGGATGAACTTGTCTTTATGAGTTCTTCATGAATGTGTAATATATATTTGGGGTTCCCTTAAAGGACGAGATTAAATACCTATTGTGGATTGTAGTAACTCTAGGAGAATGGTGGTGATCTATTAAAGTGTGATGCATAGTTTGATTCATTGGATACTTATGCAATGCTTATGTGTTTAGAATTATGCATGTAATCTTTGTTTGGATCATTGAACGTGTGACTCTTCTCCAATGGATTTAAGAATTGGTCTTAATCTTATGGATTTTGAGTAACCAATATACAAATAAAACTAAATCATATTTTTATTTATGTTTGTAAGAGTGTGTCTGTAGTATGATTTTCACTCTCAAGAATGTATTAAATGGTCAATATTCAGAATATAGACAATTATAATTGAATTATTATGTGTTATAACTTATTCAATTGAGATTGATCTGTTGATTAATAATATTTGGTGTTTTACGCTTTAGATTTATGAATTTTTTCTTAGGTTTTCCCACTTGGGCTTTATAGAGCCCGAAGAGAAAGAGATTTATTTGCATTTGTAAATAGCTCTTGTTAAGTGGCCATTTGTCTCAATTTTCCATCGATAGTAAATGGAAAAATCCTTAGTTTAATTAAAGAAAACAAATGGGGAACCAACATGACATATGAAAATGTACCAACAACATCAGTAGAACAAGATTTGTATGGTCTATTCTCACACAAGGTTTGAGGAGCATCCTCTACATTAATGACCTTAGGTGTCACCATAATCTATCCTTAGGAAAACATGTTTTCCAAACTATAAGTAGATAGAGAAACCCATGACAAGTGTTTGTAATAAACCACACTGCAAAAGCTTTTCTTTAAATTTATATTTTTATTCCACAACACTTAAGTTTGCACACAGTGAGACACATCTTTTCTTTGAAAGTGATAAATAGAGGAAATGGTGAAAGGCGGTACACATGATAATATGTTTTACACAAGAGATCACTATAGAAATCAAGGTTGCAAGAGAATGAAATGATTTCAAAAATTCCAATATATCATCTACTAATGGACATGAAGTGTTGGCATTGTTTATTTGTGACCATTAGGATTCCACTCAAAAACTACTTCTTTGTTCTACCAGAGAACAAAGAAACCTCCACAAGTCTAGAGACCTGAAAATATTTGAAAAAACATTTATAACATCTTCTATGCCAAAAAAATATCTAGCATCTAGCCTATTAGGGGGTTCTTAAGATATAGAATTGACTTTGCCTGTTAGACCAAGCTTTCTGTTTAGTTTTTGGATTAAACATCTAAACCAATAGAGGGTACAAACATATCTAATAATTTTTATTCCACATTTTCATTAGTTTTCTTTACCCATGTATTTCTCATCTTATGTTTGTCCTCATTCACATCAATGTGCCTCTTTTCTAGAACAAAGGACCTCTCATTCCTTCTTCAACATAACTTAACAATATGCCCTAATTTATTGCAATTGAAATAGGTAGGACCTTTTTATTGATCACTTTCATTCCTTTTTTCCATTAGATCAATATTCAATATCTCTGCACCCATATTTTTTGCATTTGTAATAGTATCTATTGAAAGGTTGAACATTTATATCATTGTTTAGATTCACAAATTTGTTTCTCATCATTCTATATATAGATTCATTTGCCTTTTGCCCAAACTTATTGAAAGCATAACATTGACTTATGATAATTTGGATGATGATATGGATAATACAAATGTTGATGCTAATAATTCTAATGATATGCATGAGTTTATTGAGACTAATCATGAGCTTTATTCAATATTTTTAAAAGCATTAATCCTACCTACTAGTGACAAAAAAGGTGACTCGTCATTAGAGCATGGTGTTTGTTTAGAAATCACAATAGATCTATTTACCATTATCATTGTTGTTCCTATTGTATCTTTTCCACCATGCTTAAGTGACGCTAAGAAACTTTGGGAGACAAATGACCTGCTTTAATAACTTCACTTGTGTAGTAGATTCTTTTGTGTATTTGCTAGCACAAAATGCACTTCCCCTATGATGTACTTATTGTTCTTTGTGTTAAGCTCTCTTTTGGATGACCCTTTTTTCTCCATTAGCACAAAGTAAGAAAGGGACCAAATCTATTATAACCTTCGTCTATTTGTATATTGATTCTTTTACATCTTGTATCCATGCTATGTCAAACATGTGTTATTATTGTAAAAATATAAATTTTTGTTGTCTACTTAAGGATGATGAAAGGTATTGAGATATCTCTTTTTGGTCTCTACCATTGTTCATCTTATATTCTCTTCTTTCATTATGGTCATAGTTCCATGATCTTTTGGGGGTAAGATCAATTCATTACAATTATACTTCATATACACAAGTTATCAAATGCACATATTGTCCCTATTTTGTGGATCCCATATGTGCTTTCTCTTTTTGTCTCATGCCCCATTTCTTTTGATTTTTTCCTTGCATAAGGGCATATCATTGTGGCAACATCCTTGTCTTTTAGACACATGTATGCTACCTCAAAGCAAGTGCTCCTATTAATGTGTATACAATCACTTTAATGTAGGGGCATACACTCCACTCTTTGTTACATTTTGTGCACACACTGCAACAAAAAATTTTCATTCTATTTTTTTTAGGTTACTTTGCAAACTATGTCTTTTTTTTAATCTTCAATTTTCAGGATGAGTTGACTGACATAATACATCTTGCTAGACTATTTGACTCCCCTTGCATTAATTCTCCACATGAATCATAGTAAGAACAACCTTACCAGGCCAACATATTCATGCTCTCTCTCTTTTTCTATTCATATGTTGCAACATTTATCTTGGTATCAAAATGATAAGATCCTAAGTCCCTTGGAGGCTTGGTGTTTCTCGTCTCTTCAATATCCTAGTGTTTATTGCCTCTTTAATATCTTGATGAAACTTTTTCACTAATAATTTCTACTTTATCAGGAGTATGAATGTAGGTTCACAATCTTGCTAAAGTGGGGGCTAAATGTAGCATAAAAAATTTCATCACTATACAATTTATGCTCACATAAGCCCCATTTTAGTATTTTTTTCCTTCTACTTTTTATCATAATTTATTAGCCTCTCACTGGCTTAAATCTAGCAGCTTTATCAACCCATTGGTTATTGGTCCTTGACCTAGCCTTATTGTCTAGTCAATGGTTCTTGTGTCACCTTGACCTAGGTCAACGTCACTTGGGGTGCCCTTGACTTGCCAAAAAGGGCTCAATTTTAGTTAGATCATGTAAGTGGGAATTTCTCCTATGTTTCAGTCCACTTCAAAAATTCAAACATGTTTTATAAGGAGAGGTATAAAAACAAGCCTAACCCCCTCATTTAAGACATCATGATTATCAATCATCAATTCAAGAAAGACATTACGTCTTATCATTGAGCAAGAAATCAAGCATCATTAAGGTATTGAAGAAGAAGTAAACTTCAAATATCAAGCATTAAAGATGACATCCATGATCAAGCAATCATGAAGTCAAATATGCAAGTCAACATCAACCTTTTCATGTAGACTTCAACATAAAAGAGATTCATGAAGGTATAACATTCATTCAAGCATTTCAATTTCAGATATAACCTCTACTCCTGCAAAGCATGTCTGGTTGATTCCAAAACTAGGGCTTGACCTAGACAAACCCCCATCAACCCAATAAGTTATCTATTTTGTATGTGTAAGTGACAAGATCATAAGACAAAGAAGACAAAGGCCTAAAGTTTGAGCTTTCACATATTTTAAAAATCAAGGTCTATGTTCCTCTACCTAATAGTGTCCAACACTTTTCTGATAGAATTTTTTGGGAAGGCTCTAAGCAACATTCTAGTTCCAAAAATTCAATTTACATTTGCATATGATATTCCTAGGTCAAGGTCATCCCACTCAACATTAACATCCTGACTTCAACCCAAATTTTGAACATAGTTTCCTTTCTATATCTTCTTTATAGATATGTAATTCTTAGCTGCATATCTATTTTGAAATTTCTTCTACATGAAAATGCCCAATTTCTCATCTTTGGCCCTAAATCTAGCATCCAACCCACACCTTTTGAATAGTCATTTCAAACAAAAAAATGGACTAATGATCCATCTTGTGCTCAATTCTTTCAATTATATTTTAGGTTGAACTAAGTGGATCCACTCTCCTTAATGTAATTATTGATCCCTAAGAGGTTCATACTTAATTAAGGGTAGTTGGGAAGCTCTACATATGGGGGACCTGATGTATTATGCAAAGAAACCTTTGGGATTTTGGAATCCGACCCTTTGTATTGTTGTTTCTTTGAAAAAGGAGGAAGGGATAACATAAAAAACATCTAACCTAAGGTGATGCGTTAAAGATTTTATAAACCCTTTAATTTCCCTTAAGAAATAACATGAACAAGAAACACCAAAAGACTAGGCACAAAGAACCACATGCTCTTCATTGTTAGAAAGAGAAAAAAAATGTAAAAGTTAGAGAGACATAGTACAAAATATTTAGATCTCTCTATGAGAAGCACTCGTTAAGGCTTGTAGGAGTTGTTTCTATTATCTCACTAAATCATCATTTGATGTAAATCTTGCTCACTTACTGACATAGTACAACCCCCAAATCATAAAATATTATAGATGATTGAAAGTATATAAAGCATAGTTCAATAACTTGCACATCTATGATGAAAGTATAAAAATAGGAAAAAATAAATAAAATAATAGTTGCATTCATCTAAAATGACATAGG
The DNA here is from genome assembly GCA_027943335.1 of Chamaecyparis obtusa. Lineage (NCBI taxonomy): Eukaryota > Viridiplantae > Streptophyta > Pinopsida > Cupressales > Cupressaceae > Chamaecyparis > Chamaecyparis obtusa. The sequence goes on from BSBK01004554.1 coordinate 458,161, forward strand.
GCTTAAATTCATCCACAAAACTAAAATAAACACACAAAATAGACAAACTAGGAACAATCTGATATGTTTCCTTTCATTGATTATCTAAATACAAAGCTAAATTTTGAGAATGAAATGGTAACTATTTTTAAGTGCTCTCCTCTTTCAAATGTGGCAAACACAAAACTCCAAAGATCCCCCCTAGGAAAAACACCCTTATTATGATGTGCCCTTGGGCTTATATAGGGAAAATTCCTTCTAACAATAAATGGTTCACGTGTAGATACAAAGGAAATGATTGACTAAAAAAGTAGCTTGCAACTAAAAAGGTGATGATGATTTCTGGGTTAAATCTACCTCGAGATGCTTCATCATATTGTGGTGCTTTGTCTTGAAGGATATGTCCCACCACCTTTTCTTTTAAATGATGCAACTATGGATTGGACACATGTCACATATGCGAGTGTTCTTAGAGCCCATTTTATTTGGCTTACATAGTAAAATTGTATGGTGCTGAAATGTGTCTTTTCATGACATGGGATGAAGGGGAGGGGGTCATGGTCTTGCTAGGAACTACATTAATTTGGTACTTGGTGATCCCAACATGGTAGGGGCATAACCTTCTACTCAGTGCTCGAAACTCCAAACCGCTTACACCATTGGAAAGGTCTTCAATAGATCTAATTTAAATCTCTTAAAACAATGCCTTTGGAAACATGAGTTAAAGGGCCAATGAAAAATTTGACCCTAAATTCTTCTCTTAAGGCCTTTGAAAGTACAAATTACTAGATCATAGAAAAATACCCCAAAACTAGATTTTTTATTTTTGTCATGTTTGCTCACACCATCACTTATGCACTGCCTTAGATCTTCTTCATGTTACTCTATATGAAGGCCACAATAGATAACATCTACAATAATCAAGAAGAGGGAAATAGGTTTAGTGCCTAGTTTGCATGTATAAGCTAGTGAACACCCTATTCCTTTTCACCAACATTAGAGTACATATATACTTTGCTAACTTTGAGAGGCCTTCAATTTAGATAATATTACATCTTGAAAATTATATAACCCCTCATTTATAAATGTTGTAAATGTGTCTAATAACTTAACCCTGATAAAATGTACCACCTTTTTCACAATCAAGTAGAATTATTTCCACAAATTTGGGGGCTTGACAATAAAGAGGATCATTATTTTTATATTTATAAAAGAATCCTCTTTTCCTATAGATGACATGTGTTTTTATTTTTAAGTATAGATTCCTTTTCATTAATTAAGGAAGGAAAATCTCTAGTTTGGTTTGTAATCATAATTTTTTAATGTTTTGTTTAAACCTTGACCACTAATTCAAGGAACTTATTATATGTAAATTAAAAAAATGTAACCTTTATTTTTAATAAGATTTCTAATTATTTTTTAAAAAACACATATTACAACCTATAGAGAAAACTTATGAAAACTTTGATGAGACTCTAACCACAAAATTAAAGGACTTATTTTAAGTCTGACAATATACTTATTTTGGTCGGTAAACGCTTTTGACTGGAGCTATCAACCAATGGGGTCACATTAGGGGGACCACATCTCCGTGTTAATACTTTACTTGTGGCTACTGAGGCATGACCACCTCCTGTACTGATCTCTATTTATATCACCTATTTACTACTTTCTTATCTATTGGCTTACCTGATCACTCCACACCTTATATCTCCCTATCCACAATGGTAGCACGTCTCCTTATATCTTCCACCTGCTTCACACATAACAATATCCTTATGCTTCTCACACCTTATCTCTTTGTTCCACCTAATCTCTACTCTCTTATCTCTCCATAGTCAACCTTATCTCTCCATAATTGGCTTACAAACATAGGATGGAGGTACACATGGTGCCAATGTACACCAACATCATCGACAAGTACACCTAGCCTACCATGTTGACACCATTTAATTTTCTATTACTTATGGGTCCACAAGTCTATCTAATTGTCTAATTTCTTCCATTATACACAATTGGTTTGGGCTTCTAGTCAATGTACTGAGCAACCTTCACACATATATCATGTCTAGGCATAGGTAGGATTCAGACTCATAATCATCCTCTCAATAGGGCTCCTGACAACCATCACATTGCAGAGTCATCCCCCAAGTCTAACATTATAATACAAAGAACTAAAACTATCTAATTTTTCATAAGATTTCCAAATATGTAAAATATTTAAACAACTCTAAAATTTGTGGCCTAGAAAATTTATGAAAAATATCTAAATATTAACAAGTTTATGAAAATGTACCTTGTAAGTCTCAATCTTTTGTGAATACTTATCTAATTATAATCCTAACCATAGATCTTAAACCCTAATCTTAATCCTATCCCCAAACTGTAACCTTTCTCAAAACTCTAATCATATCCATAATACTAAGGTCATGATGTAAAACCTAACCCTAACCCTAACCCTAATCCTAATCCCAAACCCTAAACCCTAATCCTAATTATAATCTTAATATAATATAATTATATATTAACCTTGACCATAACTTTAACTATAGTCCTAATCCTAAATGCTAAACCCTAATAAAAACATTGAAGCCTAACCCCAACCATAGTCCTAATCCTAAATAATATTGTAACCCAAACCCTAATCCCAACCTTAACCCTAACCATGGCATAAACCTAAGCCCTTATCCTAACCATAATCCTAAATCCTAACCCTAATCAATACCCTAACACTACCAATAATTCTAGACATGATATAAAGTATAAACCTAATCATAATCCTAGCCATAATACTAATTGTAAACCCTAAACCCTAATATTAAAACCTTAGCCTAGCCATAATCCTAATTGTTATTATAACCCTAATCCTAAACAAAACTCTAACCCTAATTCTAATCAAAACCTTAATCCCTAATTGTAATCTTAAATATTAACCCTAATCCTAAACCCTAACCCTAATCCTAAACCCCAAATCCTAACCCTTATTATAATGCTAACCATAATCTTAACCCTAAACCCTAATCTTAATCATAACCCTAAACTTAACCATATATTACTAATCATGATATAAACCCTAACTCTAATCATAATTGTAACTATAATTCTAACCATAAATCCTAAACCGCAATCCTATCCATAATATTAACCATTATGTAAACCCAAACCCTAACCATAATCCTAATTGTAAACCCTCAATCCTAATCCTAATTAAAATCCTAAACCTAATCATAATCCTAATATAATATAATTATATATTAACCCTAACTATAATCCTAACCCTAAACTCCAATCCAAACATTGAAACCTAACCCTGACCATAATCCCAATCCTTAAGAAGATTGTAACTCAAACCATAAACACAATCTTAATCCTAACCATCTCATAAACCTAAACCATTATCCTAACCTTAATCCTAAATCCTAATCCTAATCCTAATCCTAATCAACACACTAATCCTAACCGTAATTCTAGTCATGATATAAACTATAAACCTGATCATAATCCTAACCATAATCCTCATCCAAAACCCTAAACCTTGATCCTAACCCTAAATGCTAATGCTAACAATAATACTATTATCATAATGTAAACCATAATGCTAACCATAACCCTACTATAATCCTAATCCTAAATCCTAAACCTTTATTTTGACCCTTACCCTAAATCTAAAGCCTTAGCCCTAATCAAATCCCAAACTCTAACCATAATACTAATTGTGATGCAAATCCCAACCCTAATAATCTAGTCTTAAGCCTCAAACCTAAATGCTAAACCCTAACCCTAGCTGTAACCCTAAATCCTTGTCCTGATACAAAGCCTAACCTAACTTTAATACAAACCATGATGTGAACACTTACCCTAACCACAATCCTAATTGTAATCCTAACTCTAACTCCAAACCCTAATCCTAATCAAAACCCTAAACCTAACCATGATGTAAACCCTAACCCTAACTATAATTCCAATCTAAAATCACAAAACCTAATCAAAACACCCTAACCACAGTACTAACTATGATGTCAACCTTAACGTTGACTATAATCCTAATCCTAAACCCCAAACCCTGATCCTAATCCTAAACTCCAAACCCTAACCCTAAACCCTAAACAAAACTCTGACTGTAACTATAAACTTAATTCAATATAATTGTATATTAATCTATTTAATGTCTTCCATGTTGCACCACAAATAAATAAATAAATAAATAAATAAATAAATAAATAAATAAATAAATAAATATATATATATATCCTTCTCAAGGCACCTATTTTAAATCAAATGTTCACATAAAATTTGAATGTGTGCCTTAAGAAGGATATCTCTCAACATATTTCATATATATTATAAAACATATATAAGGTAGTTCAAAACAATTTTAAAATTTGTGGCCTACAAAACAAATTTATGAAAAATAAATAAATAAATAAATATATATATATATAGGAGACCAATTTGAGGGGGCAACCTCCAATTATCAAATGATAACATAGGAATTCAATATTAGATGATATGATGCTTTGGGATAAACATCTCCACTTCTATTTATAAGCTTAAGTATGTAAGGACACAACCCTTCATCCTAAATTTAAGGTACTAATTATAGCTATTGTTAAGGTTAAGCATGCCACAAGTACTTTAAAATATAATATATTTAAGAATATATAATATTTACTTAATAAATATGTACTATTAGGGTAATATCATTAGTTCTAATATTAGAGATCTAATAGATAGCCCCCCAGTTTGAACTATTTTGAGTAGTGATGAAGGGATTAGCATGAATTGATCCCAAAGTTCATGGCCTTTAATTTTCTCACGTTAGGTTTTGAAGTGGTTGCTTAACACTTGCACCCTTAACGGCCCTAATTTGTTGCACTAAAGTGTAAATAAGAGCCTTTGGAGTTGCTTCATTTGATTGATTAGCATTTTAATATTCACCTCATCCAAGTGGATTTTGTTAATTATTGTAATGTGGTTCTTGTAGTGGGGATTGAACCATTATATTAGTATCACTTTTATTTGTGCTTTTGGTGTTATGTGCTACACAGAGGTCTAATCATTTTTATAAGAAACCTCGAGGGCCTCTTAGTTTTTTCACACATTTAAAAAAACTTTTTCAATGATCCATTTCATGATTAATATGGGTCGTCATATCTTTATAGACCTAGTATATCTATAATTTTGCTTGTGAACTTCAAAACAAAATATAATGTGTCAATATTTACCAGAGAAATGTTCCTTGGTATAGGCTACCTCAAGAACCTCTTAGTTTTTTCACACATATTTTAAATTTTTTTTTCAACGATCCATTTCATGATCAATATGGGTCATTATATCTTTATAGACCTAATACATCTATAGTTTCATGTCAAGATTCTAAATCACTCAGTGTTTGCTAGAGAAATCTTTCTTGGTATAGGCTCCATGTGGGGGTTCCAAAGTTGTTGTAGTCTAGATTGGATCTTGAATTTCTCCTACTCTTGATAAGTACCATCAAAATTAGTGTCTTTATAGTCTATCTATTTGTTATGGGAGCTAGAGGATTTGGCATAACACAATTGTCAAAGATAAGGGAACTTGGCTCATTAGAAGGGTTTTGGCCGTTGAGTTCCTGTCTATCCTAACATATTTGTAGGTACTAGATAATATATGAGCATAGAATGTAATGAATAAGGGATGCATTGTGAAATAGAGAGAAATCATCTCAAAAGGACTTGCTCTTCATGCCAAGCTCACCAAAATATGTGTTCTTTGAACTTGACTCGCCACTACCATATGCAAGACACCAATAATGGGCACACATGTTTCATGCTATTCAGATAAAATTAGACTATTTTTTATTCTTATAGAAATAGTAGGGCTAATGATGGAGAATTGAATAGGATGATCTTCACAAGGAAGGTGTGCTTTATGAATGGTGAGTAGGTTTGATTGTTGTGTAGTGATAGGTGGTGTAATTAGTGGTCATGATTCATTGAGTGCTAACTTTTTTGTGGAGCTCATTAAGATTTTACATTGAATGACTTTAAAGTGTCTGTTAAGATAAAAATTCTCATGGACAGATTTGCCCTCAATGTCCTCATATTAGTCTTCTCTAAATCTTCCCCAACTCTTGGATACATATGAATAATATGCTTGGTTTGATCAAAAGAAAGAAAATACAACTAGAAACCTCTTTAGTACCTTAATTTGAATACTTTAATTGTGTTATTAATTTTAGTACTTATTTAGTACAACAATTACCCTTAATTTTTACCTATAAACCATAAAAAGTCAATTTTTTTGTTAATTTGAATTCATAGACTAATACCAATATATAAATAAAATAAATAAATTTATTTTAAGAAAACTAATTTTTTTAAAAAATTAATAGAAAATTTAATTTTGTTAAGATAATGGACTTGGACTTTCACTTTGACAACCAATGATTGAGAACTAATTATCACCAATTGCCCATTCAGCCTAATTAATTTTGCTGTTAAATTTTTTATAATACAATTATCCTGCATTTTTTCAAATTCCTGGAATGACACATAATCTAGTGGTGTCGTGGACGTAATTGAAATCCATCTCTATCTCTCTGTGAGACAATCAATGACTGTAACTTGGAAGCAATAAACTACTTCAACAGTCACGGACTTTCAAAAGTTTCTGCTTTCCCTGGTGACGTGGAGTCCACATGTCCCTGCAACATGTTTGTATTTCATTGCATCAGACACGAAAAAGATGGATAATCTCATTGCTCTGTGAATACGTCATAAATTTTGTTCCAGTAAACTCTAAAGCGATCCTCCTCCTCCACAAGGATCTTCTGCATGTTCTAGTATTTGGATAACAACACGACCTTTTTAACTTTCGTAAAGGGGATCTTCCTTCGCAGCTTCAGATTCCGAGGATTGATGGAATAATTGGATCGGCTAAAGTTCTGATCCAATTAAAAATGAGGTGGAAGCAGAAGTGATACAGAATTCAGATACCATGAGCCAAATTTTATCTAGTTGTGTTACGGGGATTTTCGAAGTCGCGGGTTCGATTTCCCTGGGTGACATCAAATGCAAAAATGCGAAAGTTCTTTCGTCTTGTTGCCGGCCAGTGCTGTCAAAACGCCGGAGCTGCTATGTCCGGTGCCAGCAAAGCAGCCGAATTCAGGAAATCCTAGGCAAGGACGGCAATGGGGTCATTGATGTGGCAGAAGTGTTGAATTTAAGTTCCAAAAATGTTGTGGCGGAGAGGGTTTTGACAGAGCCAGTGGAGAGGAAGTCCAGGGCTGGGTCACATGAGGATAACAGGGCTTTAACAGAGCAGGTGGAGAGGAAGTCTAGGGCTGGGTCACATGAGGATAGCAGGGCTTTGACAGAGCAGGTGGAAAGGAAGTCAAGGGCAGCGGCAAATGAGGATAGCAGGGCTTTAACAGAACAGGTGGAGAGGAAGTCAAGGGCAGCGTCACAAGAGGATAACAGGGTCTTAACAGAGCAGGTGGAGAGGAAGTCTAGGGCAGTGTCACATGAGGATAGCAGGATTTTAACAGACCAGTTGGAGAGGAAGTCTAGGGCAGCGTCACATGAGGATAGCTATCTGGGAAAGCAAGCGCGAGACCTCCTGAGAGCCGGGGTAGGGTCGCATGAGGAGGACGGGTCTTTTGAGAGCGAAGCGTGGACACTTCTTAGGGCAGCTATAGTGAATTATTGCGGCAGCCCCATTGGGACAATTGCTGCAAACGATCCTCTTGATCCTAATACATTAAATTACGATCAGGTGTGTATGAATTAATTCCGAGCATAAATGTGCTTGCCTGTGTTTTTCTGCATTTGATGTTTTCGTAGTCCGGCATAATGTAATTTCAGTTTTCGCAATCAATAGCTTGTGTTTTCATTCATTTGTTGTTTCCATGGTGCATCGATTTGTAATTCGTTTTTGTGTTATGCATTTGGTGTTTCCGTGGCGTGCATCATGTGTAACCAACTGCTTGTGTTTTATACATTTGGTGTTCCATAGTATTGAATGAATGAAGAATTTTAATGACGTCCACGAGACCATCAGGTCTAATGGACCACGGACCCCGGAACACAATGATATTTGATCACACAATATCACGCTTTCTGGAATCAACTGCTTGAGTTTTTATTAATTTGGTGTTACCATGGTGCTTCCTTATGTAAAATCATTTTTGTGTTCCGTGTATTTGGTGTTTTTCGTAGTGTCTTATTACTTTATATGTGCTTCCTTATGTAAAATCATTTTTGTGTTCCGTGTATTTGGTGTTTTTCGTAGTGTGTTATTACTTTATATGTGCTTCCTTATGTACTATCATTTTTGTGTTCAGTGTATTTGGTGTTTTTCGTAGTGTGTTATTACTTTATATCATTTTTTGGTAATCAATATGCATTTGATGTTTGACAGTGCATCTTTTTGGAATATCATTTTTGCATATCGAGCAATGCATTATCATTTTGGGGTATCAACCATTTTTCATTTTATACATTTGGTGCATCTGCAGTTGCTCACTATGGAATTACCTTTTTTAGCAAATTGGTTACTCGTGTTAAATGTATTTGGTGTTTCTGCAGTGCGTCATGATGTATAATTAAGTCAATCTTCATGACTCATCACCGTGGTTTACAATAATTTCTCTTCTCATTAGTTTGAACTTTGAATGGTTCAAGGCACTCAATGCATCTAGGTGACACTCACTTTGTATGTATGCTTTTATTTAGCACGTTTTGGGTCATATTTTTTTTCGTGAATCTATAAACAGATAATTCAATGGAACTTATGATCAGGTTTTCATTCGGGATTTTATACCTTCTGGAATTGCTTTCTTGCTGAAAGGAGAGTATGACATCGTGCGGAATTTTATTCTTCATACTTTGCAGTTGCAGGTACCTATAAACTTCATTAAGTAGTATGGTATTTTTATCTGCCAAATGATTACTTTTTAGATGTCAAGATTTTATTGAGCATTTTTAAACAAGTGTTTGTTGCTAAAAATTCTACCTCCCCCTCTGTCTCATGGACACATACAGAGACATGCACGTGTGTGTTCTAGCACATGAAATTGGTTCTGAAGTTATTGATTGTGAAAACCACACGTTATTAGATCAGTGGGATAGAAATGCATCTTTATAGGCACATGGATGTATATAGTAGATACATATTATAAAGAAAGAAAGCCCCATTTATTTTGACAGGTCTACGGGCATTTAACCTAGATCATTGTGGATTGATTTGGATATTTATTTGGATCCTATTAATGATATATGTAAATTTAGATTCTCGAATCAACAAATTTCCCAAAAGCATCATTTAACTTATACACAAATTTACCTTAATTTATAACATTCAGAAAAATTTACAAGTTTGTCATCTTGCCAAAAATTACAACTATTAATGGTAAATTCTTGCACTTTGTCAAATATTAGATACGTGACAAAAACGGGGGCAGAAGTTATAAACAACATGTCAACTTGACATTGCCAGGTTAAACCTCAGAAAATTAGAGTCTGCTTCAAAACTCCAGAGGCTTGATTGGGTCTTGTTACTATGCTAGGGATATACACTTACATTCTGTGTTGCTCTCTCTTTTGACATTGAGTGGAGACTATCTCTTTCTATCAGTGTTCATACTTTAGTTACTATGTGGTATCAAGGCACAAAGTTGCTCCCTTGCAGCGGCCATTCATTTGTTTGAGCTAGGTAGCAAAAACTGTTTGGCATTCAATAATCCAAAGAGAGTAACTGGAGCTTCGAGTTTTTCAGTGGCTGCATATTTAAGGACATCTATATTAAGGGTTTGAGTGTGTGCTTATTGGACTTGTTTCACTTGATTTGGCATATGCTCTATATAATTTCCAATTCTGTATGTTTCATTATCCATGATTGGGTTATGGAGTGGCTGACATGTGGTGTTTGTCATGCTTTAGTAGTCTTTTAGTAGTTTCTCTATTTTCTATTTTTAGCCTGCTTTCAAGGATTCTAAGGTTGCCTTCCAACCCTTTTATATATCTATATATTGGGGGTACAGTTTTCATTCTTAGTCATCACTTATGGAATTTGGTTGTCTGGTTCTGATCTCAAGATTGTTCCCCTGAAATAACTCTGCCTTTTTATTTTAAGTTATTGATTTTTTTGGCCATTTGCCTCCATCAACATTTTGGATCTAGTGTATTCTTATCTTGATCGCATTTGTGGACTCCTACCGCTATCTCTATTATCATATCTACATATATAGAAGTATTGTCACAAATGGGTACTGGAACAACTTGTTTCCATTCTCATCACTAATGAGGTTTTGTTGCTTGGATCATTGCATCCTGGGATTGTTCCCTTGAAATACATCTGCCTTTTTATTTTAAGTTATTGAATATTATGACCATTTGCCTTTGTCAACATTTTGGATCTACTTTATTCTTATCTTGCTCACATTTGTGTCGATTTCTACCACTATCTCTATTATTTTGTCAACACATATAGAAATGTCACTACGAGTGGTTTCAAGAATGGCAATTTGGGTAATCAGGGGAAAGTTTTAGCAAATCATGATTTTTTTCGAAGAAAAATACCTCATCTACTAGTGCAATATTCTCATGTTGGGGCATCTAATTGAAACCATTCTTGTACCTTAGGGGTTTCCACAAATGATCACAATAGCAAGTTTGAACAGTAGTGAGGGAGTTGGATTCTTGAGAAGTTGGTCTGGAAGAACTTGTGTGAAATCATTTTTGCTGTGACAGCTTTGGCAAAGAAAGGAAAAGTGATTATTATCTTTCAATACAAGTATTCTCCCAAGATTCTTCTCTTACCAGAAATTTACAGATTTATATCATATCCTATTGAATTAACTTCAAATTTACAAAGTATAAAATGTGCAATGTGGTGGAATTAGTGTTCTTTGGTTGATGAAAATTAAACAGACAAACAATAAGAAACATCAACCATAAATAAGATTAACGCAATATTTCAACCTGTAAACGCCAGTGTGGAAAAACCATTTGAAAGTGGCAAATGCTCAACTTCTTGCTCTCCCCTTGGCCAAAAGTAGATACACTGATCTCTTAATAGAGCATGTATAATAGTAAATTAGTAATTCTAATCTTATTGGTACACTCACTCTTCTGCCTTGCATTAAACTAGGGATTGCTTTTATGATCAGCTGAACTTGCTAGCTCTTCTCTTAGACTCCTATGTTTATAATTGAAACTATGCTTCTTACAAATAGATAATTGGAAGTACCCTTTTGTGTTGTAAAGAACTCCTAGATGTTTTGGAATATGGAAAGACATTCCTTCTGCCATGACCATCCTATCATTAGTTTTGAAACAAGCAAACTTGTGTCCTCTTTCAAAACAAAATTTTCATGACACTAATGAGACTTCCTTGTTATAAAAGAAATTACCATGACAAATCAAACCGGCCACAAGTGCGAAATCATGATGACAAATGCAAAACCACTATGATAAATGCAATCATCACCTTGTTGTATCTGGTATTTTGTCACTAAGAAAACTCCTCTCTATCTTTTACCCTGTTCAGACAGGTCTAGTTTGATGAAGTGAATCTACTTATTAAGGTCACATGGATTAATAATAGAATGATGTTTTTGATGGTTGAATCAAATTTGCATATCTACTTGCCTATAAGTCTTCTGATGGAAAGGAGAACCATTGAGTGCAATTTTATTTGAAACCACAGGATGAAGCCTTTGGTCACAACTAGCCATAGAAAAATTACCTTTCTCCAATTAAATTTGAAACAAAGTAGAAAACAAGGAAAACAGATAAGGAATCAAGTAAGGAAGGTGTCTCAAACTCTTCACAACTGACATAACTCAGAAAAAAACATATGAAGGTTTCAACAAGTAATCACAAGTTGCAACCTAAACTCATTTCAGCAGGTAGAAAATCATTGGCTTGATGTAGGGGAGTCAGAATGAACTTAGGGTTCATAAACCGGCTATGATCAAAGATGCGATGAAGACAGGAGCAGATCCCATTCACAAATCTTCTCAAGTTTAATCTGAGTTTTTAACACTGTATAAATAGTTGCTGACATCATAAAGTCTTGACAAATTGCTACGCTTACACAATAACAAGCAAAATGAAGGGAAAAGGGTTCAAGCTAGTATGATAACATGTATTATGTGAAGTTTGAACCACTAGTGGGCTAAAAAAACATCTGATTCTCCTAGATATTGAAGTAATTGAGAGTTGGATAAGGAAGAAGGGGAAATAGCTGCTAGCTTCTTCCTTGGTAAGTTTTCCAAGGACATACTAAATTGAAGTCTAGGATAACATCTAGGCTAATTTGCAGAATTTAGTGCTAAAAAAACTAAGTTGCAAGCTTTTAAAATCTGTATGAGAGAAGTGTTATGCAATTATAGTGATGCAAGTACAAATTTAAACAAAAAAACATACCATAATACAATTATTAAAGATTATATTCGATTGCATAGATGATAAGAACCAAGTCAAAAGCTCTGCTGTAATATGCCCTTTTGGGATATACCTAATTTTGCTCAAAAATAACAATTTCAACAACTACAATTCATTTACAAATAGCATTCTATGATAAAATTACATAATTGTAATGTCAATTTAGACAAAATCCCAATTTAGGTCTTATTAGCCGATAGGCTTTATATTGTGGACTTCACTTTCCACAATCTGCTGCTAAACCTGTCTCATGTTTCTAAACCACCTCAGTTAGCCAGTAAATCATTTTCAAATCAACTTTTCGGTGTTGGAAAATCTCCCAAACAAATTTTACTGATCAAAAACTCTTTTCAATGTTGGCAGATTGTAATGATTTCACATTGTTGTTAAAAATTAAAAAAACATATATGTTTAAATTTTATTAATAAGAAAAAAAATGCATATAAAAGAAAAAATCTATATTTTATTATCATCTGCTTTTAATAAGAATTATTTTTAATATTATTCTTCTTATTAGAATACTCTATTTTTTATGTTTCAAAAAGAAAAAGAAAAAGAAAAAAATATTTTTTAAAAAAAGGAAGAATTAGTTCTAACTATTCTTCTTTTTGGTTTTTTATAAATTTTAAAGGATTATTTTTTATTAAGATTGAAATCTATTTTATTATTTATGTATTTTATGAAATTATAAATAAAAAATTAAAGATATTAGAATTAATTTAATTATAAATTATTATTTTATTAAAATTTTAATTGTTATTAAATAATTATATTTTTATATAAAAATCTGTTTTTCAAAAATTTTTACATGGAGAGGACCACAAAGAAAAAGTATGAAAACATTCTTGGATCTGCTTTGCAACTAAATCCCATAGTAGCACTCGAGGAGACCTCCCTTGTGTGTGCGAGTAGTCTTTTGATTGATTGTCGTGAGGCCGCCCCCTACCCCCTGTCAAGTGTATTTAATTTGGGCGAGGTGCGGTTTTTTTATGGGAGGGGCCCTTGAAATGCTATCATTAAACCCTCTGCTGGAGAGGCTGCCGCTGGAGACACCGAGAAAAAATTATTCAAGGCAGCAGTGGTTGAGGAAGAAAGTGTCCCTGTTGATGCCAAGTTCATGGCCTATTAGTCACCAGATGCAGAGTCCTCCGAAGAAGGTAGATTAAAAAATATTGCAATTTTTTAAGTGGCTTAGGATATTTCTAGAGTACCCTCTCGTAGCTTTATGAATTATTGGATGTACAATGTTTGGAACAAGATATTAGGGTTTCAATTTACATTCTGCAGAATGATTTAGAAGGGTTTATTTGTTTTTTTTTTTTCTAAAACCCCCTCTGTCATAAAGAAGTGGTAAGAAGACAATTTTGGAATATTGGTTCATGTGTTTTTGGGGCCATATCCTAGTCCACAAAAGCCAATAAAAAGTCTTAGTCTTATCGTGCCCTAGATGGGTCACAATAAAAAATGTGCCTCCTTATCTACATAATCTATTGCCAAGAACACTAGAGTCAATTGGTAGGGTCATTAGAATGGAGGAATCAATTTCTCTTCTACCTCATATGCATGCGAGGCTTCTAGTCGCTATCTACCCAAGGATAGACCTCCCAAAATTCTCGAAATTAAAATGGATATGGAGATTTTTATTTGCCCAATAGAATTTTTGGGCAGACTGAATGCATGCTTCCTTTGTCAAAAGGAAGGGCATCGTAGGCAGAACTGTACCATGTGGAGAGACAAATTTAACCCTAATAAACCTATTGAGAAGGATAGATTGGCTGCAAACCCTAATGGCAAAACCAAAAAAGCTCCTAAAGCCAATGAGGCTAGAATTGTTCACACCCAAGTTTCTGAATCAGTTAAAACCCCAAATGGTCAAGAGACACAAAACCCCTTCCCTGTGGATGAACGACATAGAGAATCCTTTTTTGAAAAACTTAATGAGCTTAAGGAAGCTCATAGAAAGACTTCTTGCCTAAATAAGACTTACATTCTTGCTGATAAGCACCCTAGATGCTCACTTTACCTCCTCAGTTGGCCTCCCTAAGCACAAAGTTCTTAATGCACAACAACTGGTTGTGGAAAAGCTGAGGCATAGATCTGATTATAGAAGAGAGGTGAGATGATCGCCAAGAAGGGGGTTGACCATGGTTCAAACCTAGGAGGAAATGTTGATGTTTTTGGCCTTTACGATAAAGATCAATGCATTGGACAAATGATGTAATAATAATAATATATTGGAAATATATTTTATTATTATATATTTAATTATGCCTAAAATCGATATGATAAATGATGGTTATATTTATTACTAAGTTCGATTTATTATAATTAAATAATGAGTTAAATAATAATAATATAATAAGGGATTATATTATTTTATTTATTAATCCAAGAGGCTCAAAATCGTGGCCCCAAGTCGGCTGACTTGGAGGCCCACGTTTTGGCATGGATGAACTCATATATTAAGGAGATTTGATGAATGCTAGAAGCAATCAAAAACATAACATTGCCTTCTACTTGTCATCGATTCTTGGAGCAATCGAATTCATTCTTGGAGCAGAAAATTCGATCTTGGATGAGCAAAATACTTGAGCAGATTTACATTGCATATTGAGCGATTTATATCAGACTTCTTTAGGCAAACTTGAGAAGTAAATTGGAGCCTTAAGTAGCAGATTCAAGAGCGAATAAGAAGCACAAAAAGGGTGCAGACCAAGCAGAAATTACATCAGCTATTGTGGTGAATTAAGCAGCCCTACAAGGGCGAATTGTATAGATTAAGCAGCTCTAGAAGGGCGAATTGTACAGATCGTAGCAGACATACAAGGGCAGATTGTGTAGCCCTAGAAGAGCGAATTAGGGCAGACAACAAGGGCGAACTAGGGCAGAATTAGAGCAGCCCTAGAAGAACGAATTTGACAGCTCATTGAAGACCTTCAAGAACAGATTCATATCAGTCCTCGAAGGCAACATCCAAGGACAAATTTGAAGAATACAAAGTGCAGATTTGAAGCCAACCAAAGGATAAATTCAGACCTTCAAATCCGGGTATTATCTTTCCTTAATTGTGAATTTTATTATATCCTGTGTCTTAGCACTTGAAAGACCTTTATAGATTGTATTTTCCTTGCTATAATCTGAAAATATCAACAGGAACGAGGGTCGATGTTGAAGATGCACCTATCATGATCTCTTCCTCCAAAGAGAAGCTCATCGCAAATGATGGGGTGATCCCTGTCATTGGTAAAGGTGGGGTGGAGCTTGAGAATGGGAAGGTAATGGGGATCTCCATCATGACTCTGAACTTGTTGAAGGGAATGAAGAGGAGGCACTTGAGGCCATTAGGAATGTTTATGATTCTAATGACTACCTCTCAAATTACCCCCTCATTATAATCCCTGATACTGTTACCCCCCTTTTAGACCCTACTAGGCCACCGCCATTGACTCTAGCCACTCTAGCAATGATAATGTGCATCCCTCTAGAGGTGGGGACATAGGAGGTACTACTAATGGTCACATTGGCTATGCCCTTGACCTGGTGAAAGGAGATGATTTGAATTGGGCTATAGTTCCATTTGAATGTAGATAGGATGTTGATGTGGTGGATGAGGCATTGAAGGCTATGAGTGACGGTAAAATAAGAAAGAAGACTAAGGCCAAGAGGGGTAAGAAGGATAAGATGCCCAATAAGCCCACATTGGGTGTTGAGCAGACCTATGAATTTAAGGTCAAGAGGAAGAGAGATAGGCCAAGGGGTTCTACTAGCAATAGACAAGATAAGAGGATCACCAAGGGTGTCTTGCCCAAGTGCTATAAAAACCCCAGGACACCCATGGATATCACCCCATGAATCTTATGGAGTTGAACCTTGCTTCTTGGAATGTCAGGGGATTGGAATCCCTAGACAAAAAATACATTATTAAGAGATTTCTTAACATGAATAGGAAGATTGACATTATGCTTCTGCAAGAGATTAAAAAGTACAATTTAACTTAGAAATTAACCTGAGATGCATTTGGAGGGAGGCGAGATTCTTTACCACCAAGCATAACAAAGGGAAAGGGGGTGCCCCTATCTTAGTAGGGGCCAAATGGAAGAATGAAGTGACTTGGTGGGGATACTCTCCATGCAATAGGCCAGTGTGGGTCATATTGAAAGATAAGGAGGTGAAGGTTGGAATACGCTCTGTTTATGCTCCCAATGATTATAAGGAGAGGGTGGATCTGTGGAAGTAGATGCTCCAGATGGAGGAGATACCATGGATCGTGGGATGTGACTTTATCATGATTGAAAAATGACAAGATAAGCTTGGGGGTAGCAAATTTGAATAGAAAGGGGAAGATAAGTTCTATTGGTACAAGATGTTATACAAGCACAACCTCTTTGACCACTTGGCTGGAAACAAGCATGACAATCAAGGTATTTGGTATACCTGGTGTGATTTCCAGCAAGGGGCCAGGAGGATCTACAACAGACTTGACTGATTTTAGGATGCCTTTAAATTCAAAAAAGATGAAGGGGGATCATGTGTAAGGGTCATTCCATATGCATTGTCAGATGATCAACCCATATTGATTGGGATCTCAACCAATGACACACCATTGGCTTCGAGACCTAAGAAGGATGCTTTTGCATTAAATATCAGTTTGTTAGAAGATGAAGCTGTTAAGAATGCATTCTGCATCATCAGACAATTCAATTCATGGATAGTTGAGCATAATAGTGCTATTGATAGATGGGTTTAGAATACTAAGAGCTGGAAAACACTTTTTCAGGTAGTGGGAAGGAAGAAAGCCCAGGATGCTAGGAGACAGAGTCTGAATTACATGATAAGCTCCTAGCTACTGAGGACTCTATTCAAAAAGATCCCCTTAATTAGAATGCTAGAGAAGCCCTTACTGAAGCAAGATACTCTTTGAGGAAGATTCATAATATTAAGATTCAGGGTCCCAAAGTCAGGGCCAAAGTGAATTGGTTGAACAATGGAGATAAAGGCTTTAAGTTCTTTCAGCTACTGAAAAGTAGAGAAGCTAAGGAGAGGATTGATTGCATTGGGGAGGGAGGAGTTAATCTCACTGATCAACATGAGATATTGAAGGCCTTTACCCAGTTTTATGATAATTTGTTTACTTCAGAAGACCGGGGTTCAACCATGGAAAGGGCAAGAAATAGAATCAAAGGCATCATCCCCAGGAAAGTCAGTGAAGAGAGATCACAGTAGAGGAATTTAATCAGGCCATAAGGGCCTTGAGTAGTGATAAGGCACTTGGCCCAGATGGACTGCCTGTCGAATTTTATAAGTGCAATATTAGTTGGATTGGGAAGGAGCTTTGCCAGGCATATAGTGAAGTCATTTCACAGGGGACATTAGGTTGAGAGATCAATACTGGCCTCATCAAATTGATTCCCAAAGATGGAGACAAATCATTGATCAAGAATTGGAGACTGATTACACTGCTTAATGTATCAAAAGATTATGACTAAGGTGCTGGCTAAGAGATTAGAAAATATTCTACCTAAAGCCATTAACCCTACTCAAACAAGATTTGTCAAGGGGAGATATATTTTGGAAAACCTCCTCACATGTTGGGAAGCAATGAGTTGGACCAAGGACTATGATCAGAAAGTGAGTATGTTGCTAATAGCCTATGAAAAGGCATATTGCAGAATTGAATGGAGATTTATTCTTATGATGATGGAGAGCTTGGGCTTTCGTAACTACTTCCAGCAAATGTTAAGAGTACTAATGACAGATGCTAGTGCAAAGGTAGAGGTTAATGGAGGTAAATCTGATTGCGTTCTCCTGTCCAGATCCATTAGACAGGGTTGCCCACTTGCCCCTGCCTTATTTGTAATAGCGACAGATGCACTATATTATCTATTGAGAGACAACTCCCTCTCTCCAAGGGTACGTGGAATTAATCTCCCCAATGGAGAGGATCTACCAAAAATTGCAGTTTGCTGATTATGCAACCATCCTTGTGGAATTAGATGAAAGTAATCTCGAAGCTCCGATGACTAAAATGGACCTATTCTGCATGGCGTCTGGGAGTAAGGTCTCTCTCCTCAAGTCTATCATGTTGGGATGGGATGAACAACCCACATATTAGTTTAATAAATATGATCTTTCTTTGGGGTGGGGGGCAAAGCACCAAGTTAGATACTTGGGAATCCCGTTTTCTGTGTGCCCTGATCTGAAGAGTATGTGGGACTGGATCATAAGTAAAATTGACAGGAAGCTAAGTGGAATAAACACTACTTGTCTTTGGCTAGGAGATATCAGGTGTGTCAAAAAATCTTGTCATCTTACAATATTTATTACACATCTGCTTGGCTCTTCAATCAATATCAATTCAATCACATTCAGAGACACGTTAGAGACTATTTATGGTTTGATGGAAAAGGATGTAGGAAAAAACACATAGTGAGGTGGCAATGGTGCACCATGAGTAAAGGTGTTGGAGGATTGGGTCTCAAGGATCTTAGAATGCAAGGTATAGCACTTGCTGCCAAATGCATCTTTAAGGCACTGCAAGGAATGGAGCCAAGGAAGATTCTGATTACGAATAACATCTGTAGAGCAGTCCCATGCAAGGGAACATCATGGAAAGGCCTCCACCTTTGTGATCTCATTGCCGGTCTTTTCCCAATTAAAGTGGTTGGCTCAAATGTGTTTAAAGCTATTTGGAAAGGCTGGGATCAGGTAAGGCACCTCATATCTCGGAATGGTGTTATCTCAGAGGACAATAAGGTGTGTAGTGAAAGTTCAATTTGGTGGAGTTTAAGGCATAGGGAAAAGCACCTTGCACTGTTGCAAGGATGCTCAACAAAGAGATGGGTAGTGGAAGGGATAAAAAGAATGGAAGATATCCTCAAAGATGGGCAATTAGTTGAATGTGAGGAGATTTGTTAGTGGGTTGGTATTCCACAGGTGCAATGGAGAACATACTCTGTCCTAAGGGAAGTTTGCCAGTTTCTATCCCTCCCCAAACAATACAATACTAATGATAGTAGATTTTTTTCCTTTAAATGGCTAGATGGAACATCTCTCCCATGTGTCAAGCTAAATATATATACTCCCTCCTTGCTGATAATGAAGACATTTTCTGCCATGTTAACTCTTGCTGGGGGGTGAACCTAGATCCCTCCTTTTGGCGTAAAAGTTTTGAGAGCCTTTGAGATAGACTGGTGGGACAAAAAAAAAGTGTTTTTTGTGCAGGTTGATACCCCACAGACTCCCCCTCAAACAACCTAATGGGGAATATAACCTATGTACCCTATGTAGAACCTTGAAGACCTTAAGGCAATTGTTCTTTGGCTGCATGTTTGCTAATAAGATTTGGAAATTGTTTGGTTTCTCCATTAATGATAATATCAATATTTTTCAGATTGTATTTGTAATATCTTGAGCCTTAGAAAGGATTGCAATGATTTTTTTTTATCTAGTCTTTTAGTTGAAATTCTTTGGCTTATTTGGAAGTTTAGAAATGACAATGTTTTCAGTGGCAGGGTTAGAGCTCTTACTAAGTCTCTGAGGAGACTCATTTTTCATAACATTGATATGCAGATTTCAATCACCACAAAGCTTGCAAGGAATAAATAAAATAAGGACCTGTTGAAAGATGGAACAGTAAGAGTCTTCAAGTGGGAGATATCCATCCCATGGACACACATGGGTGAGGAGTACTGAGGAGAGGATGTTGGTTGAGATAGCGTTACACAACTTCATGACAGAGCTTAAGCTAAAGAAGGATATAAATGAAAGGGCAGTGGATGAACCAGTGACAACAGTGCCATTAGCAGTGATGCCACCTGCTGTAGTTGATGCACCTTCAACAGCAGTACCGATTCTAGTTACAGTATGATTAACACACCCATACAACCAATAAGATCCAAGAAGATAAGGTATTGAAGCGGATGGAAGGGCATACAGGCTGGGTAGCATGGATAGAGAGACAACGGGATGATAGGGATCCAACAAGAGTATTTCAAAGGAACGGAGTTTGTGTAGTTGGTTTGTACTCTTTTTTTGTGCAGGGATATATTTGTAGACAATAGTTTGTACACATGATATACTATATATATATGTATGCACATGGTATATATGTGGTCTTTTTTTGTATTAGATATGGTAAACTACTTGATCTGATGTAACTACAGTATTTAAGATGTAGTCTTGAAGTAAGCTGTGATGTGAAATCACAACTAAGACAACCTCTTTTTGTATCTTGAATCTATTATATCTAATACAAAAAAAATTACATAAAGAGAAGAAAGACACACTTTATGACAAATTTGTCATGTACTCATTAAACGATCTCCGATACATAATGCATCGTAAAAATCTAGCACTTGATCTTGGAGCCATCCCACAAATCTTGTCATTAATTGCTCACATCAAAATTTATATATAGAATCAAAACATATATAAATTTATATTACATTATACAATTAATTATATAATATAAAATACATTCAGATTCTACCTATAATTTCCTATCGGCTTATCCCTTGAACCTCCTATAGGTGCAAGTGCTAGTAAACAATATTTGTCTTTTTTGCTAGATAATGGGTCATTAGGCCGAAAATATATTATTGTAAAATAGGATGTACATCATCTGAGCATAGTATCTGCTACTACACCAATTCGAAGCACAACCATACAAAACAGTCTCAGAATTGGCTGAATTCACTGTTATCTAGAGCAATAGAGAGAGGGCCTACCTACAAAATGCCCCTGTGATCTACCTACCAAAACCCACTACAACCTACTGACCCTGACTATACCACCTATAATAGCATGATACTTATGACAAAATTTCATGCCTACAAAAGTTATTACAATAGGATTATAACAGACCATGCCACAAAAACCATCCCACGTATATACAAGCTTTCCTCCCCTTCTTGTGAGCCAGCAGGCTCTGATCGAAAAAGACGCAATCCCCATGCGGTGGAAGCTTTCTCTTAGGGTTTTCCAAAGCCCCTATGCCTCCTTGCACCTTCTTGCTGTATTCCTCCTTAGAACAAGAATTCTTCCTAGTTCTTCCATGAGGACGAACCTTCTTCTGTTCCACTAGCGGATGCTCTGAAATTGGCTGACAAATGCTCTGTTTGCATTTCGACATTCTCCACCGAAAAGGGCTGGTAACTTTTTGAAACAAGGTATTCCTGCCACCATTCATTGGCTGATGCCGACTTCATGCCTAGCCATTTGAACAGAAACTCAATGTTTCTTGCCATCACGGGCCACCGTTTTTAGAATGTTTGCTTGTCTTTCATGACTAGAATAGGCCTTTTCTCTACAACCCTTTTACCTTTGCCTTCATCTCTAGGCCCAGAAGGGACAAAGTAGTCTTCCAGGTATGGGATCATTAGGTTCTCATCAGCATTGTCAACAACAGTATTAAGATCCCCAAGGAGTTCTTTCTTGAATACTCTTCTACATAATTGTTCTACTTCGAATTTTCCCAAACCCATGACCAACAAAATAGAAACAAAGACAGCCAAAATATCACTATTAACCCTGAAACGATGCATAGTGAACATGCTTTCTTTGCCCAAAATCTCCTTAACTGCACGAATTTCAAGATCATCAATGTCATTCAAAATCCTACCCCATTGTTTGTGGGTAATTTTGCCTCGGAAAACCATTTGTCTCCCATCCTTCTCCGACATCAAACATAAACTAGACTCCATCCTTGAACACTCTGCACCGAAACCACTAAACATGACTTGCCCAGACAATGCTTGATCAGAAACGAACTAGCTTTTGGGAAACTCCACCAAATATACCATCAACTCATACGTTTGGAAATAAAAGAGGACAGGTAGTGAATTCACATGATTGAATCTGCCATCAACAACATGTGTAGGCTGACGTACTATTAAGCTCGCCGAGATGAGGTATTACATAATAATGCCCATCTTACAATCATGATTTATCTAGATACTTCCTTTAAGTGGGACCTACGCCATGTCAGCAAAAAGGGGGTCTGGCCTGTACCCTAGGAGGAGTCTCTCGACACATCATCTGCCAAGTCCGCAAGGCATGTCCAATCAAAATGACCCGCTGGGCCAACCACGCCCCCACCTTCCTACCAAGTATAACAGCTAAGAAATATGAAAATATTTCTTAATGTTAAAGGTTGCTTGTCTACTGTGAAAATTAAAACCTTTCTTTTAATGAAATATCGTAGAAAGAACATTCTTTGGTACAATTTCCTTCCACTGCTCTATTGGCCAGAAGGTCTGCATCCTTGTTTGCTTCCCTATAAACATGATTGATTGTGAATTCATCAAATTCTTGAAGGATTTCAAGAGCCCTTTCCAATAGACCATCAGGTTTCAATTAGGGGTGTTGCCCAATCTGGCTACATTACCACAATGGTAAAACCGCCTTCAACTTCAATCCTAGTTAAGTTCATTTCTCTGCATAGTAGAAGCCCTGTGATTAAGGCCATGAATTCTGCATGATTGTTTGTGTTGACTCCCAGTGGAAGGGACGCCTGCCCTTTAATCTTCCCTTCCCAATTTCTTATGATACAACCTGCTCCCGAAGGTCTCTGGTTAACTTTGGATGCCCCATTGAAGTTCACCTTTGTTCATCTTCTTTTAGGGGGTATCTATTTGGCCCGACTTCTTAAGATGTTTGCCTCCTTAGCTCCCTTCCCTACAAAGGCTAGGACTTTTAGCCCTGCCTAGCTGAGCCTCATCCTCCCATCCCATACCGAGAATGCTACAGACTTTTGGGTCTTAAGGCTTTTATTGACAATTTCTACAATTGCTGCTTCCACCTTATTAAGGAAGGATCCCATGCTCATTTCTTTGTCATCAAATATCCTGCAGTTATGCTCTTTCCCTATCTCCCAGATCAGAAGTGAAGGGCATATTTTCGATAAGCTCTTTAGCGACCCTGAGTTCATGTCACCAAACGAGCACTAAAAAAGATTGATTATATCATTTGGGAGGGTCGTTATCCAACCCAATTTCACACACATCCATTGCCAGCACTCTTGTGAAAATTTACACCCTAAGAGAATATGATCAAGACTCCTCTTCATTTTTGCATAAGACACATCTTGATGGGCCTTCAAAACCGAGTTTCTTAAATCTTTTTGCTGTCAATAATTTCTTATGCAATGCTGCCCAAGCAAAGGTCCCAACTCTAGGAATACATTGTTTATCCCAGCAAAGGGATATTGGGAGTACTGTCTTATCTAGCCGTGCATTGCCAGAACACCAGTAGTATCCATCTTTGACATTATACTCCCCATTCTTAGCTGCTGCCCAGATTAATTTGTCATCCCCCTTCTTGAAATTGATTTGTCTTTGAACCAGAATATTTGAGAGAGCTTCCATTTCATGATTAGGGATAGGTAGACCCTCTTAGATCCTTCCACTCCCAACCAATGATCAGGTCTTCCTGCTGAGGTTTGATATAATCTTTTATCCAGCAGCCCCAATGCTCTTTGAGATATGCTTTAGTAGCTCCAATGTCCACTTAACTATCTATACTTGGGTAGCCAACCCACGAGTCCTCCCAAAATAGGGCCTTCTCCCCATTGTGAATGGCCCATGAGTGAAATCTATTTATCATTAGTCAAAACTCTAGCATGAAATTCCAGATTTTTGATCCTTTGGGAGGATTGCTAACCCTAGCAATATCTAGGCTATCATTGTCATTCATGTATTTCTCCTGCAATATCCTGACCCACTTCAGATGAGGAGCCCTAATCATCTTCCATACCAACTTTGCACCCAGAGCCTTGTTCTGCCATAAATGGTTTCTCAATCCTACCCCACCACAATCCTTTGGTCCGCATATCTTTTCCCAGGATATCAATGCCATTTTGTGTGTATCAGACAATCCTTGCCAGAAAAACTTCTGCATCTTTTGTATGAACACCTTATTTGCACCAGTTGAGTGCAAGGAAAGACAACAGATAGATGGGCAATGAGGATATTACTGCCCTTAGCATAACAATTCTGCCAGCCCATGATAGCCAGTTCCCTTTCTAGGAACCAAGGCATTTGTCCATCTTATCCTTAAGGGGATCCCATAATTTGGAGTTCCTTAGTCCTTTATCCAATGGGATGCCAAGATAAGTACATGGTAAAGATCCCTTTTTATAACCAAGCTCTTGCAAAATCAAAGCTTCTTTCCTAGGTGAGGCATTGATAAAAAAACCTCTGATTTATCCTTGTTGACTTCTTGTTCTGATGCTTCAGCATAAGCAAACAAGATTTGCTTAATTTGTCTGGCTTCCTTCCTCTCTGTCTTGTCAAACAACATAGTGTCATCCGCGAATTGCTGATGGGAAACACCGATGCTCCTAGATATTCTTATCCCTCATATCTGCCCCATCTCCAAGGAATGTGAGATGGCCCTTCCCAGGGCTTCAGCCATAATAATTAACAGGAAGGGGGACAGAGGGTCACTCTGCCTCAATCCTCGAGAGATGTGAAAGAAAAATTCAGGCTCACCATTTACTAGAACTGAAACTCTTAGAGTAGAGATACACTCAAAAATCCAGTTGATAAACTGCCTATTGAAACCAAAAGCTTCCAAAGTCTTGCATAGGAATCTCCAGTCCACCCTATCGTATGCCTTCTTGATGTCTAGTTTAATGAGCATTCCAGAAGCCTTATTACTTTGTAATGAATGAATTGCCTCTTGTGCTATGATAACACCATTTTATTATTAATCTACTGGGAACAAATCCAGTCTACTCTTTTCGAGATGATATTGGGTAGAATAACCTTGATTCGATTTGCCATCACTTTAGACATGATTTAATATATTGTATTGCAGAGAGAGATTGGTCTGAAACCCTCCAAACTGATTGGTTGTTGTTTTTTGGGAATGATGGCTAAGAAACTATTATTAATCTCCTTCAAAAGATGCCCTGAAATCCTTGTGGTTTTTAATGCAGCTACCAGGTCATTGCCCACGAAATGCAAGATTTCTGAAAGAAGGCTGCAGGAAAGCTATCCGGCCTAGGGGCCTTATTTGGATGTAGTTGTTTAAGGGCTAGTTCTACTTCTTCGTGTGGGAATTTTCCATTTAACATGTTGTTTTGTTCTTGACTGATAAGCTGAGGAATGTGTGCTAGAAGTTCTGATTGATCTCTTGAATTGGCTCTCGTCTCCTTGTTCAAGAGGCCCTCAAAGTATGAGACTATTCTCTCTCTGATGATTGCAGGATCCTTAGAGATTCATCCATCCTCTAATTTCAGTTTGCTGATGCGATTCGGATCTCTCCTTTGTTTGGTAATGACATGGAAGTATTTGGTGTTCCTATCCCCATTTTCTAACCATAATTCCCTAGACTTCTGTCTCTAAAACACTTCCTCTTTTGCTAGGATATCCTCTAGTTTTCCTAGTAGTTCTTTTTCCCTCATGAACTTGTCATTATCCATTTTGTCCCTTAGGACTTCCTCATTCAATTCTTTAAAGGCTTCTTCATTTGTGGCTTTGGATTCAAAAATATTCTTAAAATGCGTCTTATTCCAATCCATGATCTTCCTCTCGACACCTTTCAGTTTTTCCATAAAAAAAAAATTTCAAACCAAGGGGTTCATCTTCCTTCCACCAAGATTCTACGAAATCTAGGAAATTTTCATCTTTAAACCACATGTTTTCAAATTCGAACGGAACTCTATGTGGCTTTGCGTCTGTTATGAGGTTCAACAGGTTGGGATAATGATCTGATCCTGAACAAGGTAGGATAGATCCTTCTAGGGACACAGGGACAGTAGAGAGATCTCCACTAAAGAAAAACCTTTCCAGTTTTTTTGCCATGTTACTGAAATCAAGCCTTCTATTGTTCCATGTGTATTTGCCATTCTTTAATTCCACCTCCATCAAATTGTTTCTATATACCCAATCTTGGAAGTCCCGCTGTGTCTGGCCCGGTCTCCCAATGCCACCCCTCTTGTCCTGTCTGTGAAGAATTGCATTAAAATCCAATTCCAACCACAAATCTCTTTGGTTCGGGCAGGACATAGGCCTATAAACATTGATTATTATGAGTTGCAGGTTAATATCCAAAACTTCTTATCCTATCACTCATCCATAGTTGATCATTGGCTATCTTCTCAAAATTGACTTTTGCTAAGATCCAACAGATGGCCAAACCTCCTGAGGCCTCAACTGCAGGGATTGCCCACCACACTTTCTAGTATTTGAAACTTTTAAACACTAGCTCAACTTCTTCCCGTGACTGTTTTGTTTCTTGGATCAGAATCACATTTGCTCTAGTGAAGCCGATCCTTTGCTTGACTAGATGCCTTTTGTTAGGGGCGTTTATGTAATGACCCTTACCAATAGGATCACTAAAACTACCAATGCAACTGAATGCTCTGATACCACTGTAATGACCCTTAGTAGAAAGGCCACTGAAACCTCCAAACTCAACTGAGGAATTTTGTCAAACAGTTGGCATGTAACTGATTAGGGCTGCAATATAGCTAATTGTTGCGCAACAAATCCACCATAAACAGTGCCCAAACAGATATATATATATTTATTCCCAAATTGAAATAGTCTAATACAATCTCAGAATTTATGGACCTTGATGCAAATATAGATTGTTGATCATATGTAGTCTTCACAAGCAGTCCTAATCTTATTATAATAATGGACTGAACTGAACAACTGAATAACTGATTGCTAACAATGTAGGTAATTCTGATATTAGTGAGCTGATCAGTGCATAAAACATATAACTGTTTATGATATCAGATTCTAATGCAGATTTCAATGTATTAACCTTGCCAAAACATAACCTCACTACTTCATACAATCTGATTAACAACTGGTATATTGTCTGAACTGTGCATCTACTTTAAGTCCTAATTACCACTGATATATTCCAATTACAACTTGACAATGCAGATAGGTACTGAATCTAATGACTGTCATATAACTGCTCCAATATATCAGAATTGGGAAATGATTCCAACTATGCATTAATATACATCTATGCATTTCAAAACATTGAATCCCTTGATTATGCAATGATATTATCCAACTACCATGCCACAATTCTGGGACTGTTTATATTTTCAGACTGTGGTGACTGATTTGTGCATATGATAACATGAGCAATATGTCTGAAGTTTATATGGATTGCCACAGCTTGTAATATCAGATTACAATATAAAACCCTTATCACATATGAACAAGCAAAACCCCAATTACACTGCTATGAAATCTGAGACTGATTTAATTGCCAAATCTGGTCTGAAATGACAGTCACTGTTTAACAGCAATTTTCACATAAAAATTGATATGTTTTCAAATGCATAAAAACCTGATTCGAAGACCTTGTTGAAGACCACTATTTGGTGTTGCAACCGCTGATGAAGACCACCAACCGCACCCCCGAATTGACCTCCAAATGCTAACAGCAGTCACCAACAGGCAGGGCCGTACTGTACTGTCCTAGGGCGTCAGCAATATAAAATAAATGCCAATGTTTTGGGACCCCAAATTTGTATGGAAAGGGGCGCCTAGGGTTGTACTATAACCCTCCAAAATTATAAAATATTCCGCCAAGTGGATTAAGAGATATGAGCATAAACGTAGTTCCAAACCCTGGACTGGCAGTTCTGAAAATGCACAATTTATGTCCTCAAACCCTTGCCAATCAATCCACCAATGCTAGGGCACAACTGGAACCCTTATTCCAACTGAAGTAAACCCTCAAAATTGAATCTCAATGAAGCACAAATGAGATGGCTGAATACCAACTCCTCAATTGCAACAATTCAAGTGATATTTCACACCCTCAAAGTTGCCAATCCAAGGGAGTGACTCGTTCCCAAAGACTGAATAATAATTTGCAGATCCAAATCCACAAATGTCTTCACAATGAAGAAGTAAAAAAGATATCATAAACCAAGCATATCCAAATGAGAGGCCTAGCCCTCTATTTATTCACTTTTCCTGGAACTTCTAGAACTCTCCTTTATAAAATCTCATTAAAAAGCACTTTTTATAATAAAATAATATTATAAATCAAAAAGTGCAACTCAACTTAAAATTAGAACATGTAGGCCCCGATAACTTATAATAATAAAATATAACCTCTTAAACTTCTCCAAAAGCCAATATAACCATCTGATCTGCAAAAATGACTCTCTCTCCACCATTTGCCTACGAGAGTCAGGGATAGGCAAATCCGGCACGCTAAACGAGGTCAGCCAAAATGGGGACATGACAGTCCGCCCCTCCCGAAATTGCTTGTCCCCAAGCAATGGCTAAACAATGAACCCAACAATCCTCCTGGATCCCAAATGAAGTCATGAACTGTACTACAGTCAACCAACGCAAGCTCCTGCAATATCCTCTGCGATATAACCAAGAGGAATCCATGAATGTATCGTGAACCACTGCTCAACTGAACTCTAACCCCATAACTGCCATAGTCAGGAACCCACGAGACACCAACTCCGAAAATATCAGAACTCAAGTGGAGAGGACAACTGAAACTCCCAACATAGCAAATATCCTCAACACATCCCACTGACAATCCAGCTCTATAATGATGAATACTTCGAAAGGGAACTGCACCGAGTGCGGAGAATCCACACACTATACACCAACTGTAGTCAACATATCTCTGCAGATTACGAACCATGCTGGTATCACCATAACTCCCATGCTCTGCTGGCGGCTGATAGGCATCATACAATAGATAGCAGTCACTCAAAACAAATTTGTCTGCCATCTCCTCCATACATGACTCATAAGCAAGCTGATAAACATACCCTGAGATATAATACCAATAAAAAGAACCAACCAGCTCATCCTGCAAACGTGATACAACCGACTGTGACTGATCATTAGCTAAGTCAGAAGATGACATAGCCAAGGGAGGGAAATCAAGAACAACAGCTGAACCATCAACAACATCAATATCATGAACCATCCGGCTGTCGCTCACAAAACCCAACATCACGTCATATGCCTCACAGCTCTCTAACCGTGGAGTCAAACCATACCATAACTGATGACAAACACTAGAGCCCAAAGTACATCTCCATATCATCATCTCATCGACATATGGATCAAAAATAAACTGATGAGCATACCTCTCAGTGTAATGTCGATAAAATGCGCCAACATCAGTCAGTGGCTTAGACTGCAATCCCGATGAAACTAACTGCAACTGATCACTAACCAGGCCCGAACTCGCCACTACCTCCGAAGACACCTCCAAGGGAGTAGTACCACTGATAGGAACCATGCCAACTGCCGGCTCATCAACATCAAACATGATCTCTTGTACAACATCACAAGTCTCCACGTCATCAGTAGTAGAGATCACCACCATGTCGAGCGGACTACAACGCTCAACAGCAACACCCAACTCAACCGAGCCTAACTCAAGTGGAAGGGAACATGATATATCACTACTAGTATCTAGGATGGATGCATCCCCATCTCCACTGTCTCTGGCAATCTCAACCGTGGACATCCCCGAATCACCAGACACCATAGTCTGTGACTGTACAAAATCTGGTAAAGTCTGTAGTCGCTCCAACTCCATGGTTACCTCAGCCAACTGAAACTGTGACTCCTCAAAAGCCAACTGTGTACTCTCAAGAGTCTCCGAAGTCACCTCGAGCTGCTGAGTAAGCTCGCTCACCTCATCTTCCTTGACTAGTAATGCATCATATGCTATACTGCCCCACTCCATAAGATAATCTCTATCAGCTACCAACTGCATATAATTCTGTCTCAAAATCCGGATAGCCTCCCATAAAGAGTGGATCTCTGTCAAGGAAAGATAACTGCCTCCTTGCTCGTCACTAGTAGGAGAACCCCATCCATAAACTGCTAACAACTGATGAGCAGCATCAAAATGTTGGCAAGCGATAGCAATGTCCCGCTCACTAACTCTCAGCTGACTAGACACATGATGGCGCTGGCTAGACTGTCTCCTACAATCCTCTTCCCCTGGTACACTGTCCAAAGGAGTAACCTCAGAATAGCTATCACCTATAGTACTGCCATCCAAACTCAGCAGACCAGCTGCTGAACTCGTATCATCAAACGGAGTGACTAAAGCATCAACATAAACCTCCGTATCAAGGGAATCCACTAAGTCCTCAACACTATCAATAACATCCTCCTCTAACACACTATCAAAAGGAGTATCCTCAAAGTCACTAATCTCTGGAGTACTACCATCCATATCCTGTGAATCAACTCCAAAGCTTATATCAACATACGGAGTATCAAAAACTGTAGCATCGCTATCCAACTCCGTCATAACAAATGAATCTGCCGAGGAAGCTAAGTCCTCAAAACTGTCCACAGCATACTCCTGGATGTCATCGATACCCAAACGATCTTGGGACTCATCTGTAAACTCCCTCATATCTGTGATATCATCAACCCATTCCAACAAGAATGGTCGACTGGATAAATGAACAATGCCCAACACGGGTGTATAAAAACTAATTCCAGCATCAGACAAGCTGCTGGCATGGACGAGAACTACACTGTGTAATCTACTAATCAAATCCATGATAGTGCAACAGATACTACTACCAAAGAATGATAGACATCTCCGGTCAAAACAATCCCAAGTACTAGGATAAAGATCCCAACATCTAATCCATGAACGGAAATCAACTGGCAACTCAAGTAAAATCCTCACCTGAGTAATGTGAACAATACCAATTGACTTCACGCACCTGTCCACTGTTCCCACTACAATCTCTGAACTCGGAGTGTAAACGCTAGACACACTCATATCATCGTCAACATGTGACCCGACTGTAAAAGGAAGCTGAGTCCCTGCCATATGCGCTGAACTCACCTCAAGACAAGGCTCGTCCACATGTCTCTCTGCTACACTACTCTGATCAACTGTATCGTAACCACTATCAGTGCCAATCACATAATCCAGTGTGCCTGTAATGTCTCCCTGTATCAAATCAGTATGTCTCTCCGAGTCCTGTAATGCCAATGGAGTACTCAACAAAGAGGCTCGAGTGTCCTCGAACTCTCGAGAAAGCCTGCCAACTTCCTCCTCCTTCCTCCTCAAGGCATCTAAATGGTCTCTGGCAAGGCTAAGAAGATGGTTACGATCTGAAAGAAGATGTAGATAACTCATCTTCATCGCTCCCATTCCTTCCCTGATCGCCTGTAAGTCAACACAAGAAGACTCTGCCTGAACTCCCTTACGTCTGTCCTGTAACTGAATCATCCGGATATGATCCTCTATCATATCCCGCATCTTGTCATGATGAGATAATGTAGATACAACACTGTCTTCATTCATCTTCAGTTGGCTGGACAAATCATGTGAAGTACTGCCAACCTCAACCTCATGTGATGAAGCATCAAACTGTGCCTGGTACTCTCTCTCAGCAAAGTCATGAATGCTCAATGTTTGCTCATCTTTACCAGGTATCTCACCATCGTGCACAACAGCATCCTCATAATCATCATCCGAACTCACTATGCTATAATCACTACCTGTCGTGACCAAACCATCCTGAGCACCTGTGACATCGTCCTCAGGCAACCTGTATACAACTGTCTCAACTTGAGTACCAAGTTGACAGTTACTATCAACCTGCATAGTGTCCTTCACCACTTCCTCCTGTGGCTGAATAGAAACTGAAACATCTGTCGGAGTGCTAACTTGTTTCTCAAAATCCTCATGAAGGTTTCTGGTAACTGTATCAGTAGATCTCTTATCACCTCTCCTGCGAGACGACCTGTAGCGCTTATACCACTGTTCAGTCATGTCAGACATGTCCTGGCTTAATCTCTTAAGATTATCAAGTTCCCTCTTGATTTCAACCCAAGTGTCTGAATGATTACTTTTTTTGCTGCTTTGTGGTTCCTCATTCAGGAAGGTAGGCCGTGTAGGACGGTTAACTGACCATGAAGTGTACCTCTTCCTTTCCATTTTGCAATCAAATCGAGTGCTGGTCACTCATGCAAATCGGTTCTTACCCAACAGGATGACAAGAAAACTGCTCTGATACCACTGTAATGACCCTTACCAATAGGATCACTAAAACTACCAATGCAACTGAATGCTCTGATACCACTGTAATGACCCTTAGTAGAAAGGCCACTGAAACCTCCAAACTCAACTGAGGAATTTTGTCAAACAGTTGGCATGTAACTGATTAGGGCTGCAATATAGCTAATTGTTGCGCAACAAATCCACCATAAACAGTGCCCAAACAGATATATATATATTTATTCCCAAATTGAAATAGTCTAATACAATCTCAGAATTTATGGACCTTGATGCAAATATAGATTGTTGATCATATGTAGTCTTCACAAGCAGTCCTAATCTTATTATAATAATGGACTGAACTGAACAACTGAATAACTGATTGCTAACAATGTAGGTAATTCTGATATTAGTGAGCTGATCAGTGCATAAAACATATAACTGTTTATGATATCAGATTCTAATGCAGATTTCAATGTATTAACCTTGCCAAAACATAACCTCACTACTTCATACAATCTGATTAACAACTGGTATATTGTCTGAACTGTGCATCTACTTTAAGTCCTAATTACCACTGATATATTCCAATTACAACTTGACAATGCAGATAGGTACTGAATCTAATGACTGTCATATAACTGCTCCAATATATCAGAATTGGGAAATGATTCCAACTATGCATTAATATACATCTATGCATTTCAAAACATTGAATCCCTTGATTATGCAATGATATTATCCAACTACCGTGCCACAATTCTGGGACTGTTTATATTTTCAGACTGTGGTGACTGATTTGTGCATATGATAACATGAGCAATATGTCTGAAGTTTATATGGATTGCCACAGCTTGTAATATCAGATTACAATATAAAACCCTTATCACATATGAACAAGCAAAACCCCAATTACACTGCTATGAAATCTGAGACTGATTTAATTGCCAAATCTGGTCTGAAATGACAGTCACTGTTTAACAGCAATTTTCACATAAAAATTGATATGTTTTCAAATGCATAAAAACCTGATTCGAAGACCTTGTTGAAGACCACTATTTGGTGTTGCAACCGCTGATGAAGACCACCAACCGCACCCCCGAATTGACCTCCAAATGCTAACAGCAGTCACCAACAGGCAGGGCCGTACTGTACTGTCCTAGGGCGTCAGCAATATAAAATAAATGCCAATGTTTTGGGACCCCAAATTTGTATGGAAAGGGGCGCCTAGGGTTGTACTATAACCCTCCAAAATTATAAAATATTCCGCCAAGTGGATTAAGAGATATGAGCATAAACGTAGTTCCAAACCCTGGACTGGCAGTTCTGAAAATGCACAATTTATGTCCTCAAACCCTTGCCAATCAATCCACCAATGCTAGGGCACAACTGGAACCCTTATTCCAACTGAAGTAAACCCTCAAAATTGAATCTCAATGAAGCACAAATGAGATGGCTGAATACCAACTCCTCAATTGCAACAATTCAAGTGATATTTCACACCCTCAAAGTTGCCAATCCAAGGGAGTGACTCGTTCCCAAAGACTGAATAATAATTTGCAGATCCAAATCCACAAATGTCTTCACAATGAAGAAGTAAAAAAGATATCATAAACCAAGCATATCCAAATGAGAGGCCTAGCCCTCTATTTATTCACTTTTCCTGGAACTTCTAGAACTCTCCTTTATAAAATCTCATTAAAAAGCACTTTTTATAATAAAATAATATTATAAATCAAAAAGTGCAACTCAACTTAAAATTAGAACATGTAGGCCCCGATAACTTATAATAATAAAATATAACCTCTTAAACTTCTCCAAAAGCCAATATAACCATCTGATCTGCAAAAATGACTCTCTCTCCACCATTTGCCTACGAGAGTTAGGGATAGGCAAATCCGGCACGCTAAACGAGGTCAGCCAAAATGGGGACATGACAGTTTAGTCCCCTAACATTCCATGATAAGAGCATCATGGCTCTTGGGGAAGGGGGCCTCCCTTCCCTGAGTCAAGTAGAGATGTTATCTTAATTTGTCCTGCGACTTTCCCATCTATGGATCTTAGTTCCTCTAAGGATTTCCTTCCAGCTCCTTTCTTGTTTGTCTCTTTGCCACAATCTGTCTTTAGTTTATTAAAAGGAACTTGTTGAATTCCTAAAGACTCCAAATTTTCATCCTGCCCTTCCTCATGATCTCCCATTAGGGCTTTAGCTGCCTCTCTCTCCATTGCATGCAGCTCTAAAATTTCTAAATGATTTCTCTTTTTTCCTTCTGAGTTTCCTTATCGTCTGTAGATGTGGGACATGAAAGTACTAGCAATTCATTTACAACATTTAACTCCTCATTTTGAGAGTTGTTATTGAGGAGTGTATCCCTTAAAATGACTTCCCCATCCTTTATTTCCCCTTCTTCTATTTCCTATTCCTGAATGTTCAAAAGATCTTCCTATGAAGTGAGGGTTAACAATCCCTGTCTTGGGTCACTATCCTCCTTCCCCTGATCTCCATCTACCATAACCATACAACTTATTTGTTCATTTAGTTCCTTACACAAAGCTTCTGTTTCCCCTACAATCTTTGAAATAGCTATAAACATTTCCTTTCCTCCAATTTTCTTCTTAGCCGTATTTGTATCTTGTTCAGCCCTTATAACAAGCATCCTTGAATTTGTCTCCTGACAGCACTTAGCTCCTAGGATTTCCTCTTCCTCTGGAGGCTCAAAATCTTTATTAACTACTTGGGAAACCATTTTGTTGGTGTCCCTGCTGATATGGTCTGATCTCCCTATCTCATTCATGGCCAGATCCACCGCCTTACCCGTTGCTTTTGAACAGCTTGCAATATACCCCTTACTCAGGATGCATCTACCCCCACAAGTGTCCACTTCGATCTGTTGAAACCAACTTCCTTTTCTTGTGAGAATCTCCAGATTATCTAGGAATTTGTAATTTGTATCTAAATCAACCAAGATCTTCACTACTTTTGATCTGCCAAAGAAGAATTCTGCTTAAAATCCTATGAAAGTTCCAAGGTTTTGCCCTATCTTTTCCAGAATTTCTTCACTCCAATATTCTAAAGGGAGGTTTTCCATTTTGATCTATGTTGCATGGGTACTCTTACCCACACCCCTAGGACGCGTACCGGGTACTCAGTGGGTACTCAGTGGCTAGCATCATAGCTAAGGACCTTGATTAAGATTTCTGATTTTTGTTTGCGTATCAGCTTGCTGTTTATCAAGCTTAATTCAATATGTAATCAGTTTGAAATTTTGATACAATGCTGATTAACAGTAAACTTTATCACTGTTCAAGTCAGGAGTTTATCATTTGCAATATGACATTGTTATATGATTTATGATGTTCTTGTTCATGTTTAAAGTTTGCCTTCTCTGTTATGCATCTAAACATTTAGCATATATTATTGTAACAAGCATATTGCAAATTTGAAACTGAAAACAATACATTACGTATAAACTTTATCACTATTCTTGTTTTGAAAACTCATTGTCATGACTCATATTTTCAGATCTTCTATAAAATATTAAATTATATTTAAAAAAAATTGATGTACCCAAGCACCCCCGTCCCCTATTTTGAAAAATAGCTGTACCCGTACCTGTACCCTAAGTACCCGAGTACCCCCGTCCCTGTGCAACCTTGATTTTGATCCAATGAGGATATGTTTTTGGTTTATGTGTATTGGGATTGAAGTTGGGTTCCCAATCTAATCTGTAGAAGCAGAAACCTTCAAAGAAAAGTGGATCCCCTAACAATATTTTCTTTTTGGTCTTCTGATCTATGCAATCAAGTAGATAAACATTATTAGATAAGGCCTTAGCGCTTACCTGACCTTCGAAGGAATTCACAATCAATGATCTTATCTTTGGATGCTTTTGAACCTGTCCATTTCACAAACAAGCCGTAATTGGTGAAATGCTCCCACCTCTGTTTTATGTATGTTTGGGGAATCTTGATTAGCCTGCTTCTCTTTTCAGGGGGGCATACGAAGTTTGATCGATTGGCCTATTTTGCAAGCCCTCCTTTTTGATCCAACGATGCTTCTTTTGGTTTCACTGCGCAAAACTTCCCCGAGGGCAAGGAACATAAACCTTGACACGCGAATATGGTCATTTGTCATACTGATCCTTGGCTTGAGATCTCAGATACTGCTGCTGACTAAAGTTTTTCCATAGCCACCCATTGCTCTGCTGATGATCAGGAGCCCTATTGGCTGCAATTCTCTGCCATTTCGGGTGCCCTAAGTAGATGGCATTCACACCTGTCACCACCCCATTTGTATCTCCTTTATGCCAAAAGCGCACAGAAAATTTGCCTCTGCGCATTTTCACAATTGCTAATTTGGTCTTATAAACAATATTAAATAACATCAAAGCAACAATATCAAGAATATATCATCATACACAAAAAATCAAAGTATCCTAAAATCATTCATATCTTTTTCATATCTAATTCTCTATAGAACCATGTTAGTAATTCGATGGAAAACTTGATAGGACGCTGGGAGACTATCTTCCTCAACCAAGCCCAAGGGCATGGAATTAGCCTCCAAGTCATTTGGCCCCTTGACCCACAAGTATGTCAAGACCTTCAGTCCATCTATCTTAGAGTGGCATGCTTGGTGAGGAGAGACTAGCACTACCACATCTTCTTAAAAACATTTCACATTTATTCTAAACATTATTGCTACTGCATCTTCCTATGGATATTAGGTAATTATTTATTTATCCTATATTTCTGAATTATATTTATTTATGCTGTATTTACTTGTGCCTTTTTATAATTTGGTTTATTTCAATTCTCACTTTTTTTTTAATTCCAAATAGATATTGTTGATCTGAGTTTTATGCCACTACAACATGTAGAATCGAATTCTCAGTATTCTGAATGAAATACCAAATCTCCAACTCTCTCTTGAACAAGGAAGGTCATATGCTAAACAATGTATATGGATTGTGTGATCAAATTGGAGAACCCCAAGATTCCTTCTAGTTGTGGACTTTCACTTAGCTGTAATGATGTGATATGTTGGTATCACAAAGGGACTTACGTTGTTCATTCAATGGACATCAATTTCTTTGACTATTTCCAACCAAACAAACTGCAAAGGGAAAGGGTTTAGAAAACTATTCTACTCCTAGAATGCAAGAGATTGTGGATGCCTTTGTGGCTTTACTAGACTCAATTTAGCCATTGACATCAACCAAGCTAGTGCGATCACCTAAGGTAAATGTGAGATGTTCAAACTGTTACCATTCCATTAACATCATCCATCAATGCATATCAATGTATAAGCATTAGGCTTATGAATATGCCAGACGACCACGCAAGACAAACTTGCAATCAACGAAAAGCTATTGGTATGGTCTAAGCAAGTTCAACAAAGATACATCCACAATATCTTTCATTCAACTAAACACTATTTCTAATCAACATGTAATATAATCTACTCTAATTGAGGAAATGTAGAAAGTTGAAACCATGCAATACTCCAAAATGATACAAGTAATCTAGTGTGAAAACCAACAATGAATTAAGAACAATTTGGCAGTATCATAGCAACAATTTCTCCAAGTCTCCCCCCCTTACAACTAACAAGGCTTTGCTTTTTATAGAAGCTCCAAGTACAATGAATAGTCAGGACTGACTTGGAATCAAGGGCCAATATTATGCCAAAAAAGCCCTAATCCAACTAATAACTACAAGCATTAAATGCTTGACCAATTACATGAATGCACCACCCTTGTGGGTCAATGAGAAAATTACAATGCCTTTAAGAGCCAATCAGAAAATTGGTTAGGTAGAAGTATTATGTGGACTCCACATGCACACTTGGTATGATTTGATTGACTGTTCTTGGAAACTTACAATTGGAGTCTTCTAATTGGTTGAAGATTAGTGGGTGCCACCTCAGCATGCTTATCTCATAGACTTGATCATCTCTTTGGTGATGAGAAAATAACTCTTGATACTCAAAATTATCAAGCCTTCAATTGTGATGACATATTTTCAAATTGCTTCATCTTCAGGATTTTTTTCTAACTTCTTTGAAATCTTCTCATTGCCATGATTTCAAACTTGTAGAAGTGATGATGTACTCCATGTACTTGGATTATTCCTCTTGATCCAATTGAACTTGGATTCCCGGAGGGAATTCAAGTTGATGATAACTTCACTTGTAGCTCTGATTCTTTGATTTCATCTTCATGTTGCCACTGAGTTTTGTATTTCCACTTTGATCTTCAACTTTGAACTTGCATCTTCACCTTGTCCTCGATCTGGAACTACCTTCTTGTTTGTCCTCTTTGATGGATGGCTGGCCATTTGCTTGAAGTCTTTGAGCTTTGATCTTGCCACAGCTCCTCGCTCTCTAAGCAATCTCCTTTCAAATTTACTTTGCAAAACAAAGGAGACAACTGTATTAAGTTGGTAGAATGATGATCATGGACAATATTAGAATATTATCAAGACAATTTGAGCGTGATGTTTAGATGAAAGAAACTGAGCCTATAAACCATCTTAACAGTGGACAATCATCATTTATAATTTCAGACCTGATTTGTGCTCTATTTTTTCTTGAAAATAACAAGGTTCACAGCCCTAGTTTGATTGGACTTGATGTTGCTAAAGGTCTGAAATTCTGATGTTTCTTCCAAATTGATTTGCTGCTACCAAAATTCACCAAGTACTGGATCAGGTATGCTCCGCTTTTTAGCAAATTTCTTGTTCTTGCTTTGCTTTGTGGTTGAAATGAAATGGTTTCACCTCCTTTACATGGACCTCCCAAGGCCAAAGGTCTGACCTTAACCCAGGCCGACTTGTATAGGGAGAATAAAAACGTTTTTTAATTTTTATTTTCCCTCGTTAGCCTCTAACCTAAGCCAACCTGGTTTGAAGTTGAGACTTCATTGATAAAAAAAACATTTTTTCGCTCACAAAATATTCAGTTTTCACCTTATTGATCAACTTGGGAGGTGAATTCATGTGTGTAGTTGAGTTTTTGCCCTCCAAAAGAGGTGGTGGAGATTGGGGTGAGCTTGTCCAAGGGTGGACAAGAGAGGGGGTCCCTCTACTGCCAAAGCGAAAAGAGGGGGTCCCC
Organism: Chamaecyparis obtusa; assembly: GCA_027943335.1. NCBI lineage: Eukaryota > Viridiplantae > Streptophyta > Pinopsida > Cupressales > Cupressaceae > Chamaecyparis > Chamaecyparis obtusa. Next base: position 497,680 of record BSBK01004554.1, read on the forward strand.
ATTTGCAATGGGGCAATGGTGTGAAAAGGTCACAACAGATATCTTGATTTATGATTCGATGATGATTATTGTAAAATGAATCTCAAAGTAATTGATCTCTCTTTTATACATTATCATCAAGGGAGTCACAAACTTTCACATATGCTACCTTTTGAAAGAGTGTAACCCTATATCTTTAATCTCCGATCTTGAGCACCCTTTCAATTTTAATTACTGTCTTTGGTAATTGCTGCCTATGATTTCTTAATTTAACTTTATTTACATGCCTTTATTAATTATTACTTGGCGATCTAAATAAGGCTGTGACTAACTTGGCAGGGCATCACGTATTGCCTCATTAGAACATTAACGGCAGTTGGAAGAAACTCTCCAAGCTGATAAAATATATTAAAGCCAGACAAACAGATTCTTTTGTCAGAAATTTTCCCCTTTAAACATGGGGGCTCCCTTATCTAAGTGTACAGCTGGCAACATGAGGAAATAATGCACTAATCAATACCAATCATTCGTTTGAACATATGTATTAATATAAAACTATGGCGATGACTTAATGAAAACAAATATATTAGGATATAATATTCTCAAATGAATCACTAGAAGATAAAATGGAATAGTATATTATTCACTGGATAAATATCATGGGATATAATATTTTCTGCATAAGCAACTCCACACAGCATCGCCCACAATATATATATATATATATATATATATATATATTCTTAAGACTGAATTCTATAAGTTCATACATACAATGATCAACTGAAATTCAGAAATCTCAATTTCATGCCCTTTGACCATTCATAAAACTAGATTATATTTTGATTTTATAAATATATTATATTATATTTTTATTATTATTTATTATTAAATCCTATTTCAGAAAGGGAACATTACATATGCATTATTGAATGATAGTGATGTTGCAGCACACACGAGTTCACTATATACTTTATAGTTTATACCAATTTATTTTTATACTTGGTATGCTTTTCTATTCTTGTACAGGTTTTAAAATATTTGCAGCTGTTACAAGCTCGTTTAATTCATTTTTTTAATCCTTTGAACCTTGAACTACGAATCAACATATTTATTTGTCCTCCCTTTTCTAACATAGGATTTTATATAATTCACACAATTCATTGGAGATGATTTTATAAGTTTTATTTAAAAATATTTTACACATCTTCTCCTAAACTTTTCTCAGACTTAATCCTTTGCCCTTGTTTCAAGGCAAGATCTTACAACAAAATTCAGCAACTGTACAAAACTATATGATTTACAGCTGAATAATTTTAATGCCTGCACAAAGTTTTTTTTGCAGTTCTGTGAGTGGCTCTGTTTACCAGTTCCACATCTCATGCACCATGTAGCTGACCTTTTGGGGTTTTCAATTAAGTGGCATACAATGATACTGTCCTTTCCTGGTCTTTAACTATTTAGGGTACAAGCTTAATGGAGTTTGTGGGTTTTCAACTAAGTAGCATGTAAGGATACTGCCTTTTATAGGTTCTCAATAAACCAATTTATGTAGGAGCCTACCCTTTACAGATTTTCGATAGGGTGATGTAACTAGGAGCCTATCCTTTATTGTTTTGCAATATTGGTCTTCAATCTTTCCACCTTATAACATTGACAAAACAATAGTCATAAAACTGATTGCATTGCACTCGAATCCTTGTGATGGAGGGTTGGTTGTACTGGTGGTGGGTGTTGCAGTTTATCCAAGCACTATGCTAAGAAGTCTCACTTGACGATCTTCCAGTTGAGTACTGCAACCTTGATAATGTTAACATAATTAAGTTCCGTTGTCCCTGATTTTTTCTTGGCTAGAATCAAGTGATAAACCACAAAATTTGTTTGTTTCATAGTTCAAGGTCTTAGGCACACATTTTGAGTTTGCTTGAATGCCCTTGTATTGTCTTCATAGCTGCAAAGTTGTAAGTTGAGTTTCAGATTCTGACTAACAAGTGTTTTTCTTAGCACTTACATGTGTAATCGGGCTCTAGGACCCGATTATAGGTCATAGCCTTGCATTGACACAGTGCGATTGGGTCTCTAGGACCCGATTGCAGGCTTCACTAATAGTTCTAGTGTAAGATGATTTTTGAGATCTGCCTTACATAACATCTCTTCTCATGTCATCGAGTCTCTGAGATCTGATTGTAGTCACACCTTTGCATTTTCTATGTGCAAGATGGGGATAGAAACCCATACTGGGAGTTGGATCAGTGTCTCACTTTGCATCTCATATGCAATCGGGTTGCTAGGACCTGATTGCAAGCCGCCTTGCAACACACATAGGTAATTGGGTCTTGAAGACCTGATTACAAGTCTACACTGCAACCATAAGTGTTGGTTGGTCTCCAAACATGACCAACATGTCTTCACTCCACGCAAATGTAGGTCAGGTCTTAAGACCCTCCCCACATATCCTTCGCCTTCTTCACAAGTCATCAGGTTTTTAAGACCCGATGACAGGTCCCCTTTGCACATTTGCAGTCAGGTCTTGAAGACCCAATTGTATACCATCTGCCAGGTACTCATGTAATTGGGTCTTGGAGACCCGACTACATGCTAGTCTTGCTTTTCAAATGCAATCGGGTCTTGAAGACCTGATTACATGTCAAATTCTCTGCACACTTGCAATTTGGGTTTTAAAACCCGATTTGCAACTTCTCTCAGAGTTGGTCATTTTTTACCCCATCTTGCATTTTTGGGTTTTTCCTCCTTCATCACGTGGTTTCCGTCATGGATTTGTCCATCCTTGGGAATCTTCAGAAACCATTGCTGCAGCTCTCCTCCATATGAATCTGAAGCATGTAATACCAAGCGAAGACATGAAGACTTCATTGGCGAAGAGTGATAGCAACAAGTCGTGTCTTCGGACACTTAGTCTATTTTCAGTCATGTATTATGTTTTATGTTTTGACACATTACATGTAAATTTGAAAGATGTAATTACATGTGATCACATTACAAGTCAAAATATATTAGTTTGTAATGTGGAATTAGTCAAAATTAGATGTATCTCTCCCTCTTTTTTTTCATAGCCTCTCTATATATATGAGAGAGCTCATTGTAAATATTTATCTTTTGGCAATACAACAAAACTTTGTCGGTTGGGAAACAACTCTAAAACTTTAATTTTAGATGTAAATCAAATTGCAATCAATAAAAGAGGCAAGTTGCTTTCAATCTTTGTGTTGGAACAAGTTTTTATGTGACGACATCATCTGGAGTTGATTGTGAGTATTGTGGTATTATCTAAAAGGGATTCAAACTTTATCTTGCAGTCTTTGAGTTGCTCACTGTAACGTCCCCAACTAGGACTACACTTGATTTACCCTAAAATTCCCAATTAGGGTTTGGATTGCACTTGGGAATGGCAACTAGTAACGTTCCCTAGTGTATACATGGTGGTATTTCCACCTAATTAACAGTGATGGGAATACATACAATTCCAATTCCCATTGTCTTCTGCTGTACCCAGCAAACCTCTGATAAGTATTTCTAGTATGCTGATCTGTGACTAATATTCCTATAAACCCCACGTGAACTGTAATCTTGTCAGATTTTATGAGAACCAAAGAATTAATCTTCTCTGCTGTTTGTATTTCTCCCTTATTGGCTGAGTAGATATGGTTGTTTGCTGACTGGGAATTATTAATATTTGCTGACTGTATTCATCTTATTTTGGTTGGTTTTCAAGTTCAATACATGGCTGTGTATGAAACGTTGACTGGCTGGGTACGAATGGAAGACTTGGGAATGTCCATGCTGAGTCTTTTAAAAATCTGATTATATGTTGTTTTTATATCTCCTCTCCCTGCCTTCCCTTGTCTTTTTCTACCCCCCCTCTTATACCTGTGCAGGGAGGGGGAAGCAACCTCTCTTCAAGGGTCGGGCCTCTTAGTAATTTAATTTATTTGATATTAATAAAAATTAATGATTGATATATACATATTATAATATATATTTTATTAATATATAATATATTTTTATTAATATATAATATACATTATAATATATTTTAGTTTTATATTATGATATTTCAGTATTAAGGATATTTAATGTTTGTTATATATATATTTTTATTAATATATAATAATATAATATTTCAGTTTTTATATTACAATTATATAAATAATAATATTTGATTTATTATTATATTTGTTCATTATTAAATTATATTATATTTATTAATATTATATTATATCCTTTCCTTATTAATAATTTATTATTTATTCGTTTATTAATATATTTTTATTATTTATTATTAATTCCCATTCTAGAAAGGGGACATTACACTCATTATGTTTGGAGTTAATGTTATATTTTCAGACTTAATCTTGCAGTCTTTGAGCTTCTTATTGAGCTTGGAATGAGTGTTATATGCTCAAGCTAGAAATTGCTTTTATCCTCTATACTTGTGAGATTAAAATGTAATGTATGGTGGAGTCTTTGAGTCATGAGCTTCTTGGTTACTAACTCTTCTAGATTGTATTTGAGAGATTGTTGTAAGAGTGGATCATCTATTTTGAAGAAAAAGAATATGATGAATGAAATAACACCTATTCTGAAAAAGAGAATACGGTGAAGGCGACACACTACTGATTAGCTTAGTGTATATAATCTTAGATCCTAGTTAGTGTTAGTCGTATTCAGTAGCAATAAACAAGGGGAGCCTCCCCTTACAAAGAGGAGAGATTGTGTCTCACACTATGGTTGAAACTACTATTTTGCGATTGGTTGAATCCAAGGTTACCCCAAGTTTCCGGGACAGGGACGACAGGGGATGAGTTTCCTAGACGACAATTTTTTTTACCAAGTTTGGGGATGGCAAGGGGACAACAAAGGGTATGGCTATATAAATATAGGGAAAATTTAAAATAAAAGGGAAATTTGCATATATACATTACATTCATACGAAAGCATGGATAAAGCATGCTGTTTAAACACCATAGAACCTTAACATACAACATTTCAATAGTCAAACTCAATACTCAATATGCATTTAATATTAAAATGATAACATACAACATTGAAATACACCCAAGAACATAATTTGGAATTCATTTTTAATAGCAACAAGAACAATTACCCACCTTCCAAATTGAAGCACGCTACTATCATTTAAGTCTGATATAAATTATCAATGTACACATTATAGGCATAGCGTTACAATTGCTTTGGAAGATAATCATTTGCACAATAGTGCCAATACATGAAATAACATTCCTATGAAATACTAACATGAAAAACCTTAGAAACTGTGTTGGAGTTGACTGTTGCAGGTTTGACATTGACTCCAGAAAGGGCTGCTACAGATAGTGGATCAAGTATATGTCTCCCAATGCTCTTTTAACTCTAGACCACATTCACCAATGATCTAAATTAGGGTTATGCCATTACACCCCTAAAACTACACCTCCAGCTCATTGTAAGTGGACTGATATTAATATGAAAAGGTCTTCTATACAGTTCTGATCATGATATAGGTCTGTTACAGCAAGATGACATCTTGATGCAACCTCCAATATTCACCAAATCTTCCACAAAGGACCCAAATCAACCCAAAACCAACCTAGTACTAATATATTGCCACAAAATGACATGAAGATGCATGTTCCAGATCTGTTATGCACTTTTCATTCTTTCCCAACACCTTGCAAACAATCTGTTATATGATTCTGAGCGTGTAGCATGACTGTAACAAAATATTTAATTTCATGATTCTTAATGTAATGTTGTCAAATACTAATCAGAGAACCCCAAATAGCAGGAATTAAGTACCAAACAGTAATAAGCATGTTAGGGCGAACTTGGAAGGAGGGGCCCAATTTAAAATTAAAAAAGAAAGAGTTTTATAAAAGAAAAATGTATTTTTTAAAATGCTGATGCAGTCTATCCCATTGGGGATGCCCATCTGTACCAGGGACATCCAAGGCGTCCCCAGCTGCCCCCCCAAAAATTTCTTGACGTCACCAGGTTTCCAGGACGCTTCTTGTTAATTTTCAATAAACGGGGACAGGGTGAGGACGTCCCCTAGCCGTTCCCAAGTTCCAGAAATGTTTCTCGTATGAGGACAAGGTTTTTAGGCCGGGGATGCATCCCCGGGTAACACTGATTGAATCAAGTCGGTTGCAAAATATTCACCCAACAAGTTCACAGCTGAGATAAAATCTGAGCTGCTCCCTCAGTGTTTTCAGTGGTCTTCTTTTTACTTTCCCTACCATGCTTTGAAATTTATCCCAGTGTCTGTGAGTATGGATGCCTGTCACCTGATTCCTTGGGAAGTCTTGGTCGCTGTTCTCAGCTTATTGTTAAAACTGACTTTTAGCTTCCTTTGTTTTCTTCATGGTGTCTTGCTTGCAACCATTTTTCTATTTTAATTTTTTTTTTGTTGCATTTTTTGATGTGCAACTCAGTCCAATTGAACAGTAGCTCACCAATCATTTCTGCTTGCTTCCCATACTCTTGCAATACTACAGAATATGCTTCGAGAGTTTTGGTGGTTGCATCCACCTCAATCGTGGGTTGCATCCACCTCAATTGTGAACTTCTCGACCTTTCTTGCTGTTGAAATTTTATTGCAAACGTGTAATTACCAATTACACAAGTAACTGGGGCCCACTAATTCTGAAGTGATCAGGTTCTATGTATTGCCCTGACAAATCTAATTCTAGTTGGCAAAACTCCTCCTTGATTATAGCATTAAACTTTGCTGGCATCTTCCAAGGGAACTAGTTGCTTAGGGCTGATTGAAATTATTGACTCCTTGAAGTTGTGTTAGCCATGGTAACTTGGTAGTCGTCACTGTCACCTGCTCTTCTAGTTTCTTGTCATGTGGCTTCTCCTTCTTCTTCTTCTATTCCTGCTTCCTTCTTCTTTTCCCTCTGGTGTTTGTTTTATATAAGATTCATCTGTCTCTTGCATCTAACATGTTTTGACTTACGAGCTCAATGTTTGCTTGTTCAAATTTTACTGCATTATTGCTAAATCCTGTTGGGAATTTTTACCCCTGTTGCAGACAACTGATAGGTTGGGATAAATCATTCTTAAGATTATTTATTTAGAAAATAGTCAACAGCACTTGCAAAATCGATTTATCAAAAGCTGTAAAAGTAAATGGAATAGTATGCATCCACAAGATTGAATTAAAGACTCAAGACTCATGGGAAATCCTTTTGGGAGAAAATCCATCACCAAAAGATGTTCATAGTTATATTCTTTAAAACCAAAACAAATTTAATATAAGGTCTTTGGATTATTTTATAGAGACTCAATCTACAACGTACTTCCTTTGTAATCGCTCTAATGTTCACACACCAACAATGTACAATCCAATGCCATTCTTTCAGCTTGTACAACTGTCTAACTTTCTAGCCTTGGCACAAATACACAAATGCATATAGATGTATGCATAGGAATGCCAGCTATCTAGCTTTTCAACCAACCTGAGGAATACTAAGAGTCATGTTACCATGATCCGAGGATAACATTATGTTAGTATTCCTCATCACCAAGTATGATTTATCCATGTGGATGGTTACCTTGTAAATTTTGTTGCCACCATACACTATGAATTAATAGTTACAAGTACAACCTTTACACTATTGGTATACATACATGTTTCCAGTGTTGCCACCACTAACATCTCCTTACTTGCAGCAGCACATACAAACACTCTGCTTCTGGTTGCTTGCTGTACCTTGTGCTATCTTCTAGAACATTATTTTACACTTGGATTGTGCCGCATGAACTTTAGTTCTGCTACAGGTGCTCTTGCACCATTGTTTATCCTTTAAGCAAATAGTAATTTGATATGCCGATGTGAGTTCTTCTAGATAGCTTGCAGTTGCGGTCACCCCATCACCACATGTTGACTAACATATATGTTACACCATAACTTACCACTACAACATTAACATGTCAATGAAAAATTGAAAACATATGGCATTCTTTCCCCCTTGCTTTAGGTTCAGCTGGGTTTGGGCATAATATATATGACAATAATAAATTAATAATAAAAAATTAAATGTATAAAATAATAAATATAATGATATTTCATTATATATTATAATTGAATATAAATAAATATTAAATAATAATACAATATAATAGCTATAACTCAATTTCAAATTTTTTATTGTCAAAAAACCATTTCATTCCCAACATAATATTCTCCTCAATTATTAAATTCCTATCTTCAGGTCGATAAAACAAAGAAACATTCAAGTCAACTTTGTGTAAATACACTTTGCTTTTGTCAGTTTCACAGATTTTCCTATGCCATTCCACATGTATGTGTCTTTCCTTTTGCTTTCCAAGTAATTGTAAATAGTTCTGCTGTTTTTCTGCAGTGAAAAATTATTCCTCTTTGGATAATGCTATTCATTATGTCAGTGTGGCAAATGAAAATTAGTGCATCAGGAGCTTCCAAAGCTTTGAATGTCACTAGATATTTCAAAATGACTTTTGTGTTTGAACTTCTTCTGGGAATGAACTCGAATCCTGCTGAAAATAAATCAGCAACATAGGGCATGGCCTGGGTACCTGCATAGTGTACATGGGTTGTACCTGCAGTGCTTAAGCTGCACTCTGGGTGAACCCCCCAGGTACCAGGACCCAAACCAGACCCTGAACCCATTTGAACTGGATATGGGGGGCTTCCTTGAAGAACAGTAATATACAGACTTTGATGAAGGAGCATCATGGGGGTAGTGCAATCAGGCATTACCCAAAAACAATCCAGTGGTCTGTAGGCAGAGGTAGGTTGAAAAAAATAATATCTTTTTTTATCATTGGTTGTGTGTGGGCTTGAATGACGGCTTTTGAAGGCACCATAACAGGAAAGGAGCTATAGATGTAGTTAGTGGCAAATTATAAAGATGGTTGAGGGCAAAGTTGTTCCGTAGCAGTTACATGCAGTTGCTGCAGAGATTAATTCACAGCTGTTTCACAGTTACTGTTGAAACTCATTTGTAGCTTTTACAAAGTGGCTGTGGATAGTCATTCGTAGTAGCTCTTAGGTGCTGTGGAAAGTCATTTGCAGATTTACTCAACTGCAGTAGAAAATCCCTTGCTGTTATTTGTCATAGTCTCAATGAGGAGCTGGTAAAAATAAAACAGTGCAAATTTAATAGTTTCATTCAGCTTGTATGTGTGGGAACCAATCTTTACTAGAACACTTCATGTTACAAGCCAACTGCCCAGTCTGTAAAAATAAGACAAGTTGGTCCAATTGAATGAGGTGTGTATTGTAGGCATACAGGAAGTGTATGGAGGAGAATGTGAATTACAGGATGGAAAATGACACGTCATCAGGGTTATGAATGACAGAGCTGGATGAAAGGAAATTATAATTCAAATCAGGTTCAGTCCAAAACTGGTGGCACCTGTTGTAGCACTTAAAAAAAAATAATTTTCTGCAAGCACAGTGCTTAGAGAAAAGCAAGATGCAGCTGAGTGCCCTCATTGGGTTCCATTATCATTTCTGAGATTGGTAGCAATGTAGTAGTTTCTACCCAAGAAGTTGAGGAATAAGAGTTGGTTTGAATGTGAAGAGATAAGAGACTAAAGTTGTAATGTCCCCAACTAGGACTTTACTTAATTTACCCTTAATTTCCCAACTATGGTTTGTCTTGCGCTTGGGAATGGAAAATTTGTAACATTCCCCTGTAGGAGGCAACTAAGTTTCTTGCTAAATAATGAACCTGTCCCCACCCCTCTTTGCTGATCCTGACAGAGGATGGTGGAATCACTGTCCTAGGGCACATGAAACAGTCTACAAGTGGGCTCCCTCAAGGTTCTTACCCATCTTGGGACCTACCCGTCATGTGACTGAAATTACTGCGCCTCCCCCTACACAAACCCCCTACCCAACTAGGACTTTACTTAATTTACTCTTAATTTCCCAACTAGGGTTTGTCTTGCGCTTGGGAATGAAAAATTTGTAACATTCCCCTCTAGGAGGCAACTAAGTTTCTTGCTAAATAATGAACCTGTCCCCACCCCTCTTTGCTGACCCCGACAGAGGATGGTGGAATTACTGTCCTAGGGCACATGAAACAGTCTACAAGTGGGCTCCCTCAAGGTTCTTACCCATCTTGGGACCTACCTGTCATGTGACTGAAATTACTGCGCCTCTCCCTACACAAACCCCCTACCCTACGTAGCATTAGAGAGAGAGATTAAGAACAAAATACATTCATACATTAAACATTGAGTGTCAACTGACTTCCTCAACTATTTAAGCATCATCAAATTTCTGATTATCATTACGCAAGATTACTTGGCAACTAAGTATAGATGGGGTTCCTTGATTATGAGTGACAAGACCTCATGCTCTCTCTCTCTCTATATATATTCCTTTCTAAATAATAAATATATATAATCATTTCCTTATTGATCCTTCGATGTGATCAGTATAAATGTATTTTACAATCTCTAATCTTCCCATGATCTTGATGGAGTGGGATTGGACTTCTTTAAATATCTTATGGCAACCAATGGTTGTATCCCTTGCTTGTAATAGACATGTCTCTTCTACAATCGCATTGTCCCATGATTGATTGTTATGGTCTTATGTACATCGGTTAGTTCTTCTCCTCATTAATAGATCTTTGCATAATTATAGATTAAGTAATCAGTTGTCTGCTGCCCCCATGATCAGTTATCACTTAAGCAGTGCTTAGCATTAACCTTAATCTCTGCTGTATTATTAATATTGTTGACTAATCATTCGATTAGTCAACCTTTTCCTATAATTGATATTCTTTGATATATTTGTATTCGCACCTGATAGTCTCCATTTTATCTATTAATTCTTCCCTCACAATTATTCATAGTAAGCAGCAGTGTAGGGTATTTGATGGCACCATAGTTTTGACTTGTATTATTATTCACTGCCTATTACATCATGAAATTCAATCTTTGGTGGTGCTGATCATCCCGTGTCCACTATAATATAATGTTCGGAAATATCACTGCTCTTGTCATTACTAGTCATTGATTAGCCAATCAGTATTGTTAAGGTTTTAGGATCATTGCAAATGTAATAGCACTATCTCATTGTTATGTGTTTTCCAAATGCAACAATCTCTTGCATTTATATTGAGAATGAGCCAAGAAGAGACATGTCCCTTCATGAGACATGTCTATTCATTAATATGTAATTAATATAATGACAATTATGATTATATATATAATATCTCTTGAGTATTATAATAGTTTCTCTAATATTTAATAATAATAATATTTATATATATATACATCTCATATATACTAAATATATATATACATATATTCACTAGTATTGACACATAGTGTTTATTCGACTGAAGCTACAAAACATCAACACTCCCTCTTAGCTAGGGAGGATAAATTAATCCAATGTCAAAACTTAAGACACTTGACAACATCAATCATATGATGTAAGAAATAAAAGTATCATCCTCAAGATGTAATCAATAGAAACATAGTCTCAATATGTAGATTGCCTCCATCGGCAATTCTATCAACATGTTCTCAAGTGGATTGCCTCCATCGGCGATTCTATCCATAATTTCTTAGGTGGATTGCCTCCATCGGCGATTCTATCCATTTGATATCATGAGTATTGGCCTATCAAAATGTCAACACATGACATTCACCAAATACTCTGAGTATTGGCCTATCAGAACATCAACATATGATATTCACCAAGTAATCAATAAGGTACTGGCCTGCAGAATATCAACACATGATATTCACCAAATACCTATCATATATCTATACAAACAACTCATAGACCGTCAATGACATCTAACACTTAGTTGTTGATTTACAAGATATATCTATGCAAACAACTTATAGACCGTCAATTCAATGACATCTAACACTTAGTTTTTGCTTTACAAGATATATTTATGCAAACAACTCATAGACCATCAACTTAATGACATCTAACACTTAGTTGTTGCATTAACTCATCATGATCTGTTTCAACATTATAAATAATGTATATCATGATTTAAGTTATTGTAAGATCGTCACCTTCCAATAACTTCTACAAATACAAGTGATAATCATTTGGAAGTTGTCACTTCCTCATGATTTACATAGGGGGCAGTCCCATTAAAAACATTCATGATTCATTAGTATAATCAATTTTATCAAATTTACCTCAGAAGTGTTTCACCTTCAATAGTGAACTCCCTCTCAATCAATATGATCAAGATTGTCACAAGTTGACTGATCCATCTGCTCCCTCTGAAACTCAAGTTTATCAACTTCTTGACTTCTTTTGAAATTTCAGACTCCCTTTAGTCTCAATCATCAATTCGTTTGCAAGCATCAAGTTCTTTCTCCCTTGAATGTAATTATCTTGTGCTTCTATCCTAAAGGTATGTCAGAGAGATTACAAATAGCTCACTAAATTATCTTGACCAGAAATACCAATGATAGAAGCATACATGATTTTAATAACCAATAGTATAGCATGAATTAAAAAAACTCAAATTTATGTGCATTAATAAAACATGAAATACTTATCTTTTATAAATTTCAAGTATTTCATTCTGTAAGGTGAGCCCATATAGAAAATATCATGCAAATTCACAGAATGATGTCATCGTTCTCAAACATTACTATAACTCTTCACATGAACTATATCTAATATCCAAAGGTTCTATACACTATCACAACCTTCAATCTTATTAGATCTCCCTTCAAGTGGTTAGGCTTTTAAAGAAGGAACCTTGCTCTTTTTCAGATTTTTTTTTAAATTATAGACCCGTACAAAGTCGGTCATAACTTTTGAGACTAAAATTTTATCTTCAATCGCTCCGGTGAGATTCTTGTAAATTGGTTTATCACAAACATATCCGAAATTTAGGAAAATCCAACGGTGCATTTGGGAGATATGGTCTTCGTACTCAGACTGTATTTTCTGAGACAGTCACACATTCATCATCAACAAACTACTCTCTTACATTTGCAACTTGGCTTTGATACCATGTTAAGGTTTTAGGATCATTGCAAATGTAATAGCACTATCTCATTGTTATGTGTTTTCCAAATGCAACAATCTCTTGCATTTATATTGAGAATGAACCAAGAAGAGACATGTCCCTTCATGAGACATGTCTATTCATTAATATGTAATTAATATAATGACAATTATTATTATATATATATATATATATATATATAATATCTCTTGAGTATTATAATAGTTTCTCTAATATTTAATAATAATAATATTTATATATATATACATTTCATATATACTAAATATATATATACATATATTCACTAGTATTGACTCAGTGTGTTTATTCGACTGAAGCTACAAAACATCAACAAGTATGATGGACAGTTCATCTTCTCCTTTATACCAACCAATATCTTTTTTTTTTGATTAATGTTGGCTATAATTTCTCCAAGTCGCTGCTGCTAATCAAACATTTCAATATGATCTCCAAATCATTGTCTTTGCTAATACAGATAGTCAATGTATCAATCCTTAATTCTTTTGTAATTTTGTCTCTCGTGGACTTCACAAATTTGAGATCATATTATATTATCATTTATTTATTCATTTTAATTTTATTATTATTATTTATTATTAAATCTTATTTCAGAGAGGAGACATCACAAAAGTATTGCAAAAACCAATCTTTCAGTTTTTTTTTTTTTTTAATAATGAGATAGGAAGGACCCTTTAAGAGATAGGAGGGTCTTTGAGAGAGTGGTACAGCTTTTTAAGGGAAAAATAGTGGCTCTGAATTTATTGAATGTATTCTTATGTGATTTGGAGCCACTTATAGAACCTGGGAGATGGCTGCAAGTACAAGCTGTAATTAATTGGATCTCCTGTCCTTATCTGCATTGTACTTCCTTCCAACTTATCTAGGAATAAATACACAAGTTCAAGATGGAAATCCTTGTATCACCAAAACTGGGCAATTACAAATTACCAGAACATGTCTGGTTAAGTAAATATGAAGCTACATAATTACAAATGCCCTCCCTGCTTAGTTGACAAGCTGGAACTCACATAACTCTAAAGATATATTTAGAAAATAGCATGTGTCATATGATCATATTTTGTCTTTGTCCCTGATTGTCACTGGGATTTGATGCTGCTTGGAATCAATTCTTCTCTGAACTGGTTAATTTAAGCTCCACTGAAATTACCGAATAATGTGGATTCCTTGGCAACTAATTGCCATGATACAATCATTTATTTATTAATGACACATATTGTATGCTTAATTTAGTGAGAGGATGCAAGCACCTTAGCACATTGATGGGTGGTTACAATTTTAAATCAATAAAGCATAAAATAATGTGGACCAGTGCCAAATAATTGATGAAATACAATGTAATTATGTTGCACAAATAAGCGCTTAAATAAATAAAGGCTGATATTTGGTTCCTGAATAGTTCTCATTATACTTTTCATAGAGAATTGGGGGGTTTGCAAGGTGAGGAGTTTCTTGAGTTGTCATCTCAGTTCGCATATGTATATTGCCCAGCTAACTTTGAGCAGGGGGATAGTGCACATGGTTCTATCAGTAGAAATGTGCATGTATTTATCAATGATTGTTCCAAACTTCTAATATCATTCTTGTCATCCACTAAGGAAATAAATTATGGATCAATGACTTTTTTTTGGATTATCTTACATTGTCTGCTTAATCTTTTGAAATTGTCAAAATATTTGTTCATTCTATAATACTGCCTTCTAAATGCAAAATTTGGTTACTTGAAACTTGCTAGAAATTTTGTTCTTTCTGTTAATATGTCTATCTATTATATCTTTGTACTCCTTATTTACTAATTTGCACTAGGCCTATCAACCTTCTTTATACTTCTGGGTCAATATTCACACATAATTGAGTGTTAAGCACTTCGAATAGACCTCAAAGGTGTTTCTTAAGTCTTGATGGTGATCTTCATGCTTTGGTTGATTTCTTCAGCATAAGCAATGATGCTTCTGGACTCCAGTATTTCAATTTTCACATATTCATGCTTTTATACCATGAAGAATGATTTCATTTGTAGTGTGAAGTTTCGTATGTATTTTAAAAGAGATTGGTATTCATAAACACCTAATATGAGGATCTAGGGTATTGTCTACTTTCAAACTGCAACACAAGTCCTAGGCCTGTGAATTGCCTGACAATTATACACAGCTTGTTTTTGAATTGGGTGTGATTTCTTTCGATATACTCTTCCTTATGGGTCAACAGTTAATCTATATCATTAGGCAGTTATTTCTCCATTAGGAACCATGGAGAGCTACAGATTTAGATTCCTTAAATTAGGCATACATTGCATTGAAGTAGAAGGATTCATGACATGGGAACCAACTCAATCTTGCAGATGGTTATGGATTCCTTTTGTATTGCTCCAATGATAACATTAGGTACATTTCGATGAAATATATATGCCAGATATTTTTAACTCCATTTATTAATAGTTGTTTTTTATAATATTATTTGAGATGTGTTAAGGTTTTAGGATCATTGCAAATGTAATAGCACTATCTCATTGTATGTGTTTTCCAAATGCAACAATCTCTTGCATTTATATTGGGAATGAGCCAAGAAGAAACATGTCCCTTCATGGGACATGTCTATTCATTATTATGTAATTAATATAATGACAATTATGATTACACACACACACACACACACATAATATCTTTTGAGTATTATATTAATTTCTCTAATATTTACATAATAATAATAATATTTATTTTATCAATTTAACTATTTAGTTATTATGAGAATAATTATAATCTAATTTTATATATACATATATATCAATGTATATAGTAATATCAATTATTATATATATTGATATATATATGTATATATATAATAAATCATTTCTCATAATAATCATATAGTCAATATTATTTATCTGAGCGATGTTAGAAACATCAACACTCCCTCTTAGCTAGGGAGGATAAATCAATCCAATATCAACATTTATGACACTTGACAACATCAATCATATGATGTAAGCAATAAAGGCATCATCCTCATGATGTAATCAATAGAAACATAGTCTCAATATGTGGATTGCCTCCATCGGCGATTCTATCAACAAGCTCTCATGTGGATTGCCTCCATCGGCGATTCTATCCACAATTTCTCAGGTGGATTGCCTCCATCGGCGATTCTATCCATAAGCTCTAGTTTGGATTGCCTCCATCGGTGATTCTATCCACAAGCTCTCAGGTGGATTGCCTCTGTCGACGATTCTATTCACAAGCTCTCGTGTGGATTGCCTCCATCGATGATTCTATCCACAAGCTCTTAGGTGGATTGCCTCCATCGGTGATTCTATCCACAAGCTCTCGTGTGGATTGCCTCCATCGATGATTCTATCCACAAACTCACAAGCTTTAGTGTGGATTGCCTCTATCGGCGATTCTATCCACAAGTTCCTGGGTGGATTGCCTCAATTGGCGATTCTATCCACAAGCTCTCGTGTGGATTGCCTCCATCGACGATTATATCCACAAACTCACGAGCTTTAAATGTGGATTGCCTCAATCGGCGATTCTATCCACAAGTTCTATCTATTACGATCTGTTTCAACCATCACAAGATGTCTATCACAATAGAAGGTCAAGTTATTGTAAGATTGTCACCTTCCAATAACTTTTACAAATACAAGTGATAATCATTTGGAAGTCGTCACTTCCTCATGATTTACACAGGGGGCAGGCCCATTAAAAAATATTCATGATTCATTAGTATAATAATCAATTATATCAAGTTTACCTTATAAATGTTTCACCTTCAATAGTGAACTCCCTCTCAATCAATATGATCAAGATTGTCACAAGTTGACTAAATCATTTACTCCCTTTGAAGCTCAAGTTTATCAACTTATTGACCTCTTTTGAAATATCAGACTCCCTTTGCATCTAGTCTCAATCATCAATTTGTTTGCAAGCATCAAGTTCTTTCTCCCTTGAATGCAATTATCTTGTGCTTCTGTCTTGAAGGTATGTTAGAGAGAGATTACAAATAGCTCACTAAACTATCTCGACCGGAAATACCAATGATAGAAGCATACAAGATTTTACCAAACAAGAGTATAGCATGAATTACAAACTCAAAAATTATGTGCATTAATAAAACATCAAATACTTATCTTTTATAAATTTCAAGTATTTCATTCTGTAAAGTGAGCCCATATAGAAAATATCATGCAAATTCACAAAATGATGTCGTCGTACTTGAACATTACCATAATTATTCACATGACCTATCTTTAATATCCAAAAGGTTCTATACACTATGACAACCTTCAATATGATTGGATCTTCCTTCAAGCCGTTAGGCTTTTAAAGAAGGAACCTTGCTTTTTTATAGATTTTTTTTTTTGCATAGACCTGTACACAGTCGGTCATAACTTTTGAACCTGACATTTTCTCTCCAATCGCTCCGGTGAGATTCTTCTAAATTTGTTTATCACCAACATATCCAAAATTCAGCAAAATCCAATGGTGCATTTGTGAGATATGACCTTCATACTGAGACTGTATTTTTTGAGACAGTCACACATTCACCATCAACAAACTACTCTCTTACATTTGCAACTTGGCTTTGATACCATGTTAAGGTTTTAGGATCATTGCAAATGTAATAGCACTATCTCATTGTATGTGTTTTCCAAATGCAACAATCTCTTGCATTTATATTGAGAATGAGCCAAGAAGAGACATGTCCCTTTATTATGTAATTAATCTAATGACAATTATGATTACACACACACACACATACACACACATATCTCTTTGAGTATTATATTAATTTCTCTAATATTTACATAATAATAATAATATTTATTTTATCAATTTAACTATTTAGTTTTTATGAGAATAATTATAATCTAACTTTTTATATACATATATATCAATGTATATTACTATATCAATTATTATATATATTGATATATATATGTATATATATAATAAATCATTTCTCATAATAATCATATAGTCAATATTATTTATCTGAGCGATGCTACAAACATCAACAAGATGGTTTTTTTTAGGATTGTTTGGTCTTGCTTGTAGTTTTGGTCTCTTTTGTTCAAGCCATTAGAAGGTAGGTTTATCCCTTGCGGCATTTAACTGCATATTGGTCGGTTATGGGTTTACTACCTTTTATTTATTCCATTGCCTTTGATTTTTTGTATGTCTTTGTGTTGATATGCTACTTTAGTTTCTTTTTTTATTCTTATTTACCTGTATCTGGGTTATCACTTTGCAGAGTTGGGAGAAAACAATGGACTGCCACAGCCCTGGACAGGGTCTGATGCCAGCAAGCTTCAAAGTGCGTACTGTACCCCGTGATGGGGATGAGACTGCCACTGAAGATATACTGGATCCCGACTTTGGAGAGGCAGCAATAGGCCGTGTTGCCCCTGTGGACTCTGGTATGCATTCAGAGCTGCAAATTTGTGTCTCTCCAAAAAAGCTTGAAATCACTCATTTGATTGCATCTTTTATACATTTCTTTGTCATTTTCCAGAGTCCTTAAAATTCCATTACATTTCTTTTTGGATGTGCTCAGTAGTTTTCAATTTTATTCCATATTTAATGGTTGGTTAATTTAATTTATTACCTAGCAGAAGACACATAAGATGGTGAATTGTATTTCCATTTCCACCGATGAGGTTCTGTAATGTACCATGATATTTTCAGGATTGTGGTGGATTATTCTTCTCAGAGCATATGGCAAGTCTTCAGGAGATCTTTCTGTTCAGGAGAGAACAGATGTCCAAACAGGAATCAAAATGATTTTGAAGCTGTGTCTTGCTGATGGGTTTGATATGTTTCCTACCTTATTAGTTACAGATGGATCGTGCATGATTGATCGTCGAATGGGAATTCATGGTCATCCTTTGGAGATTCAAGTATGCCATCCATTTTTCTTCTCTAATTCACTTTCTTTCCTTTTTTAGTGCCCGCATACATGTGTGAATTAACGTTGTTTTAACTCTACATTATATCATAAGATTTTGATGGAGTCATGGATAGAGTTTTATTGGAAGACAATCTATTTATGCAGCAAGGACACATAAAATTGAAAACCCAATGCAATTGTACACAACATAAGCTTAATTCATAAAAAAAGAATGAACAAGAAGATGACATGGAAATTAAAACAGATCCGTATACAATATGATTGAAGTTACAACAAATATGTATAAAATAGGATCATTCAAATTGAATACATGCCAAGATTCATAGGCCTTTCTGATGCCTAATCTTCAATTTGCTTTCCCTTCTTCTCTCTTTTCTGCCTTCCTACAATTGACTTGCTATTCTTTTATAGGATATATTTTTGTAGTTAGATGATGCCAACTACAAATATGTTATTCTGCTATATAGACTTTTCTAGGACCAATAATTGTTAGATGGTCTAACAGTTTGGTGTCAAATTCTATAAATATTAGCCTACAGTCCTAACTAGGTCCCCCTTTTACAGCTAGAACATGCCATATCGTACAATAATGAAACGAAAAACAAATTCGGATATGTGGACATGTTCAAGGTTCCCTCAATATGCTCTGACTATATTTTGATGGTCTTGTGTCTAAATTGCTGTACTGCATGGCAGAAAATTTGACCATAACTCTATGTGAACAGCTTGAGAATTGGGGGTTGAAAATGAACGTCTCGTAAGAATGAGGCATTTCTGACGAGAAACAAAAACTTCAAAAGACAAACAATGTTATAAAAACATTTTTGGGTGATGCAAGATTGCTTGAACCTTAAGATGCTTATACATTAGACACCTTATTTAACAAAATTTTTAGTTGAGTGCTTAATATTAAGGAAGTGAAGAAGATTGCTTTCGCCACCCAAGTTAGCCTACTTTCTCTTCAGAAATCTATGTATTCTCTTTTGGTCCCGTTCCTTTCCATTTGACTGGATATTCTTTGTACACTTTTCACTTGGTTCTCTTTCTTAAACACATCTTAAATATGCAATATTTTGCTGCTTCTTAGACACTTGTTGCTTCCAATTAGGGCCATGTGGTAATGATGTGCTACTAGAAACAGCAACTCCATGATAGAAATATATAATCGTGGCATTGCATATTAGTGAGATGTTCAATCCCTCAGGCTACACAATTTCATAAGCATTCTTAGAAAGCTTGCATAAAAAATTGCAAGGACTAATCTTCTTGGGTTTTAACTCATAGGAAGTCAGTCTAGAAAATACTTAAATTGTATCATGATTTTCTCCTTCGCTTCTTTCAACACCTAGCTGGAATCAAACACCTCAGAAGGTTTTCCGGTTACCCTTTGCTTCTTCCAACATTTAGCTGAAATAAATTGTACCTCTGCCAATTTTTTTCTTCATCTATTACTCCTTTCATGGACTTTTGTCCATCAGAGACTGACTTCTTTGTCTTCATTTTTCTCCTCCAGCGTCTTTTTCCTCTTTTTGTGGGATTCAGTCCACCATAAATTGTTTACCTCTGCCAAATGTTATCTTCATCTGCACTCAAATCTTCACAATAAATTTTATTAAAAATAATTACCTCTTCCTTTGCTTCTACTAGTAATCATTGCAACTTTCACTCCTTTACTTTGCATCATAGTTCAATTGGATAGGGGGACAAAGGACCTAAGATTGGGGATGGTGAGGTGACAAATATACATATAGTACTTGAAAAATTAGTCATAAAAGATGTATAAGAATTAAAAAATGAAACTTTAGCATACTAAGTAGACTACTAAATACTAAAAGTAAAGTTAAACTCATTGCAATGATCACATTGAGCATTTGAACTTTTGAAATGAACTTCAACAATGAAAATGTTGAATTCAGAATTTATATTATATTCAGAATTCCTTATGATGATTGCAAATATAATGTTCAAGATAACAAAATGGCATGAAGTGATGCCTCTAATCATTCCCACACTCCTCATCACTAGGACTGTTGTGACTCCACATGCTCAAGCTCCTCCAAACCAATACTAACCAACCTTGTCTGCGTAATATCATCATCAACTTGTGCTAGCTCCTTTGACTCTACATTCCATTGGGATGTTGGACTGTGTTTGTATGTACGTGTGTTGTAGCCAATGAGATGCAATACACGATGCACAACCACAAGCTTCTTTGCCATCCTAGAGGTAAGTCTGTTCCTCTCAATGGAGTGGATGAAGCTATATCATTTCTTCTTAGCAACAAAAGAACTAGACAATCGGGATGGTAGATGAATGGCTAGAGAGGTAGTCAAAGAAGTAGGTCCACACATATTCCTCCGTAAGATTGCATCCTTTTGTGCCATAGTCTCCTTATCTATCTTGGCCTCTTCAAAATATCTCTTGAGAGTGAGAAATTTTGTCCGCTCAATACAATTGATGTTGACTTGTGTAGAATCATAAATCTTTTGAATAGTCTTCATGAACCTTGCCTTTCACCTCAACATCTTGTATATGTGTAATTCTTCTATGCCATTGCATGTACCACTTTGGGTTCAATGCATAAGCAGCCATGTGCTAGGGAGTTTTGAACTTCTCCCATCAATAATGAATGGTTGGATATGTTCATTGCAAAATTGTATGTGGGAATCTTTTGTTGCATGATAGCCTTCATTTGGTCAAGCATAGTATCAATACACTCATACACCTCTCCAAGGCTATGTGCATTTGGCATCCCCATATTTAATCGCTTTGAAGATTGGAGTAATTATGGAGACAATAAATTTTGTGTCACCCCAAAAAATGTCACTCATCACCACATCCTCCACCCTCTTTTCTTGCTTTGTCTTGGACTCAAGCATGCTCTTCAAGAGAATGAAATATGATGCATATCTAGTCTTAATAGGTTTCAAGAATACTTTCTTAGAGGTGGCCTTGAAGAGTGCATGTGAAGTGTGTTGGTTGTAGATAAACATTGGCACATCTCTAGAATCACTAACAATTGCTTTTATCTAACTTTCCCCCCATGTTTTTGAGTGTATTTCATGGCACGCACACAATGAGGAGTCCATCAAATACTCAATTAACTTATTTGCAACTTTGCACACATGGGCTTGTATTTCTCACTACTTGCCCCCCATTTTGTGGCTCAACCTCCTCTATAGCATCTTTAAGGATTTGAAACTAAAAATGGTGTCCTGCAATGCCATGAACAATTGAAAGTGCTAAGGATAGAAGGGTCCTTTGTACATGTAACCATGATATTGAGGAGTGGACAAAGCCTAATCTGTCCACCCATCCATGACTATGTTGCATTCATTGGTGACACAAAATAGCTTCATTTTCTCCCTTAAAATATTAACCTTGGAATGGTTTTTACGTAATTTTGTTGTAGGGAGGATTCCTTGTACAAGATGTGAATCACTTACTACCCGTGGCATAGGAAGAGCTACTTCTATATCCATAGACATAGAAGGATCCTTAGGGGTAGTAGTCGAGGTGGGTCCCAAAGAATTGTGTAAGGATAAGTAAGCTATTCTCTTGGCTTTAAACCTATGTTGTATGGGTACTCGTACCTACACCCCTGGGACACGTACTGGGTACTCAGTGGAGAGCATCATAGCTAAGGACCTTGATTAAGATCTCTGATTTTTGTTTCGGTTTTTTGTTTGCGTATCAGCTTGATGTTATCAAGCTTAATTCAATATGTAATCAGTTTGAAATTTTGATACAATGCTGATTAACAGTAAACTTTACCACTGTTCAAGTCAGAAGTTTATCATTTGCAATATGACATTGTTATATGATTTATGATGTTCTTGTTCATGTTTAAAGTTTTCCTTCTCTGTTATGCATCTAAACATTTAGCATATATTATTATTACAAACATATTGCAAATCTGAAACTGAAAACAATACATTACATCTGCAAACTTTATCACTATTCTTGTTTTGAAAACTCATTGTCATGACTCATATTTCCAGATTTTGTATAAAATAGTAAATTATATTTTAAAAAAAATGATGTACCCAAGTACCCCTGTCCCCTATTTTGAAAAATAGCCATATCCGTACCCGTACCAGTACCCTAAGAACCCAAGTACCCCCGTCCCTGTGCAACCTTGCTTTAAACTATTGGTAGGATAGGAATAGGATATCTTCATGAGGTTTGGTTGATTGAGGTTGTTGAGGCCAAAAGTATCAAGTGTAAAGTTTCCATATTTAGGCAAGGGTTGGAAGCCACTATGAGATATGGTTTTTGTTTGTCTGTAAAATGGGAACTTCAAACATTTATGGATTATGGAAGGGACTGCCTTCATGGATGTGAGCCAAGGATGGCCTAACTTCACATGAAATTGGTCTGAGGTAAAGATAATGGTAAAAGCAACTTCTAAGCATTTAGATTCAACTTCAATTAGAATGGTAATGGAACCAATGGTGGGACAAGTGAAACCATCATGCACCTTAATTAAGACTTTAGACTTATCGTACGTGTCTTGATGTAATCCATATGTGTAAAGATACTCTTTTGTAACCAGGTCCACCATACATATTGGATCAACAAGCATCCCATGTGTGGGTTTGTCATTAATTGTATTAGTAATGTATGGTGGTCCATCAAGTGCATTCTATAAGATATCACCCAAGGTAAAGGTGATATTAGTATTCTCTTGTTCTATCACATTTACAAAAAATGTTAGCTTGGCTGGATAGGTCATTAGTGGCTATATCGCTATCATCTTTAGGCTCAACATCATTTGTGAAATGGGAAGGCAAAGGATTGGTAAATATTTGCTAGTTTTAATTGGGTGATGCTAGAGATTTATTCCCTTTATCATTCACACCATCCACCACAATGACATTAGAGTCAATGAGGTCTTGAATTTCGTTTTTTAAGGCACATACATCTCTTTGTATCATGTCCAAGCATACAATGATTTTCATAGAAGGCCTTTGGGTTAAATGAAGGAGACAAAGGCTTTGAGGAATCTACGAGATGGATGGGGAGAAGCATAATCAAATTGATGTTTAACAATTGAAACATAATGGGATGGAAAGACTTGGAAAGAGGTGTAAAGTTGATTATTCGGTATAGAAGAAAAGTGAAGTACATAGAAGGTGTTGTAGCTGCAACTTGATTTTCAATGTTGTTGGAAGATTGATTGCTAATTTAAATAAATGTTTTGTTTTGTTTCTTAAAGCCTTGGTAAGTTTGATGAGACTCTTCAGACTTGTCAACTAAAGTCATAGATGACGAACCTTCATTTTGACTAACCTAGAGTTGATAGTCATGAAGTGTTGTGCATAAGTGTGTAAAAGATTGGCGTTTCATAAGCAGAATTTTATCTCTAATATGTGGTCGTAAATTACCAATGAAAACTCTTTGAATATCAACATCGGGAAGAGAACAAGAAATTTGCAAATACAAATTTTGATATCTACCCAATGAAATCAGTCACCTTTTCTTTAACACCTTGTTTGCAAAGCACCAAATCAGTTAATTTTAGTTGTGGCCCAATGTTCTTTTGAAAATGTTGCAAATTTTTACCTAGCAATTGTTGAAAATTGTCAATTGAATTATTGTGCAAAGAGCAAAACCATCTGAAGTCAATTTCTTTCCACCAAATAAGTTAATGTTACTTGTGGCCCAATGTTATTTTGAAAATGTTGCAAAAGTTTACTTAGCAATTGTTGAAACTTGTCAATTGAACTATTGTGCAAAGAGAAAAACCATCCCAAGTCAATTTCTTTCAAGGATCTGGGGAAATTTTTTGCACAAACCCGAATCAAGTGATAAATGCTGACACATGAGAATTAAGATCACCTTTTCCATTGTATTTCTCAAAATGAGGTATCTCAATGTGTTGTGGGATAGGAGTCTTAAGGATGGCAATGGAAAGTGGGCTACTTGTGCAATATGATGGGAGAATGGATTGGGATTGGGTTATGTTGGCCAATTGTTGCTCTAGAGATGGCACATTTTTTAGCAATAGGTTTATGGAGGCATTGGTAGGTGAATTGGCTTGTGAAAAGCTGGATAGTGGATTTGAAGGGATATTATGGTAGGTATGTGGAACATTATGGTAAGTGGGTAGAGGAGATGTTTGATGGGTGTTTTGAGAAAGAAAAGGAAGAGAGGTTGAAAATGGCACATAAGTATATTGATTGGTAGGATTAGGCCCATTACAAACGTGGATGACATTATGATTTTGTGCAGCAATAGACATAATAGAGGATGTGTATGCAGGAATATGGGGTATTGTTGTAGGCATAGGCAGTGGTATCTCAACTTGGTTTTTTGGAGCGGTATATTCAATGACTTCTGTGCTTAGCTATGATCATAGTGTTTTCATGCACTATGTGAGCTATGCTATGTAGAACATCCACACCATGTGCATCACCTTGTATCAACTTCCTTAGATTCTCAATCAAGGGGATTGCTTCTTTAGCCAAGTTTTCTCTACTCATATTGTTGAAGACCTTCCAGTTCATTGTCAAGCTTTGCCAATTGTTTGTTAGGCAATTGCGTTGAATGATCGTCATCATGATGAGAAGCATGAGGGGAATGATTGTTAGGTATGTTAGGCAAGATGTGTGTTGGACTGAGGGAAGATGGTTCTCTATTTTTTTTGTGGTGGGAATAAGTTATAACATGCAACTCAAGCTCAAACTATTACATGTTAAAACCTGGGAAGCCATGAGTTGGTAACTTTTTCTCATAGAAATCTCGGATTCAGAACAACAGATTATGAAATTCATAAACAAGTACTAGCTTCAATAACACAATTTCTCCTAGGAAACAAGAAAGAGAAACTACAGGCAAGGGTAGGAAATGGTTTGTTCTTGACAATATTATTGCAAATTAAAATTAAAATGATGGAATCAATCAACCAATTAACTAAATCAAAATGATATGAAATGATGCAATTTATAAAATAATTGATTTAACTATGTGATATAACAATGATATGATCAATTAACCTCTAAATTAAGCAATATGGAAGAGCAGTATTGTGATTAAATTAAGCACATAAGTGATAAATTTGTAATGTCCCCAAATTAGGAGAATCCAAATTTTGCCCTAGATTATAATTTCTATATAAAAGCAAGTAGGGTTCTGGGGTACCTTTTTGCTTTGATTGAGAACCTGCAAGCTAGGGAACATTATAATCGTAATTCATAATTAGACATTCTTGAGTTAGAAATAAACATATATCGGATCAATAGATTGCTTGAATCAGTTTTGAGGTAGCTCAACCATAGAAGTAATAAGGTAGGGTGATTTGATGAGGTGCCCAAGAGATCCCTACCCTAAGCCCAAGAGCGGATATACCATCCCTCTTGGCCTCATGTGGCCCTTGCCATACAAATGATGTGGCGTTCCTAGTGTGGTGTCCTATTACCATTCTCCTCATCTTTGTCACTTCTACCTCATCTCCACTGGTTGAGCATCCATATGTTGTTCATCTTCCTTTTTGTGTATGAGGTTGAGCTCGGCAAGTTTAGGGGTAGTGATGCTCTTTTAGGCTTCATGCTTGAGATCACTTTATTCCTTGGTAGTCCTTTTCCTTCTGTAGTTGTCCCATATGATTGGATTTGCCACATAGAATAGGTACCACCCATCTTTTATCCATGTGTCCTAACCCTCTTCTGTCACATTTGTTCACTGACATCTATCTTCTGCACATGGTCTGTATCAGTGGTGCTGCACATGGTGATGACACTTGCATCCCCTCCTTGTGGCAAGCTGATGAACAAAATTAAATTAATTTGCTGGTCATGTTTTGTGCATTATAAATATGCCCATTGATCTATTGTTAAATTATATTTTTCACTCTTAAGCATCACTTTCAAGTTTCAACAGATTGCAGATTATTTGTTAAGAGTTGTTAATGTAGCCTCTATTTTTGCAGGCACTATTTTACTCTTCTTTGCGGTGTGCTCGTGAGATGTTAACACTAGAAGATGGCTCTGCAGATCTCATACGAGCATTAACTAATAGGCTAATTGCACTGTCATTCCACATTAGGGAATATTATTGGGTTGACATGAAAAAACTAAATGAGATTTATCGATATAAAACTGAAGAGTACTCATATGATGCTGTAAATAAGTTTAACATTTACCCTGATCAAGTCTCTCCTTGGCTGGTAGAGTGGATGCCTGATCGAGGGGGCTATTTTATTGGCAATTTACAGCCTGCTCATATGGACTTCCGCTTTTTCTCCCTTGGGAATTTTTGGTCTATAATAAGCAATCTTGCAACTCGAGAACAATCAGATGCTGTGTTAGATTTTATTGAAGCAAAGTGGAATGATTTAGTTTCAGATATGCCGTTTAAAATATGCTATCCAGCTCTTGATGGCCAAGAATGGCAGATCATCACAGGCAGTGATCCCAAAAACACGTAATGTTCTTCTCCCTTGGTGCAATAATTTAATCCATCTTTTTCATGTATTTGGATAATTTATTTGCTACCTTAAAATTTAATCTTTCCATTTTAAAATTTTCTAATATAGTGAAAAATGGGCAAGAACCTTGCTTTCTTCTTATCCTAGCAGCAGATAACAAACCTGCACTGTAATTGGGGTTACCTAAAATAGAACTAATGCCCAAAACAATTTTCAAATGAGGTACCCTTTTCAAAAATACTTTTCTTACCGTTGGGTAACCCTGGTATCTTGCTGCAGGCCCTGGTCATATCACAACGGAGGAGCTTGGCCCACATTGTTATGGCAGGTGAGCAAGATATTCCTGGTTTAGTAAAATATAAGCTTGTAATCACAAAGCGTCAATGACTATAATAATTTCATTTAAGTCTTATAGGCTGAAGCTCTTCTATATTGCAGCTTACAGTAGCTTGTATTAAAATGAATCGGCCAGAACTGGCCAGGAAAGCAGTGGCAGTTGCAGAGAAGCGATTATCAAGAGATAGGTGGCCAGAGTATTATGACACAAAAAGAGCACGTTTCATAGGCAAGCAAGCACACCTTTATCAGACATGGTCCATTGCAGGGTATCTTGTTTCCAAGCTTCTCCTCAGAAATCCTGAAGCTGCAAAGATTTTAACTTGCGAGGAGGATATGGAATTACTCGATGCATGCTACTGTCTACTGGAAGCCAATCCTAAGAGAAAACGTGGACGTAAGAAGTCTACTAAGAGTTATATTGTCTAAAATTTAAATCTCTATTTGTTCGCTTAGAAAGGAAGATGTAACACATAGTTACAAGCTCCACAATTAATAAATGTCGAAGTATGATATTTTGCACAAAAATCATATTCAATCTCAGCAATTCAAGATCTTCCTTTAGTATAAATTTAGTTGAGTTTTACAATTAATAAATATCAAGTTTGATATTTTGTGCAAAAATAATTTCCACTCTCGTCAATTCAAGATCTTTTCAAGTGAGAATTTGTTCAATAGTATTGTAATATGTAATTTTTTTCGTCATTTCCAATCTCATAATTTCCACTTCTTTTCAAGTGAAAATTCTGTTAAACAATGTTGTATTATATAATTTAATTTTTGAAACAAGTCAGAGGAGTAGAGCGATGGAAACAATAGTAACTTTTTCTTTTCGTATGGAGTTCAGTGTCAGGTACTTGTTGAAAATCAGTTCCAATCTCATCGCTTCCAGATATTTTCAAGCAGGAAATTTGTTCAACAAAGTTGTAATACATAATTTTATTTCATTACGTTCCAGTTTTCTCACTTGCCAATTTCATAATCCCCCAAAACATATTTGACCACATAACACTATCCTCTAAACGAAATAAAGCTACCACCTCTATAATCCTTTTCCAACCAAGAAATTCTAACGCTATGGAAACTACTAATTTTCAAAATGCATTCACAACTATTTCAAAAAATATTTTCAAAACACATAAAGATATTCTCCAGACATTTAGACAATAAAAAACATACTGATCTCACTACATGAGTCCTCTCTATTAAAATAATATTTTCTAAGTTAGATTATTTCTATGTTTATGGTCATTTATAGATATTGTAAATATCTTGTATAATAGAAAGATTTAAGAGCATTTATAGATATTGTAAATATCTTGTATGATAGATTCTTTCTATTATTTGTATGTTTCTTTTCAGAAACCTCTCTTGTAAACTCTATGAGAACGTTTCGTTCTTAGTTAATAGTTTGCAAGAGAACGATTGTTCTTAGTTAATAGATCATTCAATTATTTTACTCGTTCTTAGTTAATAGATCATTCAATTAATTTACCATTTACTTTGTAACATGATATAAGAGTTTAATTAATTTTTTCAAAAAAATTAAATTTCTTTATGAAATTATTTGTTCTTAAAATTTTCTAAAAGTTTTTAGAGTTTTTTGTGGCTTCTGGTCGTAATTTTTTTCGTGGCAATTATCAACCCGTCGACGCCCTTCCTGATAATTCAGTGGCTCTTGGTAGTGGCTTCTGAGGGCTTTGTTTTTTTTCAACCATGATCTTCGTAGTTTCTCCCAGCACAACACACATCATTCTTCTACAATCGCGCGGGGTTTCTATACAGCCCACGTCCTTTATTTTTGTGGCCCCTCTTTGCATTCCGCTGCGTTTGAAACCCGCGATGGGCCATTTTTTTCTGCATTTCGTGGCTTCTCCATGCGTCTAGGGCATGCGCTATTGCTTCCTTCTGTTCGTGACGGGACAATAGACCATCTTTTTGGTCGTTTCCTGCAACTTTCGACAATTTATGGTCATTTTTTTTTTCTATTTCTAATCTGATACACCTCTTGCGTTTTACAAACGCGTCTGTCTGTACATATGACCATTTTTTGGTCTTTTTTTTTGCTCCTGACAGTCCGTCTTTCACCTGCAGATGTTGTTCCTCTCTACCCGTGTTTAGGGCTTTTTCTATTGCAAACAGGTGGCCCTGGTCTTTTTCTTTGTCTTTCTCAACCCTCTTCTGTTGCAGACACGACTTCCTTCTCGCTTAGCTCGTGTTCTGTAGCGTTTCAGATTGCTCTACTTGTCCATCTACTCCAGGGAATGAATTTTTCAAAACCGACTAAGGTTTCTTTGTCAGCCTCACATCTTGATCACATATTCTTGGTGGGTTTTTTTGCAAAGCTTTCTAGGTCTTAAGAATCAGTGATATTCTTAAAGAGGTGGTGTCAGTCACTCAAATTGATTTCATAAAAAGCAGATACATATTGGACAATTTTATCATTAGTTGGGAAGCTATGAACTGGGTCAAAGTAGACAACCAAAATGCAGCCATGGTCCTATTAGACTTTGAAAAAGCATAGGATAGAATTGAATAAACCTTTGTGCTCCAAATGTTGGAAGTATCTGAATTTCTTAAGTTCTTTTGTAGATGGGTCAGCATTTTGTTTAAGGATTCTTCAACATTGATTGATGTCAATGGTGAACTATTTGAATTCATTCCTCTTGGAAGGTCTATTAGGTAGGAGTGTCCTCTTGCCCTGACACTATATGTCATTGTTGCTGATGCCTTGTCTTTTATTCTTAAGGCTACATAATTAGGTCCTCCACTTAAAGGAATTCTCCTACCCAATAAGGATGACCTCTTCATTAAGCAGTTTGCTGATGACACTGCCCTCTTCTTGGAAATGGAGGAAGGGAATTTTGATAATGCTATTAGTAGGCTCCAAGTTTTCTGCTTAGCATCAGGAGCCAAAATAGCCTCTCATAAATCTATTATCCTGGGTTGGTCAGATTTTCCTTCGAGGTGGTTGCAAAACAGAGAGTGGAAGTGGTCAGGGCCTTCTACCATTGTAAGATATCTGAGTATCCCCTTTGCTATTAATCATTCTATTAATGATATGTGGGAATGGATCTATAAAAAAATTGAAAACAAACACCTCAAATGACAATCACATATGTTGTCTTTAGCTGGTAGAGTGCAAATTGTACAAGGTGCTATCCTCTCATGCGGTATACTATGCTTCCACTTGAGTATTGGCTAGTAGTCAAATTAATAAGTTGGAAAAAACCCTGAGAATTTTTTTATGGTCTGATAGGCTTTGAAACAAAAAAAGACACTGTTAAATGAGAATGGTGTTGTACCTCTAAGAAATTGGGAGGGCTTGGGCTGAGGGACCTTAAAGCTCAAGGTGTTGCTCTGGTAGCTAGATAGACTCTCAAGGCTCTGAAAGGGAATGAGTCTTGGAAAGTCCTTGTGAGATAACATTACAAGAGCCACCATTAGAAAAGGTACGAAGTGGAAAGATGCTCCTTTAATTGATATTGTAATGGGGGATTTCGAGATCCAAGTTTTTGGATGAGGGCTTTTCAAACCATATGGAAGGCATGGTGTTAGGTCAAACTATTTATTTGCTCAAGAAACGTTGTTGAGAAAAATCCTTATTATGCTGTTTTGGATAGGTCTATTTGCTGGGGTGTGTACCTAAATGACAAACCTCTTGCTTTGACCCAGTGTTGTTCACCAAAAAATTTGACATAAAAAATGGATATCTTTAATTCAGGATGTACTGGTTGACAAACAAATGGGCTCTTGGGAAGAATTGAGAGATAAATTCAATATTCCTAATACTCAAAAAAAGACATTCACTCCGATTTCTAAAGCTTTGAGGATACATTTTCCTGGTAAACTATTGAAGGCAGATCACATATTTGAATATATGAAATGAAATGATGGTAATAAAATAGAGGATTTTTCATGCAAACAAATTTATAATTTGCTTAAAGAGGATACTGGAATTGTAAATAGAATTAATCAAAATTGGAATATTGACTGGTCTAGCACTAGATGACACTTCATGTTTGATTTTTTTTGGCATTCCAAGGTTTAACCCAAAATTGTCTGTTTTCGTTGGTTGCTTCTCTTGAAGAAAATTGTTGTTGGTTCATTTTTTTCTCAATGTGGCCATTAGAATATTTGTTGCTCTTTGTGTAATTGCCCTGAAACTTTTGAACACCTCTTTTTTGAGGGTATTTTTGCTAAAAGACTATGGTCTAGTTTTCTTAGTCACCCATTAGTGTGGAATTGTCTAAACTCCTTTTTTTGGCATGAGATTATTATTGGTTTTGTTGAAGCTTTTGATTGTAAGTTGAATTTTTTGTGGTTTACCTTAACTGTTGAAGTGCTTTGGACCATTTGGAACCTGAGGAATGCAGAGATCTTTCAAACCAGGAAACAAGACCTTACTGAATTTTTCATTAAACTCACACATCTCAATATTGTCTCACAGGTTTCTGGAAGGATAGAGGTACCATAAGAAAGGTTTCTAGCACTAATAAAGGAAGGTGCGATGATTGTTTACAAGAAGGACATCTAGTCCTCATCTTTTGTTGACCCTCATCAAGAAACAAACAGTGGGAGAGTGCTAGTTGCCAGCCAGGAAGACACTTTGAGGATGAATCAAGGTGAGGACAACATAAATGATGATCAGGAGGAAGTGGCCCACAATGAATGGGAAACTAAAGTTGAAAACAACAAATGGAACTCTCAAGAACAAAGGATCAACAACAGTGAATGGGACAGTAACAATCCCAGAGCCAGTATCAGTGGATGGGATGAATCATAGACATACATTTTGACTCTTTATGTTTTGAATCTAGGCTAATTTACTCTGTTTAAAGCCATGGTTTATGGCTCATTGTATATATTATAGATATGTGATACTGGTAGCAACATAAAAACTTATAGTTGTTGGTTTTGGTGTTAATGTAATTTTCAGTTGATACTCTATGACAATATAAAAAAAAAGCTTTCTAGGTCTTCACTCATTTTTTAGGGTTTTTCAAAATTCTTGCATTGGGATCTGTGCTCTGATATTGGCAATTAAGTCTTGAAATCAATGCTCATTTTTTTGCCTCTATCTTAGTCAAAATGTGATTTTCACGTGTTGATTGTATTTTGCCTCGATATTTTTGTCACCATCTAGTCAACCTCCTTTGACCTCAGTATTTTGCAATGACATCTCTAATGAATATTTTGCTTAAGGACAATAAAAAATTCAACAACAAAAACTACAATACTTGGAAGTAGTGTATGATGATGATTTTTTAGTACAAATATTTTGACAAAATCATTTTGGGCAAGACTAATCGTCTCGATGAAGAAGGCAAAGAGAAGGATAAATTTGATGAGCAAAATCGAGAAGCTATTATGCTCATCAAACTTTCAGTCACTGATGATCAACTCCCGTAGGTTACTTTCGGTAAAACAAGTACAAAAAGTTGGAGCCATTTAAAAGGTTTGTATGAAACCTCTAATAAGAGTCGTGCATTCTTCCTGAAGAACATGCTCTTCTTGATCATGATGGATGAACAACTGCGCTTGCAAGATCATCTTAATAAAATCAAGGACATTCGAGATCAGTTGGAAGCCATTGGACACAAAATGGAAGAAGAAGACATGGTGGTAATCACCCTGAAGAGTCTATCGTCTTCATATGAGCACTTTGTTGAGACTCTCAATATTGCTTCCACTCATTCTAATGTGTCATTATTTGATCTCTGCATAATGCTTCTACAACAAGATCACTGTAAACAATAATTTGATAGTGGGACCAACTCATCTTCCAACACAAGCTTTCTCAACAAATTTCGTTCATTAGAACACATGCAACTATCACTCTTCTTAGTAGAATCCCTTTGCTTAGTCATTAGAAGGCCAAAATAAGAAAAATATTCAGTGCAACTACTGCCATAAATTTGGTCTTAGGAAGTTGGAGTGCCATAAACACTTAGCTGCTCAAGCCAAGGAATCTGGTTCACAACCTAAAGCGCATGTTGTAGAGCACATTGAGCTGGGTGAGTCTACCTTTTACGTCTTCATGGCTAAAATACATGCAAATCATGTAAAATCCTTTGCTTGACATATTGATTCAAGTGCCTCCTGCAACTTCATTCATTGTCGGGATTGATTCACATATTTTCAACCATTCTCAGATTTAGTTATTTTTGGAGGAGGGGAAGAGTACACAATTGTTGGAAAAGGCCATATATATATACAATCTAGAGAAAGAAAACTCATTTTCCTTGATATGTACTATGTTCTAGGAATGAAACTCAACCTTCTCTTAGTTAGTCAAATTCTAAGACATTCCCTTCGGCTAGATGTGACCCTTAGCTCACATTAGTGCAATATCATTGATCGTGAGACTTAGTCTATTATTGTTGTGGGTCTTGAGGATCATGGTTTATTTAGAGTTGTTGACTCTAGTGATTCTCAGGAGCTTGCTATGGCAATCCATCACTCCTCTGTTAGTACACTCTAGCATCAGCGGTATGGGCACTTAAATGCCCAGTGCTAATCAGGAGATTGCAAGGAAAGTTGAAGAGATTGCTGGACTGAGATCAAAGAATGAACATCCAAAGAATGAACTGAAATCTGAAAAGGATGCAAATGAAGTTTTGAAAAGGAATGAAGAAACACTAAGAATACTGGATGAACAACTTAGAGGTCAAAGACAACCGAGAGATACTACTCGACTTGGGTTTACTGAAAACAACACTACCAAGAAGGGAGAGTCCTCAAATCAAGCAACCAATCGAGATACTGCTACTGCACCAAAGACCAAGAAACCTACTTGTTATCATTGTGGGAAACTTGGTCATACAACTAGTATCTGCAAGAGAAAAAGAGGTAAACCACCAAGAACTTCTAAATTTGATGATTATTGTTACAATTGCAACAAATATGGTCACAAAACATTTTAGTGTAGATCAAGGAATGCTAACAATATAAGGAAGCCAAATTTCAATGGTTACTACAACAATTGCAATAGATATGGTCACAAGTCTGAAGATTTTAGGTCACAAAGGAAGAATGTCAAATAGGCACCTAATCGATAGAATACTGCAAACAACCAACCAGGTTCAACAATACCATGGGACTACAATACAAGAATTTCATGTACAACATGTGGGAGATTTGGACACAGTAGAAAAATGCATTTTGATGCATGGAAGGAACAATAGAAGGTCATGGAGAAATCCTGGAATGACATGTTTCCACTATCACAAGGTCGGTCACTTAGCCAAAGACTGCAAGTACCGAGGCAAAGTTCCAACCGAGGAACAACCAAATGAAACTTCTCAAGTAAATGTGATGAAATAAGAGAACAAATGAATAGAACATGGAGAAGAAAGTCTCTAGATGATGGAACTGCACTTGGAACAATTGATGGCACCTCATCCTCTGGATCGGGTGCACCTATCTTCACCTAATCAGTCAAAGGCATGTGTAGGAATTGTGAGCTAAATTTTAATCTTAAATCAGTTCCTAACATTTGTTCAAAGATCCATATAAGCATATTTAGATGCATTTGGATATATTTTGTGAAGTTAACATTTCATGTTTAGATCGGTGAGAGACTGTTATTTTGTTTCATTCGGTGTAAGGAGATGTAATGGGTAATCGGTGAAAAAGGGAGTTGGTGACAACATTAAATGCTAAAATTATAGCCATTGGAAACCCTAATCAAGGAAAAGGTATAAATAGACCATTTGTTATTTCATTTTTACCTTACGTTTTCAAGAACATTTGAGCACTTTGCAAAAATGAGTCCTCTGAGAGCATTCAAGTGATTAATTGAGTAGATCTAAGCATAAGAAAGCATAAACAAGTGATTTCTAGTGTTTTCTTGAGTTGTGAAAGCACGACAAAGTTGATATTCAAATGAAACCCTACTTCAATCAAGCGATTATATCTGATTTCAACCTAAAGTTCAAAACCTTGTTGTCATAGAGAAGATTGATCCAGTCAATCCGAAGTACAATCTACCACCAGCTAAAGCCGTTGAACCTAATAAGATGGGATCCCTATCTTTGATCCCTCCGAGAGTAATTATGATTGAAGACATTCGTACCTTCATCCATTGCAAGACCGAGGAGATCTGCCAAGCTAACATTGATACATCCTACCAGAATTTGTGTGTGAATGGGAAGCTAAAAGATGATCACATCCATTTGGAGACCAAGGGTTTGATGCATGCCCTTCATGTACCGAGTGTGTTTAAAACAGAGTGGATGAGAATTGTGTTAAGTCGAGTTCACGACCAATTCATGTGGTTCGATGCACCAGTCAAGATTACAAAGGATGTGTTACATATTGTGACTGCTTATCCAATCGGTGATAGATCGAAAGCACATAAGAAAACTGACAAGAACAAACTATGTGAGCTGAAAAAAGAAAAATGGGATGGAAGAGGTCTCAAATTGTCTATTGTTGATGATCATGAATTGAGATTTGCATGTAATGTGATATCCTACTAAATCTTTCAATCCTCCTGGGTAGATAGTGTACCATGTGGAGCTATGGACATAGCCTACAAGATAGTCAAGAAAGATATGAAGATCAATATATGTGAGACCCTACTGAAGCAATTTGATGATAATATGAACACCATCAGGAAAGCAAAGACCAACACTTTGAAGTTTGATTTATTGTTGGTATGTATATTTTTCTACTTTTAGAACTTTTTCCCATCACTCGGTAATGTAGAATGGAGTGTGGATAAACCTATCATATATTAGATAAATGAGCTCATTCAAAGTTTATGAGATAACTTTGATATGATAATGAATGATTGCTTTTCTAAGTTCCAAGCAAGAATGCATAAGAAATTTAGAATTCCACCTCAGCTAGTGGAAAAATACCGAGATTCTATCTGTTTTGAAGTGGACACCAACACTTGCATTGTAAAGGTTGTGCAGCTTAGGACCACCTAGCTACAACTAATGGGATATGAGATGGACATTGACACTGCATCACAACAGATTGAAGCTTTATTAGCTAAACGGTTGATAAGAGAGCCAATCAGTATGGGACTTATGAAGAAGTGAAGGACAAGATAAAACTAGGTATATTGATACCTAAGGCACAGAAGAAAACTAGCAGAATGATAAGTAGTTTGTACAAGAATCTAGGAGTTTCTGTTGAAGAAGATGAAGCTGGTACTTCTGAGATCAAGGTAAAGAAAATAAGAATGAAAAAGGAAACTCCAAGCCCAATCAGTACAAGACCATTGACAAGGTCTTCATCCACATCGAGAGAGAAGAAAAAACTAGAGTTAGAGAAATCAAAGCCTAAAACATATATGAGAGAAAAGAAAATATCTGGTAGACCGAGGAGAAAGCTAAAGCTACAAGAAGACAACGAGACTGAATCAGAAGATACAACCAAATTTAAAGTTGTGCAAAACCAGCCCCCAAAATTGAGAAACCTAGATGAGTTTATTGAAACTCTCAAGAAGTATGGAGGTTTTGCTGGAATAAAATATGCACAAATTTAGAACAATTCTGGTTGAGATGGCTAACTGAATACCAGATGAACTTTACAAAAAGATAGATGCTAGATGGAAGTATGCTATGGCATCCGAGAAACAAATGAGGGAAAGATCCCTAGCTATCACTGTACCTGAGTTGTTGGTACAAAAGATTAATGAAGCATTAAATGAATACTTGAAGATATTTCTAGTCAAAAGAAGAGCATTGAAGATTATGGTCAGTAAACTAGAAGACGTACAAAATGAAACAAATGGTATATGGAGAAAGATTTTCTTTCCTGGCCAACTGATAGAGATCAAAGAGCCACAAGGTAAGTTAGATCCTATTGACTTGACCTTAGAAAAATATGAGATTATTATTGAGGATATAACTGACAAAGACTCAACAAAAGAGATAACAAATGATGAAGATGTGATGGTAACCGAGGATAAGGATACTAAAGAAATGATCATTGATGATTCAACTAAGGCTAAATTGATGGATGTAGATCTAGTTATTGAACAACTACTTGATTTTCTTGAGATTAATGATGTTATCTCAGAGGTTACAAAAGAGATTCATACTGATGTAGAGGAGTCCACCAAACCAGTAAAAGAGACTGAACGAAAGGACATCGAGGACACCAAAGAGACCGAGACCACAATAGATCAGAATATAGTGCTGGCCATCTCTACCAAGACTACAGGTCTACATCAGTCACACGAACAAGAGAAGGAGAAGCCAAAGGAAAAGGAAAAGGATAAAGAAGAGGAGAAGAAAGAAGAAGATCATGAAGATAATAAGGAAGAAAAGAAACAAGAAGAGGAAAGAGATGAAAGAACAAAAGATACAACTATGACCACTACATCTGATGTCAAGTTCTCTATTGGAGAGAGTGTACAAATTGAAAGTAAGAAGTCAAAGAAGAGGAAGCACAAGAAAACAAAAGCTGACTTAAGACAACCAATTGTGATTCCTAAGGTAGACATCTCCACCCTAAGCCCTAAGAGCTGTTAGAATTTGGAGATCTATTGAAGATGAAAGCAACACAAGATAAATTACTAGCAAAGAAATAAAAGACTGGTGCGCTAGAGAGTGTTAAGGAGATACTACAAGAGATTGTACCCGATGCTGATATAAATGAGAAAGAAAGTCTACTTAGTCAATTGGGTGAATTGGTAAAACAAATTAATCAACCTAGTATAGAGACCACCAAATATTTGATGCAAGTTCACAAAAAGCAAATGGAGAGAAAGATAATTGAAGAGTTACTTCAATCAATGGCAATAGATAAGGTAACACTTTCTGAATTGGTTATCGAATTGGAAAAGGAATTGAAAGATATTCTTTCATTATTGCAGAAAATTTGTTTAATTTCAAATTTTACAAAGGATATAAAGGAGAAAGATGAATCTGTTGAGAAAGAGATGACTGAGCAGTTGGCCAAGGTCACAACCGAGCTTGGAACATTTCAAGTTTTCTATCAAAGGCTTAAATATTTAATGGGAGTGCAACATGAGTTGAGAAAAGAGGAGAACACAATCAGAATGGAACTCATGGAGTTGCACACAATTTTGATACCCCAAATTGAGTCACTGCAGAAACATATTCATAAAGCAAAATAGCTAGTGATCACCCCTAATATCAGTGCTATGGATATCATGGCGAGTCTTGTAGCTAACATAGGTGAACAAATTGTGGTGTTACAGACACTAAAGAAATCATGGGAGATATCACTGAAAGATGCACAACAAAGGTATAAATACATTTTTGATAAGATTCCTCCATTGAATCACAGTAAGTAATTTTGTTTTTGACATTTTTGTCAAAAAAGGGGGATAAATGTATATGAAAAAAAGAGGGATAGATATTGTACTAAGGGGGATAGATATATGTATACAGGGAGTATTGCCATAGGGGGAGTAATGAGTAATGAGCTATGAAGCTATGGAGTTATTGTAAGGAAACTCAGGTGCAGAAACAACTTCCTACGCTAATCTCTATAGGAAAGTATTGTGCAAATTCTTTTAAATCCTTACAATTTCAGATTCGTTAACTACTTTAACAAAGATATTGAAACCACATACCATGCATATAGAAAAATAGAGAATAACACAATGATATACCCTGGGGAAACCTTTCGGTAAAAACCCCAGCACTCCAAAACCTGCACAATGTATTGATCAAAACTATTGCAGCTTACAATACACTTGCAATGCAAGTTCTTTCAGAAGATTTCAAAACCTTGAAGACAAATCACGTCAGCATAAAATGTTCCAACAATACAATCACATCACATCTCTTCACAACCCTAAAAAAAACTTATATCATGCACTTCACTTTTTAGGGCTACTCCCAAAGATAACTGTATTAGGGTTTTACCATTCTTCGAGAAAATAGGAACCCCAAAATTTTTTTTAGGCCGATGCCCTGAACCTCACGATTGGGGAAGAGTGTACAGTACTCAAATTTATCAGTTGCCACATGTCTTCACTTGTCATTGAATCTTCCTGACATAGCTCTTACGTGTCATAGGAATCCATCATAACCGTTTTATCCATGATCTCCTTACACATAATTCAAGATGCTGACACATCAACATTATTTGCAAGAAATACATTTTACAAAACAAATAATAAGAATAGGAATTATCCAAGGTTGAGACACCTTATTCCTAACAGTTATAAGGAGTTATACCGAGAGTTCTTACATGGTCAAATTTTGGTTAAAGTTACAAAATTTTGACGACTTTGAAGTTTTTAACAAAGATGTCAAACTAATGCCGAAGGGGGAGATTGATACTCCTATAGAGTTATTTTCTTGTCATTAGTTTTGTTAAAGTCACATTGATTGTCAAAGTCATTCGGTAAAGCAAATAAGTTAGTCGGTAAAGGAAAAGACAATTTCAGTAAGGAAAAATAAGGAACAAGCACCGAACAAGGAAAGGAAAGCACTGAGTAGTTACTGAGCTAAGAGTATATATCTTACTAAGTAGAAAAAAATCTGTCACCAAGTAACACAAACTGACATAACATATACATTGAATCTGGACACCGAGCATAAAACATTTTACAAATCTCGAGGAGACTGTTTGGCAAAGCATTGGAGATTTAAACATGATGATTGTGAATGATTACAAGGTAAGATCCGCCAATGCAAATTTAGTGTAATATATGCATTGGAGATGTAACCATTGGTAGCATCATTTAAGGAGAAGATTCTAGAACATTTCCACCACTTCTAGATCAAGTATAAAAGGATAAGAGTATGGAGATCAGAGTGTAAGTAAGAGAGAAAAGAGGCAATGATAAGTCAGAGATAAGGGTGAAGGTGATGAACAGAGAAGCTACCGAGTAACATAGCAGTTAGAGAAGATTTGTGAATGTGATTCAGAGTTGAAGCTACTGAGTACAAAAGTTGGATTGTGAGTGGAATACAGAATGAGGTAAATTGATATTGAGCATATTGAGTCCGATAAGTATATGTTGATGCATCATTACAAACAATTTTTGTTACTGATTGTTGTGTAATCAAAATTGTAAAAGCTCTTAACTAAGTAGGCCCTAATAGATCTTAAATTGTAAATCTTTTTAACAGGGTACATCTCTTATATTAGAGTTGTAAAATCCTTTAGCAAGTTATACTGAATAAGTCTTTATACTCTTAGTAGGGTAAATAATCTTAACATGGTAAGCTATCAAAAATAGCTAATTTTGTATCTCTAATTGAGCAAACTTTTTACTGCAATAGTGAAGTATTGTGGGTGTCATCCCCACCGCAGTTTTTTCCTCTGACCAAGGATTTCTGTGAGACCAAAAATCAGGGTGTTATGAGTTGTGTTTCATGATTTTGATTTATATGTTTTATGATGATGTATGCAAAGTTTTCTATTCGGTGAATGGTTAGAAAAGTAGATAAAGTTTTTGGAGTACTGATTCACCCCTCCCCTCTAAGTACTTAACTTTCCATAATTAATTCAACATCTGTAGTCAATTCATATTCAAAAATAGTTGTGTCTGAAATATGTCCACCAAATCATAGGCTTTTCCTAATTTTTCTATCTCGTAGGTTGCATACACAACACTAACATGTACGCTGTTTGGTCGAGTGGAGTGATAAAATTTGTAACCAATGATCATCATTGCAAATCACGTTTCTAGGTCCTTGACCTTGTCTAAGTTGTCTTCCCTCATAGATCTTCTATCATTAGATGTATCCGTGATTTGCCTCAGCTCATCCATATTGTTCACGCGTAGGGTGCACTCCTTTCCTTCCACCGGTAGACCAGTGACCATATGAATTAGGTCTTTTGTAATTTTGACTGGTCTTTCCTTGTCTAACCACATAAAATCCTCATGCACGTAACTCAATACATATATGATCCATTCTTCATTGAATTTTGGTAGAAATACCATATGCGTCAATCCTTTTGTCTCTAGATGCTTATTCTCATCCTTCAATTTTCCTTCAACGCTCAGCTCCGTGTAGTATATTTTATTGATTTCTTCTTCTCCAAGTTCTACAACCTTGTTGTGAAGGAAATTTCTAATTTCCTCTATAAGCATTACTCTCGGAGGTAATGATGATACGGCTCCAACATTATCTTTCTCGACTGCCTTCAACAGGTACAATTTGAATTCTGGTCTTGGTTCATCGTTAATGCTTACCACTACAAGGTTTTGAATAGTTGCTTCCATTTTTCTCAAATGATTCTTCAAATGTAATTCTCCGGTAGTTTCTTCTGCAACTTCAACTAACTTTGCTAAGCTAGGGCACAAAAATATTCTCAATCACTTTTGCGATAATTTCTTGCTAATAATATTTCTCAATGGATTTCTCTTTGACTTTTAGATGCTACTCAATCAATTGCTTTAGAAAATAAGGTAATAGATGAATAGCGTCGAAACATATTTATTTCCCAAAAGTGTACAAATGACTATTTAGGCAATAAATATCTCCAACAATAATTTTTCTACCAATAGTCATCTCTTGTGTCCGATAGGATACTCTTCCATCGATTACTTTTTCTTTCACTTGTTCTTTGATAACTATCTATCTTCGAAATGATAAAAAAATGATATCTAATACTAATTGATTTCCATTAGATGTATCCAGTATGAGTTCCACTATATCTATAATATGCTAACATGTAATCCATCCTATCTTTACTTATAAAGAGACAATTAAATTTGATAATTCTTATCGGTCCCTAAGAAAAAACTTACTTTCTTAGTTTGATGATGATTCCTCCTCCCTAGAGGTTAGAGGGATTCCTTCTTGCTCACTGACTTTCTCCTTCTTGATCCACTCTCTTCATATTATTTTTCACTTGTTCTGGATTAATCACCTCTTTTCCTTTGTTATTTGCATTGCTGGCTTGTTGGTATCCATAATTTTGTGCAATATGTCCATACTTGTGACAAATGAAACATATAGTTGATCTCCATGGTCTTGAATTTCCTCTTGAATTTATCAATCTATAGTTCATTGCCATATGTCCAAAGTGTCCACAAATGTTGAAGATAGCTGAAATATTTCATTCTCTTCTGAATGTGTTTATCGGTTTGGTTGGTATTCTTGTCGGCAGAGTTCTTGATCTACAATGTTCAACTTTATGTCCATATTGATTGCATGTGTAACAGTAACCTGTAAAACTTCCTTCAGATGATATGTTGTTCGTTCTTGATCTGCATTCTCTTGCTTGATGTCCAATCTTATTGCAATTGTAACAATATCCATTAAAGGGTGTACTGCTTGGAACGTTGACTGATCTTCATTTACAAATATTTGATGTGTGACCAAGCTTTCCACAATTGTAAGAAGTAGGTTTTGCAGGCTTCTTTCCTTGTGCATCAATAGGCTCCTTTGACTTTTGTGATGGATTTTTTGCTACTACTTTTGATGATTCACCGATTTTGAATTTGTTGTCATTGATATATCCTAGGTCGATTGTGTCTCCAGATCTTCTTTGATTTTTCAGTTGTTCATCAATTTTTTGCATGCTTCGATCAAACTTAGTGAGTATGTCATTGAACTCTTTTTCAACTTTCAGATTGGTCTAAAAGGTTTCAACTTCCTTTCTCAGATTTTTGTTTTCAGTAAGTATTTGTCTATTTTCTTCATTTGTGTCATTCAGTTATTCACCCAGTGTGTTATTCTCATTTTGTAATCTCTCAATGATGTCATCTCTGTCTTTGATCATTCTTTCCAGATTTCTCTTATCGGCTTCAAGGCTTTCCTTGGCTTCCTCAACAATCTTCATTCTTTCAAGTATTTTAGTCATCCTTATAGCTTGACTCTCAAGTTCCTTTTGGGCTTCATTTATGTTTTCTTCTAGGTCTATGTTCTTTTCCAATAGATTTGCAATTGCTACATCAACTTCTTTAGAATGTGTACTTTATTCCAATAGTTCTTCAAGATTTTCTAGACTTATCTGTAGGCGTTTTGTAAGTTCTTTTCTTTTAGCAAATGATGCTCTTAGCCTCTTCTTTAGATTTTCATTTTTTGCAAAGGCTTCATCTAGGGATTCTTCCATTTGTCTTCCTTTCCTATACCTTTTCATGTTCCAAGATCTACTCTCAAGCTATTACACTTCCCCTCTAGAGAATAAAGCTCTGATACCAATTGTTGATTGGAAAGATTAGGTACTGAGAGGGGGCGGGGGGTGAATTAGTACTTAAATATTTGCATCAATTTAAACTTTCAATCTCAAACTTGTAGTTTCATTCCCAGTTTACTGATAGTCTTTTCTGTATTACTGATATGTTGTAATTGAAAACATAAAGTAAATAACAATAAACTCATAAAATGATTCACACACCCATAACAGATATATTTTTGGTGTT
The DNA here is from genome assembly GCA_027943335.1 of Chamaecyparis obtusa. NCBI lineage: Eukaryota > Viridiplantae > Streptophyta > Pinopsida > Cupressales > Cupressaceae > Chamaecyparis > Chamaecyparis obtusa. The sequence goes on from BSBK01004554.1 coordinate 541,709, forward strand.
TCATAAATCCTTGGTTAGAGGGAAAAACTATAGTGAGGATGGTACCCACAACTCTTTAGTGCAGCTAAAATATTTTGCCGGTTAAGGCTACAATGTGTCACTTTCTGAGTGACTCACCCTGTTAGGAGTGACTAATACATTGTTAGATGTATCTATAGTCTTGTTAGGACTACTATGTTAAGAGATTTTATCCTGCCTATTCGAAATTCACTCTGTTAAAGGATTTACAAAAAGTTCATACAATGAACTTCTAAAGTCCTGTGAGAGACTACTCGGTTAAGGGATTTACGATACCTTGTAGAAACTTTGTTAGGATTCCTTACAAGATAATTGACTTGTCTGTGCTTTCCTCCAAAGCATATTAGATCCCTTATGCTCTTTGTCTCTGTCTTCAAACTCTTTTTGCTTTCACTGCTTATTCTTTGCTGATATATATATATATATATATATATATATATATATATATATATATATATATATATATATATATATATATATATATATATATATATATATATATATATATATATATATATATATATATATATATATATATATATATATATATATATATATATATATATATATATATATATAACCTTTTATATGATTTTTTCCATTGAACCATATAATCATGACCTTAGATCTTAGGGTTACTTCATCTCGATCTTATCCATAAACTATTTTCTCTATTTCCTTATGTCAGCTGCAATACTAGTTTTCCCTTTATCCAATAACTATCAGCTTTTGATAACTAACTCTAATATCTATCTTATACATCTGATAACTCCTTTAGTGTGCCGATAGTATAACTTTGATAGTTTAACATCAATGACAAAATTTATCCTTAGATTTCCAACAAGCAGTTGACCAAGAAAACAACCATGGAGTTAAAGAAAGAAAAGAAAAGAAAGGAGGTGAACTACAAAAAATTCTAAAACTTGGGCACATGTTATTAGCAATTCTGATAATTTGGAAGAAGAAGATAACACTCGAGTTGATAATACACAAGATATAGAAATCAAAGAAAGGCAAGTTAGAACATAAAATATAATTATTAAAAGAGTGAAAGATTAAAGAAAAATTAAATGTACTCATGATCTTGCAAGTTAATTTTTAAAAGATAGGTTGCTTTGGAAAGGATGCATTTTCCAATCATGGAGGGTGGGAAAGCTTGGTGATGAGAGAGCTAGGCCCATAAAATCATCATGTCAAGAAAAAATGACAAGAAAAACCTCCTAATTGAGAAAAAACTCGATGGTCTCTCAATTTTTCTAGATGAAGATTTAAATATTAAGCAACAAGAGGAAATAAGAGAGGAAATATCAAAGTTTATAGCAGAAAGGTATGGACGCAAAAGGGTATGGTTGTACAAAGGAAAAAATTTTATTGCCTCTTTCAGGTGCCATTCTCAAAGAGAACAACAAGGTGACAACTTAGTAGTGGAAAAAAACTCTTTAGTAACTTTGTAGAAAGGCCAGAATGGAAAAATAGGGATGAAGACTCAACTTTAAGTCTTGCATGCCAAAACAAATAGAAATCAAATCCTACCTAGGTTTCCTTAAGATTTGTTTGTTGGGATTATAGAGGTGACCCTTGGAGGTGACAACTGGGGTTAGGACCTATTGCAAAAGATACCTAGACATAATTTGTCTCATAGAAACACATGAGAATGAAGGATGCATGACACCTTTATTTCAAGGGTATTTGAAAATGGTAGTGTAGAACACAATAACAAATAATAGAAAAATACAATGGGGTATTACATCATTCTACTAAGGGAAAAAGTGTTGCAAGTATAAGAAGAATGAGTAGTTGGTTGTGTTATTAGTGTTATCATTGACGTCAACATGTTATTGTTGTCATTAGTGACTAACTGTTGCATATGCTATTGGGTTTCTTGTACACTAGTGTTGTGTGTTTTTCTCTACATATCTTAATTGTTGTAATATATTCTAGTGCCATTTGGATATGTTTTTAAGTAGTGTTTGTATATTTTTTATTATATTTTTTTGTGCTTTGGATTGTTTTTCATAAGTTGGTGCTCATCTATGTGTTACAATGATTAATAGGGTTTCTTACGTTAAATGCATGTTGCACATTTTTGTGTGTGTTTTTTTCTAGCATCATAGCTTTGGAACTGAGCTTATAATGTCCTTTTCTTCATTTAGTTCAACTGGTGTGAGATTTTAGTTTCAGAGGCATGGTTTCAAATTTTGATGGTGTTCTTATTCTAGGTTTAGCCAACCTCATTTGTTTACACTTCAATTAAATGTGTGTTGAAGAGTAACATGTATGATGTTTATTTTGGTCTCAATTAAGGCATATTGCGGTCCACTTCTCATTCCTTTCAACCATGGGAATGTTTAGGTGTCGACCTAATTTGAATTATGTGTGGTTAAGATGCTTGGACAACCTTGGGAGAGTTTTTTTGCATAAAGATGATGTAAGTAAAGAATAAATCATTATGGAAGAGTGTATCATGGGCATGTACTTGTGCAAGTGTTGTGAAGGTGTGTGTGTATGTGATGAGGCTATATGAAAGATGATTTATCTCCCTATTTATATGAGTTGGTGTAAAGTGTGGTATTGTGCAGTGTAAACTTTCATGCGTTTGCTACTAGAAGTAGTGAGAAGAAAGTATCCACAAATTATTTGGTCAAGTTGCATAAGTGCACCAGTGGTAGATTTTTTCTCTTTTATTCTTCTTCATCTAGGTAGTGATCCCTCCAATAGTGAGCCTTCTTTCAGATAGTGAGCTCTCTGGCAGTGAGCCTTTCTTTGTAAAAAACACCTTAACCGATGTCACCCTAATAGGTGTTTATATATATTTCAAAATTAATCTTCTTCACAATTTTTCCCTTAACAGGTTTTCCATGTAAATTTGGTGTTGTATTTTGTATGGCGATTTCTACTTTTCACACGCTCTTTCATGTTTATATCTTTATGTGGTTAAAGATTAAATATATGTTTTTGTGGATCTAATTCAAGGAAAGTTTTATTAGTTTTATAGACAACTAATTCACCCCCAACCCGCCCCTCATTGTTCCCATGCATTTAACAAAAAGGAGGTTGGTACATTCAACTAGAAAGAGAAGACTCAAATAAACAATTCATTTGGTTTAAATATTTGAAAAGAAGATCTCATTAGGATTACAACATATTATTTTTCTTTGCAAGTTTCAAAAAACCACAAAAGTAGGGAGCTTCACTACAAAGACCCCTCTACAAAATTTAAAAAATATATTGCAAAGTATTCTTAGCTAGGTGAAGTCCTTCTAGTGGGTGATTTCAATGCTAGGATTATAGGTGAACAAGTTAGCATTATGTGTTATTAGGAAGATTTCAATCCTATTTGGCTTACAAAAGATTACAATCATTAGGGGGAAAGAGTTTCAGAAGGCAAAAAATGGCGCAATATTTTTAGGGAGCATGTGCTTACTCTCTATGGGGTATTTGATTTAGTCATTAGCAATGGTTTGGCTATATGAGAAAAGTCTAATGATTTCAATTTCAATACCTACAAAGGCACGAGTTTAGTGGATTATGCAATTTTCTCACATGACTTGTGTGAGAATACAAAGGACATTTCAATAGGTTAACAATTTTGAGGTTTAATTTTTGATCACATACATATTTATTTAAGTATCACTTGTTCAAAAAGAAGTATCTTGTGATGAAAAATCAGTATATTAAACAATCTACCTCAAAGGGAAGAATTCTTTTCAATCAAAAAATTGTAGTACATTAAATTTAGCACTCAAGAGAATGTTTAAGAGGAAAAAATTTATGTAACATGGCCTTCATAGTCACATACTAACGAACTTAATTCAAAGTGCACTTATTTATTGCAAAAGGACAAAACATAAGAAATCTAAAATAAATTGTTTTCCAATCAAATCTTTGTTTGATGAAGAGTGCAAAGAAGCAAGGAGAACTTTGAAAAATTCAAACAAGAAAAAAAAAAAACATCAAAGCTTACAAGAAGATTTTAAGAAAGAAAAAGGGTGAGAAGAGCTAATCTTCCTTGGAAAAAATAAACCCCAAGTTACTTTTGGGGAGAGATGCAACCAAGAAAAATCAAATGGAAAAACAATATTACAGCTTCTCATTGGTTTGATTATGCAAGAAAATTTTATGAATAGGATTCTAAGGTTGATACTCTCCCCTTGGTGAACACTACTATTAAGCTTTTCACAATTCAAGAGATCTAGATGGGTATTTGGTGCAGGAGCACCTTGGGGTTTGAGCCCTCAAATTTTGTTGTGCAATGCATAATCTTGGTATTATTTTCTGTTGTTCCTAACCAGTTACTGAGACAGGGGGGGGGGTGAATTAGTAAATTTAATTTCTACTTCTCTTTTAAGCAATCAGATATTCTTGTTAATATAGAAATCAAAAGAATATTATGACAACCATGAAAATAAATTAAAATGCACAAGTCAACACAACATTTATACATGGAAACCCTCGGTTAGAAGGAAAAACCATGGTGGGACATAACCCACAAAACTTCACTACTGCAGTAATAAAGTTGCCCTGTTAGAGGCTTACAAAATACTGGTTAGAGTGTTACCCAGTTAAGGGATTTGATATGAGACCTATTAGGATCTTCACCCTGTTAGGAGTCATCTTATCAGAGGACTTAAAACACCAACTAAGATGTTACTTGGTAAAGGGATTTATACAATAGAACCTGTTAGGTTTCACCTTGATTGAGGGATTTAAATATGCTTCACAATAAAAGAAATGATCTTATGATGGCACTATATCTATCAATTCAAATCATACCTGTTCACCCTTTCCTCTACTTGGTTGTTGAATCTTTCTCTCCCTTTCACCTTTTGTGACTGTGATTCCTCTCAAAAGATTCTTCTCTCCTGCTCTCTTTCGCTCTATGCTCTTGATTTTCAACAACACAACTTTCATGTCTTACAACCTGTATTTATAAGAAATTATCTTATTAAAAATGCATTTAATAGTTCTGCCAAGTTGTAAAATCTCCCAAAAATCACGCATGCAAAACCTTTGATAAAAAAATCTTGCAAACTGATCTTTAGTTTACCTTGATACGCTCACAGAAAAATAGAGCTAACTCCAGTTCCATTGAAAAATATAACTCCATTTTAACTAAAAAAATGCTCCGCATAATCCGGTTCAGATTATCATGCACTTAATCGGCGTGCAATTTATTTTTGGTTAGTCATTTGTACCTTGTGTGTTTTCCAAGACCGATTGGACAAAACCTGGACCGATATAAGCGTGACCAATTAAGGTACACTTCTTTCTTGCTCATTCTATCTGGTTCACAATTATTACACTATCATGAGTATCGGTGTTCCAATGTGATTGATGTTTTCTTATGACTTTACCAATGACAATTAACTTTATGTCAACAATCTTCCCATTTGACATTGGTGGAAAAACACATCAACACAACAGTTGTAGACTTCCCTTGTAGATCTGCTCATCTGTTTTTGAACTATCATTTACCCTATAGCTTCTCTTCCCTTTTCTTTGCACTGTCTTCCCCTTTTTTCCTCCAAGGGATAAAGGGTGTTTAACCTTCATAATTGTAACTTGTTGAAGATATCTTTATAGATTTCTTTGCATAGTGTAGGAATGGTTTCCAGATACCTGTTACATGATCTAAAGTGTTCTTTTTAGCTTGCAGTGAGACAATGAGATTTTCCATGTCTTCTACTGTCTTGTAATCAGGTTCACTAAGAAGTCTTTCTGTATCAGTTGCTGCATTCTACATCAGATCAAATGTGGGCACAATGAACAACTAAAATCCAATAAGATCTTGGATTCTTTTATTGTTTTCTTCTGAGGCCTTCCTCAAAGTGAAAGCTAGACTTTTATGCTCCCAGCTATAGTTTATTGTAGAAGAGGTCTTAGCCTCAAATTTAGATGTTAATACCTTTATCTCTTCAGTTGTCCTTTTTGTTCTCTCAGTTATATCCTTCACAAAGTCTTCAAAGTTAGTAGTTCTTGTGATCAACCTTCTAGCTTCTTGTATTTGTTGCTGTAGCTCATAGGTTCTTGTAGTCACAATGGTTTTAAGTTCTTGAACCTGTATATGAAGAATTATTATCCTTTTCTTCTCATAATGATCAATAGAAACTATTTCTAGGTCAGTGAAATCTTCCCCAATTGCTTGTGCCAGCACCTCTAATTGATCAATCATAGGTTTGTCTTCATCTATATCAACATCTGGTACAAAATTGTAGAAGATATTCTTTACACTAGTGAGAACCATATCCTATTTTCTCTTAGTGAGATCCTTCAACTACCTTGTTGACATTTTTCTTATGTCAACTACAATGTCACTAGCTTGAGATGGGATAACTTTGCCTCTTTTAGATTCTGAATCTATTGCAAAAGATAGCTTTCTCTTTGATGTTGAAGAACTCAGAACATCTACCGGTTCCTTTTGCCTTATTTACTGTGCAGGTTCTTCTTCTACATGCTTCTCCTCTTCTTCTGTAATAGGCAACTCTTATTGTTGAGATATGTCTTGTTGTAGTGCCTCCTCTAGACACACCTCTTCTTTTGGATGTACTTCCTCTTCTGGATGTACTCCTCCTTCCAATGGTTTCTCTATTTCTTGTTGTTCTTCAGCAACTTGTTGATTATTTAAAACAACTTCAGCTTTATCTATTTCATTGTCTACAGTCATCCTAGCTGATGACTCCCCCAGTTCTTGTTCTGATGGTCTCATAGATGTATCTTGTACACCTATTTGAACTTCTTCACCTAGGTTAACCTTGTCACAAGTTGTGAGCTATTCACTAGTAGCTTCCTTTTCATTGGTTGTTCCTTTTTCACCTATTGAAACTTGTTCACTAGTTGTGAATTGTTCAGGTGGAACCATCTCCCTTTCTAGTTCATCTTGTGAGATGTCCTATGGAGATGTAGGCTTGAGAGTGTTGAAGTCATATTTTTGCCAAAAGTCTAGTGAATCTTCATACATATCTTTATCTTGACCATTAATGATTTTGTCCACCCTGTCCCTTGTATCCAAGTTGAGTGACACAACTTCCAACATAATTTTTATTGACTCATCATCAAGATTTGGTTTAACTTTTGCTAAAGTTTCCCTTATGATTTTATTATTTTGAGCTAGACCGGTTCTCCATTTGGTCATTAGCCTCTTATTCAATTTTGCACAAAATTGGGGCCTGTAGTCCCTAGGACTTCTATTGAAATCTAAAAAGGTTTCTAATAGATCAATCTAAATTTTCTACTTATCGTCATTGCCCAAAACACTAAACCACTTTGTAGCATTCGACACTTCACCAAAATCTATAATTTCATCTACTATGTTATCTACAGTTAAATTTTTTGCTTTACCTTTTTCTCGAGAAGCAAGGAGGGTTGGTGTAGTGAGATCACCACCTGTGTCTCCAGTTATGATGACAATGACCAGTTCTGTTGTAGGCTTTGCTTGGACCAGAGTCTTGACTCCTAGTATGCCCTTTCCTTTTCCAAAGTCTTTTACTGGTGGCACTATGGTCTTTTGACATTCAACTTCAACTTCATGTTGCTGCTTCAGAACAATCATCCATATGGAAACCCCTTCATCATGAACTTTATCCACTTCTCCAATCAGGACCTGACCAATTCTTTTCATGATATTGAAACTTTGTTTATACAGGTCAACTTGATTAGTTGCCTCTTGCTGGCTAAGATGATTCTATACTTCTAGTAGAGCCCTTATCCTCAGTTCTATTTCCTTATCTAAGGAAGATTTCCATCTACCTTGAATTATCTCTTGTAGATCTTCAGGTATTGTTTTGTGAAGTCCAATGGGTGTTAACTTGAACTTGTGAAGAACGTAAACTAAAAATTCTTCTATCTTTCTCTTATCTTCTTCATTACTAAGCTCATATCTTCTTCTGATTGCACCCAATCCACTTGTTTCCTTTATTCATTCAACCACTTCATCTATATGGTTGGTTTCCTTCCTTTTAGTGCATCCTCCTTTACCGGTTTCCTGGTCTTTCTTTTTCTGAGATAAGTGGTGTTTACTTCTATTTCTATTTCCTCCATTTCCTCACCTTGTGACGGTTCGATGGACACAGGTTGTGTCTTCTTCCTTTGAACCTTTGGTTCTTCAACAACTAGCTTCCTTTTCCTAGGAGTTGGAGTGCATTTCACATAAACCTTCTTAGGTTCCTTCTTGAAATTAGCTTGAATCTCCTCACAGGTGCCAAAATGATATGCAAAGAGATATAAGTTTCTTTCCTGTAGTGAATCAACATAAGCCTTGGAAATCTTAGATGTAATTTCATACCCAAGCTCCGGTGCATACTCGGTCCTAGGCTCAACAACCTAGATAATGCAATGATCAACTCTCAATAGAAAACACATTTCTTCCTTGTATGCCTCTACAATGGTTGAGGGAATTATTTCCCTATTGTGCATTCTTAACTAAAAGGCTTCAAAATAATTAGTTATAACCTTATTGAACTGGTTCCCCAAATTATTTACTATCTCTCCTATCTGAATCATTACCGATTTATCTACTAACCATGTAACTTTGCCTATTCCTGGAAAGAAGTTTTGATAGTAGAAAAAAAAAATACTATTAACGTCCCATATTTGAGAAACTTCTTTTTGAGCAAACTGAGCTTCTTCAAGTTTTCAAAGATTTGGCTCCTCAACATAGCACAAATGTCATACCTAGCATTATTGTGCATTATTCTATGCGCAACACGAATCACACCTCTAGGTATGCTATTCAGGTTACTTGACTAATATACTTTGTAGACGATAATTGTAACAACAAACCGAGCACCGTCATCTTCAATATCATTCAAAGTCATCATTTGACTATCGTATTTGGACTTAGTCAACCGTGTGACTTTGACATTTTCTATTGTTCTCAGGGTTAGAGCTTCCCCTGTGGCATTATACCTAGTTACCCTGTGTAAATCTTCTTTTGTGATAGGTGTAACCATGCCTTTCGCTAGCCACATTCCTGGTTCATGAACCCTGCTAAGCACCAACCTAATCTAATCCGATCGAAACACAGTTGGATATTTGACTCCATTGATTAAACTGGATGCTTCCAGCTTAGCGTATTTTTCCTAAAGCTTTTCATCTTCACACAACGACAGGTACTCACTTTGAATAAATGTTTCACCCAGTTCCTCCTGTTTGTTGTGGATGAAAGTTGTTACATCCTCAGTTAGAAAAAAACCTTCAGGGATGGATGATAGAGCTCTTGTCATATCAGTCGCTCGATTTTGAACTGCCATGATATCGTAAATACGTCTATTGAGTTGATTGGCATTGATGAGGCTCACTACAGAAGATGAAGATGCCATATTGCTAGACTAGTATTTACAGAAAGTTCTTGATAAAATTGATGAAATTCGCACAACAAAGATCATAAATCACAGTAAGAAAAGATTACTCAAAAAATTCACAAGAATAATCACAATGCACAATGTAAAGTGAAATGAGTAATTGGCTTTCCCTTTTATACGCTTAGGTCATAACGGTAATTAGCAAACGATAAATTTTGTTAACGGTTACTGTATTAATTACCCTTACCTAACCTTTCTTTTGACAATCGGTTCACATACTCTTTCCTTGTTTACAAATCCTCGGTTGCAACATCCACCTTGCTATGTCAATAACTCTTACCTGTTTGGTTAATATGTTATGTCAGTGACTCCTTCCTAGGTCCAATTCTTGACTGAGTGAGACCACAACTCACCAGTTCCTCTGGGAACAGTGGCCTTGCTACTTGTTCCCCTTAAGCCCCTTGGCTTAATTTGCTGAAGAGATAACACCATCAACAGATGATGACCTTACCTCTGATTTTTCCTTAGAGGAACTCTTTGTCCCCTTTTTGGACCAAGTCTTCTTGACTTCCTTGTTGGTCTCTTTACTCACGTTATCCTTCTGATTGGGGGACAACTGCTTCTTGACTTGTTTAGCTGGTCCTTTTCCTTTATTCATTGACTAGTTTCTATAGTCCTTGGCCAAATTCCCAATCTTGTTATAGTTGTAACAAGCCATTCCAGTTCCTCTCCATAGATTGGCCCTTCTTTCCTTGTCCAAGGGTGAGTGATAATCAAAGCTCCTATGCCCTGATGGTCCACAAGTGGCATAGTTAGATGTGCCTCAGTTTATATTCCTATTATGGAATAGCGGTCTCAGTGGAGATTTGAATGACATGGTATTAGACCTGTATTCTTCTGCCTTGTGCCCAAATTTATTGCAGACATAGCAATAACCCTTGAAGCTTCCCCTGCTTCCACTAGACACACTGTTGGAGCAAGACTTGCATTCAAAGAGCCTGTGACCATACTGTAACAATTGTTGCAATAGTTGTTAGAAGTAAACAGTTTCACCGATGCATTTCTGCAATCATTAGATTTATGACTCAGTTTTCCAAAATGTTTTCAAGAGGGTTTGAAGATCTATTTACCTTTGTCTTCTATTGGTTTCTTCTTTTCCTTCTTGCCTAGCTTGTCTCTAGAGGACTCACCAATTTCATTATTGCTTTGACCGATGTACCCAAGTCCCGTGGGATCCTTGTGCTTCCTTTGAACTCTCAGTTGCTCATCAAGCTTCTCAGAACTTTCATTATACCTTATGAGTTTCTTATTCCTCTCTTCAAGAGTTTTCAGATTTTCCTTTAGTTGTTCCATTTTAGCGGCCATCTTTTTGCATGTTTCATCTTTATCATGCAAGTGCTCATACATGATTGTATTCTCCTGATTTATGCCCTACAAGTCTTCATGTAGTTGTAATATGAGAGCATCACTCCCTCTTAATGCATCTTTAGCTAGATTTATTACTCTTTCAATAGTCAACTGTGCTTCTATGGCACTAGTCTTCTCATCCTCAGCTTTTCTTTTGGCTTCAATGAGTTCAGTCATCCATAGAGCATGACCTTCCTGTTCACTTTTTAAATTGGAGATTTGATCGGTCAGATTCAAATGATTTTCTATGAGATTAGTGACTGCTTCTTCAGCTTCATCAGAGCCACTCTATCCAGAGAGCTCCTTAATAGTTTCATGACTTTCACTCAGTTGTAGAGCCAACTCTTTCCTCTTGGAAAAAGACCTCCTCAGTCTATTCTCCAGAGAGCCTATCATGTCATTGGCTTCCTCTAGCTGATTTTGATACCTATAACCCTCCATGATCTTTTCTCAAGTGGTTAATCTTACTATTTATGAGAACCTAAGCTCTGATACTAATTGTTGTTCCTAACCGGTTACTAAGAGGGGGGTGAATCAGTAAATTCAATTTCTACTTCTCTTAAATAAGCAATCAGATATTTTTGTTAATACAGAAATCAAAAGAATATTATGACAACCATAAACAAAAATTAAATGCACAGGTCAACACAACATTTATATGTGGAAACCCTTGGTTAGAAGGAAAAAAAAACAGTGGGACATAATCCATAAAACTCTACTACTGCAGTAATAAAGTTACCATGTTAGAGGCTTACAAAACACTGGTTAGAGTGCTACCCGGTTAAGGGTTTTATAGAAGACCTGTTAGGATCTTGACCCTGTTAGAAGTCAACTTATCAGAGGACTTAAAACACCAACTAAGATGTTACCCAGTAAAGATATTTATACAATAGAACCTGTTAGGGTTCACCCTATTTGAGGGATTTAAATATGCTTCACAAAAAAAGAAATGATCTTATGATGACATTATATTTGTCAATTCAGATCATACATGTTCACCCTTTCCTCTACTTGGTGGTTGAATCTTTCTCTCCCTTTCACCTTTTGTGACTGTGATTCCTCTCATAAGATTATTCTCTCATGCTCTCTTTCGCTTTATGCTCTTTATTTTCAACAACACAACTTTCATGTCTTATGACTTGTATTTATAAGAAATTATCTTATTAAAAATACATCTAATATTTCCATCGAGCTGTAAACTCTCCCAAAAATCACGCATGAAAAACCCTTGATCAAAAAAGATTGCAAAGTAATCTTTAGTTTACCTCAAAATTCTCACAAAAAAAAAAGCTAACTCTAGTTCCACCGAAAAAGCTAACTCCAGTTTAACAGAAAAAATGCTTCGCATAATTTGGTTCGGATTATCGTGCACTTAACCGGTGTGTAATTTGTATTCGGTTAGTCATCTGTACCCTATGTGTTTTCCAAGACCTGTTGGACAAAACCTAGACCGATATAAGCGTGATTGGTTAAGGTACACTACTTTCTTTCTCATTCTATCTGGTTCACAATTATTACACTATCATGAGTACCAGTGTGTACTGGTGTGATGTACCGGTATTCCGGTGTGATTGATGTTTCCCAATGAATTTACCAATGATAAATAAATTTATGTCAACAATTTCTATTGGTTTGTTTAGGGATGTTGAGATGTGCTTTGAGTTAAGTTTGTGTGTGTAATGGTCTCCATGGTCCAAGAGACCCTTGTAAAATTCTAAAATGCCAATATAGGCTTAAACTTGGGAATGGCACCTAGAGTGCTTAAAATGTCTTGTTTAGGGTATAAGTAAGGTTAGAGTGTGGTTAGAGGACCTAAGTTAACCATAATTAGGGCCAGAGACTTGGAAATAGGCAAAACTCAAAAAGTTGTAAAAAGATGTAAAAGTTGCTCCAATAACTTTTGCAACTTTCAAAAGTTGCTCAACAACATTTTGGTCAAGAAGGACAAAATGACTTAAATGGAGTTATGGGTTAGGATAGGTAGTTATCCAAAGTAAAAAGTTATATTTAAGAACTTTGGAGACATTGTACGAGGGTTGGACAATTGGAGAGTTCATTTCCCAAGGAAGATCTAACATACAAATTCTGGTTTTTCTTTGTGATGGTGACATTTAATCACATTTTTGATTGGATCCATTGAAGATGGATTGAATGTTTGAGTTTTATGTTTAGAGTAGATTCATTTCTCCATTTATTAATTATGTAAATAATTTTCAATTGTTTTTGTTTAGTTTTGCGTGTTCTGAATAAATCCAACTCTCTTGTACTATACACTGCTAGTGAGGGAGTTGGTCTTGTAAATATGGATCTAGCTTGATTATCCTCTAGTGGATCCTCATGGAATGTGGAGGTTGGAAAATAGAGCCCATGTAAATTATTTATTTCTTTTTATAGATGTTGGAAGAGGAGTTAGCTATTTTTAAGGCCTTTCCCTAGGCAAGCTTGGTTGAGCCTGGTTAGGAGCAAGAAGAATGACAATTGGAATATACTTGCAGGGTTGAATTGAAGGGATGGAGATGGTGATTGGAATGTGTCAAAAAAGTTTTGAAGACACTCTAGAACCATTGGTGAAGCTTGAGGAAGCCATCTTGTTCACTGATGCTATAAATTTTGACAAGGAACTCAATTAGCCCTATTTTTAAGGACTGAGACACAAACCTAGAAAAGTACTGTACGTATGGCCTGAAGTTCCAAAACCCTAAAAATATCTTAGGAAATCCAAAATTGCATTTAGAACTATGAATTGTTTGAGAATTTTTTTGGTAAGTTTGCAAGTTATTGGGAATTAGGAGCCTGGTTAGGGCTATAAGAGTAATTAGTTGTGTTCACTACACAAGTTGGAACCCGGCAAGATAATTTTTGAATCTTGAACCTAGACCTTCAAGAAGAGATGGAATACGAAGGATGTGGAGTGAATTTGACCCTATAGGTGATTGAAGAGCAATAGAAGAGATTTTTGGGGAACCTGCCCTAGTAGGTTCAAGGAGAAGTTGTGGTGTCTAATGGTGTCGAGGCCCTTGGAGATTAGGGAAAGAACCTAAAGTGTTTCCCTAGGTTGGGGTTGGAGAAAAAATCCTTAGAAGGTCCCATAGAGTGACCTTAGGATAGGGCCAAGATTGGCTTGGAATAGGAGCCTCCCTATTAGTATCAAGAAGGTAGGTGTTGGAAAATCAAAAGACTTAGTCAATCTTCTAGAAGAGTATCTCAAGTAGGGTATGAAAACTCTTGCGCATCACATTACAAAAATTTTCAACATATAATTTAGTATGGGTTCCCTTTAGATTGGACAACTAGTCTTACAATACCTCTTTTCAAGAGTGGTGGCCTCAATCATCCCTCCAATTGTAGAACCAATATAATAAATCCTTTGTTTGAAAAGTTATTTGGAAGTATGATAGAAAATAGAATTAACAAGTGGGAAAAAGAAAGGGATAAATGTGCTAAAGGGTAATCAGGTTTCATACCTAAGCATTACATAGTTGATCATGATATAAATTTAAGATAAATCATTGAAGATTTTTTGGAGAAAATGGAGGAAGTATTTTGTTGCTTTGTAGATTTCAAAAAAGATTTTGACATAGTCCCTAGAGATAATCTTTGGCACAAGTTGGAGGAACTTGGGATCCCTATGCATCTTAGAGAAAATGTTCATAGGTTGTATGAAGAGGTTAAAGTTGAAATCAAAACTTTAAATGACATCTCTAAAAATTTTAGGAGTGATATAGGGGTCAAGAAAGGGTGCCCATTGTACCCTACCCTTTTTGGTTTAAAAAATGACAAACTTGAACACTAGTACATTTGGCCTAGTTTTTCTACCAAAATTTTTGACCAAAAAATAAGAAGGTTTTACTTGGTCGGATTATAGAAGGAAAAATTTGTATTTTTTTAAATTTATGCCCGTGTTTGTCGAATAGTGACAAATTTCGTGGTGGTCAAAATTTTGACAAACACGGGCATAACTTTAAAAAAAAGGTGAATTTCATTTCTCATTTCATTATTTCATTTGCGAAAAAAAGAAGGGCAGCGTACGCGTAGGAGATACGTTCCAACTTGACATCGTGGGGTAGCAGCAGGAGCTTGAGCTCAATCTTTACATAAGGTATGTGGCAGAGGGTTATTAATTCATGTATTCTTCTTTTCTTTGCTATGTATTGAACAAGGGCTTCCTTAAATGTTCTTATTTCCAGGTGGGTTTATGCATAGGATTGTGGCATTTTGCTTTACACAGTCGAATGTGAAATGAATAAGTAGCTTTTGACTGTTATAGCAAGTTCCGTTATGTGATTTCAATTGTCTAGATTGTTTTTTTATTCTACCAGAATAAAGTGACTCTCTGTCAGACTGGATTCTCATGATTCTCTAGTGCCGGATTTACCCTATGTGAACAATATTCAACAACCTATGGAAGGTTTGAAGGCTTATTATTTTTTATTCTAAATGTAGAACTTCTCTAAAAAATATAGCAGAGAGAAAAAGAAGCTGGGATCCTTCCAGAGGTCGATAAAGACACATATATGAAAGTAACAAAGCACGGTTCTATTTAAAATGCAATCAACTGATAGGAAGTTGCATGTGATTTTACTCTCTCTCTTTCCTGAACATTTATCACCAAAATATTCCTCTCCCATTTTCAAGTTGTTCCAGTTTAGGGTTTGAACATAATTCTTCAAATAGGTTATATATATATTTTCATCAATAAAATATATGTTATTTAACATTTTACCCTTGAAAAAATTACAACTACATGATACATAAACTTGCATTTTTGCACAACCCTGACACTTTTTCAAGTTCATTCAGATCTTATAGAGTTCCTTCTCTTATGGAAGTAGAGTTATATATTTCTACAAAATATATTGATCACAAAGCATCCCAATATTCACATTTATTTGTAAGTGAATCTGTTAACTATATTAGGGTTTGTAGATTGACTTAAAATAAAACTGGCTAGAAATCTTGAGGAATAGGCACATTGAAATAAGACCTAATCCAACCACCAGTGATTAAGGAATATAAATTAGATATGAATTCCTTGTTAACTTGCGCATGTTTGCACAACTTATTTATGCAAAAAATGTTTTTCAAGCCAATCAATTCAATAGATAATGTTATAGATGTCAACATAATGAGGTAGATTCACAAGATTGAATAGTCCATCAAGATTATGAAAGTTCAGTTTGTAGATTGACTTAAAATAAAATTGGCTAGAAATCTTAAGGAATAGGCATATTGAAATAAGACCTAAATCAACCACCAGTGACTAAGGAATATATAAATCAGATATGAATTCCTAGTTAACTTGCGCATGTTTGCACACCTTATTTCTGCAAAAAATATTTTTGAAGCCAATCAATTCAATAGATAATGTTATAGATGTCAACATAACAATGTAGATTTATATTCACAAGATTGAACAGTCCATGAAGATTATGAAAGTTCAGATTGATAGCCTTTTTGCCACAGATATTTCATGTTCTCTGTAACTTGAATCACCAACAGTAGCCAAAGCACTACTCGCTTTTGCAAAGGTTGTAAATACTGCATTAATATCATCAACAAATCATAACAAGCAGTTATGGTGTTGGCATTGTTGTGTATCAATCACATAATTGCATGATGCATGTAGTGATGCAACTCCTCCTTGATTCACAACTATTAATGCATGACAATTGAAGTTTTCAACAATAGAGGCTAATGAACGAGGAGATTCACTTGTTGGAACCAAAACAACTAATTGAAGTTCTTGTCTATCTCTGCTTATAGCTATAGGCTTGGCTGTTACAACATGCATATGTGTGAATCATGTGCATTGGTATGCTAGAGTAGCCACTGCACACTTTCCATTTCATTAATACATTTTAGCACAATCATCAAGAAGCCTAGTAGAGTATGTGAACAAAGCCATAGATTTATTTTCCAAGTGCGTCACACTATCAATACTCAAAGGCTTTAAAATTGAGGCACTTTGCAAAAATTCTAAAGATGCACGAAAATAGAATTCAATAACCTCAAGTTCATCGCCTCCTTTCTTCTTAAGCCCATCTTCCTTGTGTTGTAAATCACTGCCTTCTTCTAAAGCTACATTTTCCATACGTGACTGATGTTCTCTATTTGAACTTACAAGTGCTCCCTCGATATCCCTTTCTACAAACTTTTTCCACAAACCCTTTCCACACTAGAGATTTTAGTTGGCAGCATAAAGTCCCCTTACAAGATGTGTCTGATTGTTTATGAACTATAGAAGATTTTCCAATAGAAGTGTCGATCAATGATCCTTCTAGTCAGTTGCCTTTATAAAGAAATATATCACACTGGTGTCATCTCCTCTACCTCTTTCTATTTGCTGAATGGGTTGAAGTTTCAGACTTATCTTTAATTGAATCTATTTTAGCCATGAATTTTCTTTACTCAAGGAACAAATTGAATCCCTCTCTTTTTCAGGAAGGTAGCAAGATCTTGGCATTCTATCTTTAGTAGAAAATGTGCTTTAAATTTTTTGGCAAATGAATCTCCATATTGTGTTGATTTTGTACTTTCATAATCGACCATATCAACTCCCATATCATATAAAGAAAGTTTCCTTCATCTCTCTTGAACTCTAAATACTCCCTCCAATGTTGAAATGCTTGTGAAGACCTTCATCTTTTGGCTTTGTTCTTGTAAAATGCTTACAGGCTCTTCCACAACTACCATTTCTATCTCATGAAATATGCATTCCACATTTGATGAAACGATTTTTACTTTTTGTTTTATTCATCTTTATTTCCTTTTCTTTCATGAGGCTCAATAGACTCTATCTTTAAAGGTTTTTATTCTTTTTGGCACGGGTTGTCCTCCCACCTCCCCTATTTCACAATCCACCATGCAATTTGTTTCTAGCACCCTTTGATGGGTTCCCTTTCCTTTCAGACCTTGACTAGTCCAAGAGCAAGGAACCCTTCATTCAACACTTCCATACAATTAGTGATCTTTATCTTCCTTTTCTTGGTCATCCCTGCAAATGAACATGCTGGTTTCCCAAAATGGGAGTTTATGCTATAATAGGAAACCAATACATCTATAGATTTTGAGGATGGGTTAGATCCAAATATGGTGCTCTAAAGATGATTGGACCAACTATAGGGACAAACTGCCCTCTGCACTTCTCGCTCTGCAAAACCAAGGAGGGTGCTCCTAATCGAGTAACAAAACTTGCTTTAGTAATTCACTGACTGGATTTGAATGTACCAGATAAATGATAAGAGAAACCTAAATGATGACCATTCATTCATAGATTTTTCACTATCACTATGTGGTAAAACTATTCTATAAATCACTGTAATTTAAAGAATTTTGACAATTTATGCTTAAAGATGGAAATATCAGTAGAATCCTTTCAAACACTAATCTCTATGAGAAAAATTAACTGCCGGCCAGTGTCTTATCCATTGGGCAACACTTCCACTCCAAGATTTTTATACATGAACAAATATACTGAACTTTGAATGATTTTAATCCTTTAAAAATACTAATCACCCCTAGTGGATTTTATCAAAGGACCCCTAGGTTAACACTACTTATTGGTGTATCCTTAAGTAAAACTTCAGAGAATTTATGTCATATTCAAAGCCTATTTAATCTGATCATGAATCAGAGCTGAGAAATATAAACATACACACAGAGATTTATCCATGCAATGAATTAGAACAATTCATAATTCAAACAAAAATACTCAAGGAGAGATATAAACCCAGGATTTTATTTCAAATATAATATCAATATCATGATATCAAAATGCTTTACAATGTAACCCTTCTGAAATTAACTTGAACCAAAAATTATTGTTCTCCTATAGGAATATGCCCTAATGAAATCTATGATATCCCAGACTCAAAAAACTTATCAGTCAAATTGATCAAGTTCTCGGTCATTTTTCACTGATCCTGGTAATCCTTTTATAGAAAAAAAGGATTGTAAACAAGCTTTGGATCTTTTTAGAAAAGACAAGAAAGGAGCTTTCACATAAGAAAAAAAATGAAAATAGAAACCTTCTTGTTACAAATCCTCAAAATGGATTGTGAAGATGAGCACCAAAATCTTGTAACAATTCCCAAGGACAGTTCAACTTCTGCCAGGTGTTATATCCACACTTGCTTCTTTAGGGAGTTGGGGAAATGCCATCTGTTGCCTCCTCAGAGGATGTTTCTTCTTCTTTATTATCCTCTAAAAAGGACGCTGCTTCCCAGGCTAAAAAGGTATCCTCAGCAGGCCAATTAAAAGCCAAAATCTCATCCCTCTTTGGTAGAATCTTGTTCCAGCTAGTAACCAATTGATGAATTTCAGTTATCACCTTAGTAAAATGCACCCTGGCATCTTGTAACATTTCAATTGTTTGTACAAAAGGAAGAGTATCTTCAGTGCTAATAGCAACATCCATCTTGACTGATACTTCATTCTCAATTTG
This sequence comes from Chamaecyparis obtusa, assembly GCA_027943335.1. NCBI lineage: Eukaryota > Viridiplantae > Streptophyta > Pinopsida > Cupressales > Cupressaceae > Chamaecyparis > Chamaecyparis obtusa. The sequence goes on from BSBK01004554.1 coordinate 560,876, forward strand.
TTCCAACCATTTTTCCCTCTCTTTTATGGTTCCATCTACTCTAACAAGACCTGGGAATATCTGAAAATCATTCTGCAAGTATCTTACTCTTAAAAGAGCTACTTTTCTCTTTACTTCTTCCCTAGATACTTCAAAATCAAGGAGAGATTTGACAATTTTATAAGTAATTGCCAATTGGGGGCACACAGTACTATGATCTTTAATTGATTTAAGAAATGACTTCAAAAATTTTTCCCTAGGCACCCACTTATCCAAAATTTTGTCCACAGTGTCTTCTTCTTTTCTAAAGGAAAGCAAAATGTCAGATAACTACCCTGCATATTTATAAACCTCTCTGGGCTTTACATTCCTAACAAAGTGCTAAATGGTGTCCTTTATTCTCTTTTTAGATTTCTGTTGTTCTCTCTCTTCTACATCTTCACTGGCTAGGGAAGGGGCAACAGGGATAATGGGGCTTGAGGAGGAAGGACCAGCAGTAGAAGAAGGAAGTTGCAACTATTGTGGTGCTTGGATTGAGCTTTCCTCCCCCAACCTTTTCTTCAAGTCTGCAATTATTTTATCTTTCTCAAACAATCCTTGTTTCAAATCTCCATATGCCCTCAGCATTTCTTCAAATTGTCTTGTGAGTTCCTCCTTCTCTTTTTCTTCCCTTTCTACCACCATTTCTACAAGGTGAGCTGTGGCTACCACCATACTTGATTCTTCTATTGCTGAGGTGTCCAAAACCCTCTTGACTATGAGACCACCAGAGAGACTATCCTTAATTATTTGCTTTCCTTTATTTTTCTCATCCTTCTTTCATGACCACATGACCAAATCTTGATAGAAATTACTAAAAGCAACTCCTTTGACGACTTTTTTTGCCTCTTCCTTGGTCTTGTACACAGGTGTAGTTGTTTTCTAACTGCATCAAGGACTATTGCATCAGCTATGTCCCATTCAGGGAGGACAAGTACTCCTGCATTCTTTACCGATTCTCTCCCCTGTTCTGGAGTAGTCCCTTGAAAGCTATCTTTCATCTCTTTCCTAATTTCATCTTCAATAGTTTTAAGATCCTTATTAGGATTCTCCTTGTGCTTCTTCTCATAGGGTTCCTCAAATTTACTCATGTTCATTTTCCATAACAATTGTAGAAAGGCTCGGGTCTTCACAAATGCATCATCAACCAGAAATTCTTCACATGCCTATTTGACTATAAGGTCCAATTCTATCCCTGCAATTTGTCCCACTGTTAAGCCTAACTGAGGCTCCTTTGGTTGCTCTGGAATTCCCTCATTTATTTCATCTTGAGTCATGAATATTTGACCCTAAGATCCCATTTGTTGAACCTGCTCTATGATCTCCTGATCATCTCTAACATTCAAGGGTGACTGTGAAGGAGAATATTCTTCCTTTGAATCATGAGGCCTCTCTTCTATCCTTTGTTTCTTGGTGGGAGGTGAAAAATCAAGGATGTCTTCGCCTAGCTGGTCTTGCGGTACATCTATAATTTCTTCAACCTCCTTTTGCCTCCCCACCTACTTTGATGTAGAAGGGAGATCTTCTCTTTTCTTTTGCTGCTTCTTGAAGTCAGACTTAGGGATTATTACACCGTAACCAGTCCTTTCTTGCAACATATATTTGCCAGGAGACAACACATTTGCAAATGCACCTTTTCCCAATAATGATTTAGCCTTCTCAGGGTTGTCCTCCATGGCCTTTTTCTTTTCCTCCTCCAAAGTCTTAAAAATTTCTTGAAAACAATTCATGAGAGTATCTATCCTCTTTTCCATAGGATTTATACTGCCTATAGGATCATATTGGCAATCAAATTGCTAGACAAAATCTCATGTTTTCTTGTACACTAACCACTTTTCATTTCTGACTGCTTGGTCTTGCAACCTTGGGGTATTTCTAATAATATCTTCAGGAAAATTAAAAATGTGGTTTATTGCTGAGCATCTGACCCTCATTCTGAACAATTCATTGTAGAAACCCTCTGGGTCTATCGTCTGAGAGGTTGTGGTTGTCAAATGATATGGATCTAGGATTTTATGCATATGAAGCCACCCACCCTTTGTGATTATAAACTGGTGAGCAATGGTAATATTTGGGAACAAAGTTCCTCTACCTTTAGCAATATTATTCTTCTCAATATCCGCTAATTGTCTAAAGAATTCTGCAATGCCAATCTTGATGGGAACTTGGAAAGGAAAAATAAAAGGAGGCCCCCTAAAACCATATAATCTAATAACAGTTGAATAGGGATAGAAAATAAAATCACCCCAATTGTGCACTATGTTGAGGTCTTTTGCAAATTGTTGTGGTCTAACAATTTCGGCCAAGGCAACCGGGACTCTAGGGCTATTATGAACAAAGAATAGTCTCAATCTTGCTGCAAAACATTTGTTAAACTGTATATAACTACTATCCTTTCTGTCCCATGTCATATTTGAATTCCAAAGCTAAACAGGCATGTCCTCTCCACCTCTCTGTTTGGATAAGTCCATTTCTTTAGCAAAATAATCAGCACCCTTGAAAAAAAACATGTACATCATAAAAGAGTACCAGCAAAAGGGTTTATCAACTTTATTCTTTTGAATCCCCATTAGTCCATCATGGATTAAGTCATCAATGTAGGGGGCATAATCAAAAGTAATTGACAGATGTGGATGGAATATCTGGATCACCATATACATGAGGTGCCGTGGCATTTTCTCATTAGCATCTTCCCCAAAAACCTGACATAGTGACCAATAGGCACCTCTTGCCAGTACATCAAAATACTCTATTTTGAATGGCTCCTGTGCACCTAGTCCTATAACAATCTTGTTTCCAATTTGAATGCAAAAGTCTTTTACAAGATCAATTCTAAGGAGATGTCTCTGTGCATCATATACCTCTCTTAATTCTTTAAAATCAATTAGTTCTAGGTTAGGTGAGGGGTCACTTAGTCTAAAAACCATTTTGATTTCCTTAGCAGAGATTGTCAATAGCTTTTTCCTTCTAACACCCCTAATCTCTTTAGTAATAGGGTCATAGGTTTTTGCAACTTCTATCATTAGATCTACATCTAAGAAGACATCGGGTACCACAATCTTGCCTAAGTCATTTTCCCATACATTACAGGCGAGAATAGGATTTCTCTGGCTGAATCCTACTGTAAATAATGTTAGCCCAGTGAAGTCAAAAGTGCCACTTGCATTAAGAAAACCAATCTTAGCATCCCTGATATAATTTCCTGTATCATAGAATCCATCTGCCACTTTTACCCTAGGCTCCTTTGGTGTTAGTTGTTTGACCTCTACCAAATTTACTATTGAGCTAGGAAAAATTTGTAATAAGTCTTCATGTAGACCCCTCTTAAGATAATCGGTTTCACCAGAAAGCTCCTTCCTAGGTGGCATTTCTAGGGCTTATAGCTTAAGTATATTGGGTGCAAAAGAACACAGTAGCAAAGCAATACTTCTTAACAGAACAAGTAAGTGCAAGAAGAACCAACCTTTTCTTCAAAATCCCTAAGAAAAAAAGAATCAATTTTTGCAATTCTGTTCGTGAAACTCTCCACAAATTTTTATCTCCTTGTGGTTTTTTGAGGAAGCCTAGATTTTGATATACTCAGAATCAATCCACAATTATTTTAGTAATTTACTTCGCATGATTTCGCCATTAATTTTTTGGGAGATGAACTGTCACTTGTCTGAACCTTTCACCCACTTCACCTTCAATTTAAATTCTGACCGTTGATTGTCACTTGGAAAATAATGCAATGATTTTTCACATGATCACATAGCTCAAAAGAAGCTCATGCGACCATATGACAAGCCATTATGTCAGTCCCTTTATTGGCGACAATCCCTTATAACTTTCACTGTGTTACTGTTAACACAAAATGTTAGTCACATGATCACATAGCTTGAAAGAAGCTCATGCAAACATGCGACAAACTGTTAGCCTTCAAATGCTGTCATCTTTTCTTCAAGTTACTGGTCCCACTTCGCCTTTGTCAATAAAGAAAATCCATGCTTGCAACACCTGGCAAGTTTTCATGTAATTCCTTTCTTTCTGAGTACTAGTGTTTGCTGACATCATCATCAGCAAGTATTATCGACCAATCAAGGAAAAACTATATGCAAAAACTGACATTGGTCCCACTATTTTTAACCAATGAGAAACCACCATTCATGTACACCTGTCAATGGTCCCACATGAGAATTACACTGAGCTTTATGCAAGATCGACGGTTAGTTGCATGATCGCATAGACCTCTAATATTCTATGTGATTATATGACAACCATCGGATCTTCCCTTCATTACTTTCATCTTTGAAGATTCTTTTGACAATGGTCCCACTATCCTTTACAAATAAAAAGATGCCACTTGGAAAATACCTGTCAGCGGTCCCACTTTGTTTTTGCATTAAGCTTCACTGTAAGATCAACTGTTAGTCGCATGATCGCATAGGTCTCTAAGATTCTTTGCAAACACATGACTTTCGTTAGATCTTTTTTAAAGATACAAAGGTGAATAAAAGCCGAAACATTAGAATATAAGGTATTTAGGACTTAGGACATAGTATTTATATCACCAGGCCTTTAGAATTAGGGAAAATAAAGATATGACCCCCCGAGTGATGATAAAATAAATGTATGTGCTTTTCTATGAATCTAAGTGACTCAAAAAATGTAAAGCTCAAATATAAATGAATAGAGCGACCTAGGGTTTTTTGAAAATGTCATATATTTAGGGTTTTTCTCAGGTTTAACTCTTAGTTACGGCTCACAGGATATTGAGGAAAAATAGATAATTTTGCAGGATTTTTAATGGGTTTTCTTTAGCAAAATTATCAAAATCTTTTAACAGTTATGCACACTTCAATTTTATAAAAATTTCACAAGATTGACATACTGAAGAATTGAAGTGCCAACAGTGGCTCTGTCTGGGGATGTATGCCTCTTGCAGGCATGAAAAGAATTCAGAAGCTCTGGGATAAGAAGACCATCTACTGAAACAAAACAACTAACCTACTCACATAACTAGAAAAAACACACAACTGGGAAAGGGAAACTATCTACTGTTCATGGATAGTGAGAGTACCTTAAGAAAAGTACAACTTGAGGAATTGTCCATGAACTGGAAATTCCATTTCGTTCCCAATCAAGTCCTTCAGAATGTATGAATCAGGTCCCCATGTTTGACTAATCAAATATGGTCCCAACCAAATAGGGTCAAATTTTCTGTGTTTACCATTGTCTTCAAGCCTGGCATTCCACATCAGGACCAAATCATTATCTTAAAAACTTCTGACTGTAGTTTTTCTGTCATACAAATTCTTATACCTGAGCTGAGATCTCAAATTTGTATCATGTGCTTCCCTCCTTGATTCATCTAGTTGTATCAGGTCCGGTAATCTGATCTTCATTTCATCATCTTGATCATCATCATACAACTGGATGAACTTGTACATTTGCAGAAAATTATTTTGTGGTAACCTGGCATGGATACCATACACTAAATCAAAAGGAGCACACCCTATAGCCTTCTTGATTGTCACTCTGTCAGCCCACAGAGCTAGCTGTAGTTTTGAATCCCATGCCTTCTTGTTTGCATCTAAGACTCTCTTCAAAAATTTTATCAAGCTTTTGTTGCTTGATTCAACCTGACCATTTCCTTGAGGATGGTAAGGAGCAGAGTATGAAATTTTTATACCATATTGTAAACAAAAGTTAACAAATTCTTTAGATCTGAAACACAAAGCATTGTCTACAACTAAAACTTCAGGGCATCCAAACCTTATCAGCAAATTTTGCATTAGGAAATCAATAACCACTTTACTGGTTGCTTTTTTAGTGGGAATGGCTTCCACCCACTTTGTAAAGTAATCAGTTGCAACCAATATATAGTAATGTCCCCCACTAGATTTGTTTGGGATCTCTCCTATGAAATCCATACCCCACTTTTGAAAAGGGGCTTCCACAGTTACAGGACTCAGAGGCAAATTTCCACTGAATTTCAATTTTTCTGAAAATCTCTAACAAGCATCACATTTTTTGACAAAGGAATGTGCATCCTTGAAAATACTTGGCCATGAAAATCCAGACCTCAGTGTCTTATGTACAGTAGTCTTGGCCATATAATGGCCACCACACACACCTTCATGCATTGCTTGCAACAGATCATTAGCCTTTTGAGGGTCAACACATTTCGGCAAGACACCCTCATTACTCCTCCACCGTAATTCTCCTTTAATGATCACATATTTTAGAGCATGTAATTTGACAGTCCTCCTTTTGTGGTCTTCCATATTAGAAGGAAGTAAGAGCTTTTTCAAGTATCTAATGATATCTTTGTACCATTCACAACAATCTAAATCACAAATGTATGGGCTTTGTTCTTCTTCAAGAGTGTTGATTTGATTAGCATCCAAATTGCTTTGGGCCATAAGTTTTGCTAACCCCAATCCTCTTACTAGTTTGGTGATTTGGATATTAATATTAAACTCTTGGATTCTATTGATCCACCTGCATCTTCTCCCTGAAACTTCTTGTTGAACCAAGATTTCTTTTACAACAGCACTGGGCACATATGCAACTACAGTTGCCCCTACCAAATAACATCTAAAATTCTTGATATCTTTGACCAATGCATAGGCCCGTTTCTCATTTATATCATACTTTAATTCAGCTACCTGCAATGATTTACTAAAAAAGGAAATGGGCTGTTCAAAGCCCTCTAAGTTCTTCTGTAACAATACTGCAGCTATAGTATGATAAGAAGCAAATGAAAATATTTGGATTGGCTTACTAAAATCTGGTGATCTTAATACATGGGCACTTTTAATAGCCATTTTGATATCATAAAAAGATTGCTTGGCCTCATTATTCCATTCCACCTTTGCATTCTTCTTTAGCATTTTAGAGATGGGAACACTGATTTCAGCAAAGTTTGTGAAAAACCTTCTGACAAAGTTTATCTGACCAAAGAAAGATTGGATACCTTTTACATTTTTTGGCAATGGTACCTTGTCTATTGCTGCTACTCTCTTAGGATCAATCTTGGCTCCATCCTTAGATACAATATGTCCCAAAAGCTTACCCTCAGTTACTCCAAAGGAACACTTCCTTGGGTTAAGGGAAACTCCATATTCTAGAGCTCTTACAAAGATTTTTTCCAAGTGACCACAATGTTGGTCCTTCTTTTCTGAATAAGCTATCAAATCATCCTGATAAACAACAAGAAATTTTTTTATGAAATCTACAAAGGCTACATCCATGGCTCTTTGAAAGGTAGCCCCAACATTAGTTAAACCAAAGGGCATCCTAACATACATATAAGTACCCCATGGAGTGGTAAATGCAGTTTTGAATTGTTCTATTTCTTTGACAACTACTTGATTGTAACCTAAAAAACCATCCATCATGGACATTAATTTAGATCCAGTAACCCTCTGTAACATGGCTTCCATGTTTGGTAGACCATAATTATCCTTTAAAGAATTCACGTTCAAGTTTCTAAAGTCTACACATAGCCTGATGTCTCCATTCTTTTTTCTTACTGGGACAAGATTAGAAACCAATGTTGAATGCCTAATAGGTTGAATGATGCCTGCATCACTCATCTTTTTTAGCTCATCTTGCTTTTTTGGTGCCAAAGTAGGGTTGACAAGTCTCAACTTTTGTCTAAAAGGTTTGGTATTTTCCTCCAAAGGAATTTCATGTTGGAACAAGTCTTCTCTATATGCCTTTAAATCATCATAAGACCAAGCAAAGACATGTTTATACTTTCTAAGAAGACCTATCAGAGACTTTTTTATTTCAGGAGTCAGGCTTCCCCCAATATATACATTTTTTGGGGCTTCCTTTGTTCCTAAATTTATTTCCTCTACACCTTCAAGCTTGCTTAAAAGCTTTTCCGGGGAAGAGCTATCATGTCTATCAAATGCTCTTTCCAACACTACCAAACCCTTTGGGACTTTATTTGTTTTCAACTGCAAGATCTCCTTGCCAAGGAGAGAGTCTTTATTATCCGATGTTTCTACATACTCACCAAAATTTATCTCTTTATCTCCAAAAATTGCATCATAATGCAGAAATCTTAAAATGTTCAAGTCATCATCAAAAACTTGCCAATTTTCATAATTATCTGGTATGGATGGCCTAGTTTGAATCTCAATCCTAGATATCCCTGCAAAAGTGATATCCTTTGGCCTTAATGCAATGTTAACCAATAAATCAGCCATTCTATTATGGCCTCTATCCATCCAATCAATACAGAAAGCATCAAACTGTTCTATCTCATCCCAAACAACATTCCTATATTGTTTTAACCTTTGGTTTCTTGAAACATATTTGGATCTAATCTGAGATACAACTAATTCTGAATCTCCAATAACTCTAAGATTTTTGATCTTGTGCTTTGAGGATAATCTTAATCCTATCAGTAAAGCCTCATACTTTGCAGTATTATTTGTACAAGTAAATGACAGGGTGAAAGAAAACTTAAAAGTTTTTTCAGTGGGGGAAATTAACAACACACCTCCACCAGATCCCTCTTTAGAGAAATCACCATCAAAGTACATGGTCCAAAGACCATTTTGACTTGTTACATTTATTTCCATCTGAGCTAACAGAGAAGGTTCATCTTCATTATCATTACTCTGTACTTGAAAAGAATTTATGACAGTATCTAGAAAACAATTAATTTTATTATCACTAGCTTCTTCCTCAATCATGTGAGGGGTTATAACTTCCCTGAGTACCTTAATGCTCTCACCAGTGATATTAAAAGTAGCATAAGATAAGTCACACTAGATGCTACCTCCCATTGCTACACTCCATTTTCTTGATAACAACATTCCATATTGTGGAGGAATATCCACAACTAAAACACTCATAGTCAGTTGTTTCTCAGGACAAGCAACAAGCCTATAAGGTAAGGCTTTTATTGTTCGAATTACTCATACCTCCCTAGATTCCAGTGCCTGGCATCTCCCATGAGGAGTATCAACCTGCAATCCCATTGATCTCATAATTTCAGTAGGCATGACAGTATTTGAGGCTCCTGAGTCAATCATGCAATTTTTCAACATTTTATCATTTATGACCAATGTCAGGAAAAAAGGATCAACAGCTCCCATAGAGGTATTAACAACATTAGTGTCCAAATAGATCTAAGGAATTTTTGAAATAATTTCTTCAGTGTCCTTTTTAGTTGGATCTTGACCCTTCATTCTAGTATTCACTGGTTCCTGAATGTCTGTGGTTTGAACACCATTTATCCATGTGAGGGCTTTCTCTTTGTGTTCATTTATCCTCATCATCTCCAATAAAGGCACTTTTACTATGATTTGAGATAACAACTGATTCATGTCAATAGGTGCATAATTTAAAATAGATAAGTCTATCTTTCCTTTTGGGGTATCCTTGACTTCAGGTTGTGTGGCTGTACCCAATTGTTCTTTATCCTTTGATTTATTTTCAGGTTGGGAAATTGGGGTAGTAGCCATTGGAGTTTTAGCCTTAATCTTAAAAACCTTGATTGGTTCAACAGGCTTTTCAGTGCCCCTTTGCTTTAATTTCTTGGCATCATTAGCAGCCTTATTTTTTGTGGCAGACTACTTTGCATCTTCTTTATCCTTTTTAATAAAGACACCTGCTGGTTTACCAAATGTTTTGTCAACAGTCCTATTTCTAAGGATATAATTACTCTTGGCCTGTGTCACCATATCAGCAGTGATCTGGGCTATCTCTTCATCAGAGGGTCTTCTTAATACAATAGGTTCTTCAACTTGTTCAAAGTTGTTATTTACATCTTCAATTTCTTCCTCTTCTTCATCGGAAAAAACTTGTTGATGGTAAGCCTCTCCTCTATTCTGAGAATGATTTACATCTTGATTTTCATTTTCTTCATCAAAGTCAAACTCTTCGACAAATTTAGCAAAGGTCATTCCACAACCTCTGTCATCATATGATTCATCTTCCTCCTCTTCTTGTTCAATACTTTCAGACATATTCTGAGAAATCACACAATAATTTGAATCATGAGGGGATTGGCACACAGTGCACCATGGAATTTCACCAGTCATATTGATTGAATGCTTTTGCAAAGGGTCAGGGGTTTTATCATTTGGTCTCATATCCTTCTTTTCTGGGGCAATAGGCTTTCCATCCTTCCATTGTGTATTATAAGGAAAGTTCTGCATTCTAGGCTGCCTGTTGAAATTATTTTGAGGAGGTCTATCATTTCCCTGAAACTTATTTTTACTTTCTCCTGGTTTTAGATCTTTTAAGGCATTAAGGCTCTACTTGAGGTTATCATCCTCCCTAGGTTTCACATTAGTAGTCTTATCAACTTCTTTCTTTCCAAACCTAGGGGCCTTAGGATCTTCTCTTCTTCCTAATTTTCCAGATACCCTTCTATTGCTCTCAATGTTCACAACGAATCTTTGAGCTTCTCTGATAGTCCTAGGGTCTTTATCCCTAAGTAAGTATCCCATCTTGGCATCAAAAGTATTTAAATATGTTGCCAAACATACCTTTTCATCCAGCCTCATGACTTGGAAGAGCTTGTGCATTGCTTTTTGAAACCTTACATTGAATTCCAAGACTTCCTCATTCTGGTTTTTCTTTATATTGTTGAATTCATTCAACATAAAACCTTCATTAGTTTTTATCACCATACTGATAATTAAAACAACTTATAAAATCATCCCAAGAACCAATACAATCATAAGGGAGCCCCCTAAACCAGTCTCTTGTATCTTAAGTTAAAGATTGAACAAACAATTTCATGATGACATCTTTATATTCTATTTCATAGTCATCAATCATATCAATAAAGTTCTTTAGATGTTCTTCACAAGAAACAACATTATTTCCAATAAACTTAGGTAATTTCTCTCTAATCTTTGCAGGAATCAAATTAGGATAACCAGCAATATTGTTAAAGAGAAGCTGTCTGTACCTTTCAATGTGAACTGTTCCTCTTTGTAATGAAGCATTTGTTTGAGAGGTGGAAGCTTTGTTATTTGCTGCATTAGCAATATTTGCAGTAGTCACTGGTGTGACAATGGCAGCCTGAGTAGTAGAATTTCCAACATTAACATTAGATGTTGTCGCATGGTTAGTTGGAATTGAAGGAGTAAAAGACTGTCTAAGAAAATCAACTTTCTTTTTCATTTCCAAGGTTGCAACCTCAATTTCTGCCTTCTCTAATTCTTTAGCAATAACCTCTTGTTCTATTCTAGCCCTTTCTAAATCATTTTCCAATTTGGACAAAGGATCTATTTGGGTATTGTCATTTTTAGGCTCATTTATTGTGATCCCTTTTGAAATCTGTTTTCCTTTATCCTTAGGCTTCCTAACTTCAGCAATGGGTCGGATAATAGGTTGTTCACCAACCTCCTTGGGGGCTTCTACACAATTTATGACCTTCAAAGTCATCAACTATCTTTTGAGCTGATCTGCCCTAATTTGGGCCCATCTTATTTCAGTTTCCTTTTCAGCTTCTCTTTCCTTCCTAATTGCAATTTGTTCCTGGATACTTTTTTCTAAATTATAGACTTCTTCAAAAATATCCTCTGAATCTAGAAGAGTAGTGTCAGATGGTGAATTTTCAGACGTAGAATCTCCTTGCTGATTTCTAGAATTTTTAGGACTTTCAGAAGGAGAAGGTCCCCAGTTTGGGGGATCATTTCTTCCTTCCAGGCCCCTGCTCTTACTTCTTGACCTTCTGATTTCCTTTTGAGATTCTACATCTGGGTTCATCTTTTTCTTATGATGCACTTCATCATTTTTATGAAAATAAAAATCCTCATATGCTCCTAAACCCAAATCAACTACCTCTTCATACTCAGAGGTATTTTCTTCTTGGTCATGAATGATTTGGTGATTTATTTTCATATTTTTCTATTGTTTCCATGTTTGAGACATATCACCACTATTCTAATTTCTTCTAGGTAAGTAAGTCCTAGAAGTACTTGGAAGTTCACCTTCTAATCTACTTTCTGGATGGTCCTTCCTCCAAGCCCTAGTAATTCTTTGACTCATAATTGCAAGTATGTGAAACAATTTCTTGTTTTCTTATTATCTTTACTCAGCACTGCTGCAGAGACTTTCAGAGTCACCACCAACACAAGTTGGGAAATATCTTCACACACTTAGTAGATCAAAGTATTCAATACTTGGTAAGTAATCAAAACAAAGATTACTATAAACAGATGCAAAGCTAAATGAGATTTTCAGGTTCTCATCTAATCCAAAGCTTGCAAATATTCCTCTGTTTTCCAATGGTGCTTTACTGGTTCTAAAAAATAAGAAGGCCAGGAGTCTAGCTCAACTTGTACCTACATTATTTGATATTCAAATTTATAATACCAGAGATCTAAAATTCAAATTTATCATAGTATTTCAATCCCTATTCCCTAGCAGAGTCGCCATTTTTTTGGTTTCCCAAAATGGGAGTTTATGCTCTAACAGGAAACCAATACATCTACATATTTTGAGGATGGGTTAGATCCAAATATGGTGCTCTAAAGATGATTGGACCAACTATAGGGAGAAACTTCCCTCTGATCTTTTGGCTCTGCAAAACCAAGGAGGGTGCTCCTAATCCAGTAACAAAACTTGCTTTACTAATTCACTGACTGGATTTGAATGTAACATATAAATGATAAGAGAAACCTAAATGATGACCATTCATTCATAGATTTTTCACTATCACTATGTGGTAAAATGATTCTGTAAATCACTGTAATTTAAAGAATTTCGACAATTTATGCTTAAAGATGGAAATATCAGTAGAATCCTTTCAAATACTAATCTCTATGAGAAAACTTCACTGCCGGCCAGTGTCTTATCCATTGGGCAACACTTCCACTGCAAGATTGTTATACATGAACAAATATACTGAAATTTGAATGATTTTAATCCTTTAAAAATACTAATCACCCCCTGGTGGATTTTATCAAAGGATTCCTAGGTTCACACTACTTACTGGTGTATCCTGAAGTAAAACTTCAGAGAATTTATGTCATATTCAAAGCTTATTTAATTTGATCATGAATCAGAGCTGAGAAATATAAACATACACACAGAGATTTATCCATGCAATGAATTAGAACAATTCATAATTCAAACAAAAATACTCAAGGAGAGATATAAACCCAGGATTTTATTTCAAATATAATATCAGTATCATGATATCAAAATGCTTTACAATGTAACCCTTCTGAAATTAACTTGAACCAAAATTATTGTTCTCCTATAGGAATATGCCCTAATACAATCTATGATATCCCAGACTCAAAAAACTTATCAGTCAAATTGATCAAGTTCTCGGTCCTTTCTCACTGATCCTGGTAATCCTTTTATAGAAAACAAGGATTGCAAACAATCTTTGGATATTTTTAGAAAAGACAAGAAAGGAGCTTTCACATAAGACAAAAAATGAAAATAGAAACCTTCTTGTTACAAATCCTCAAAATGGATTGTGAAGATGAGCACCAAAATCTTGTAACAATTCCCAAGGACAGTTCAACTTCTACCAGGTGTTATATCCGCACTTGCTTCTTAAGGGAGTTGGGGAAATGCCATCTGTTGCCTCCTCAGAGGATGTTTCTTCTTCTTTATTATCCTCTAAAAAGGATGCTGCTTCCCAGGATGAAAAGGTATCCTCAGCAGGCCAATTAAAAGCCAAAATCTCATCCCTCTTTGGCAGAATCTTGTTCCAGCTAGTAACCAATTGATAAATTTCAGTTATCACCTTAGTAAAATGCACCCTGGCATCTTGTAACATTTCAATTATTTGTACAAAAGGAAGAGTATCTTCAGTGCTAATAGTAGCATCCATCTTGACTGATACTTCATTCTCAATTTGTTCCAACCATTTTTCCCTCTCTTTTATGGTTCCATCTGCTCTAACAAGACCTGGGAATATACGAAAATCATTCTGCCAGTATCTTACTCTTAAAAGAGCTGATTTTCTCTTTACTTCTTCCCTAGATACTTCAAAATCAAGGAGAGATTTGACAATTTTATAAGTAATTGCCAATTGGGGGCACACAATACTATGATCTTTAATTGATTTAAGAAATGACTTCAAAACATTTTCCCTAGGCACCCACTTATCCAAAAAATTTCCCACAGTGTCTTCTTCTTTTCTAAAGGAAAGAAAAATGTTAGATAACTGCCCTGCATATTTATAAACCTCTCTGGGCTTTACATTCCTAACAAAGTGTTGAATGGTGTCCTTTATTCTCTTTTCAGATTTCTTCTGTTCTCTCTGTTCTACATCTTCACTGCTTAGGGAAGGGGCAAGAGGAGACATGGGAAACTCAATAATGGGGCTTGAGGAGGAAGGACCAACAATAGAAGAAGGAAGTTGCAACTATTGTGGTGCTTGGATTGAGCTTTCCTCCCCCAACCTTTTCTTCAAGTCTGCAATTATTTTATCTTTCTCAAACAATCCTTGTTTCAAATCTCCATATGCCCTCAGCATTTCTTCAAATTGTCTTGTGAGCTCCTCCTTCTCTTTCGCTTCCCTTTCTACCACCTTTTCTAAAAGGTGAGCTGTGGCTACCACCATACTTGATGCTTCTATTGCTGAGGTGTCCAAAACCCTCTTGACTATGAGACCACCAAAGAGACTATCCTTAATTATTTGCTTTCCTTTGTTTTTCTCATCCTTCTTTAATGACCACATGACCAAAGCTTGATAGAAATTACTAAAAGCAACTCCTTTGATGGCCTATTTTGCCTCTTCCTTGGTCTTGTACACAGGTGTAGTTTGTTTTCTAACTGCATCAAGGACTATTGCATTAGCTATGTCCCATTAAGGGAGGACAAGTACTCCTGCATTCTTTACCAATTCTTTCCCTTGTTCTGGAGTAGTCCCTTGAAAGTTATCTGTCATCTCTTTCCTAATTTCATCTTCAATAGTTTTAAGACCCTTATTAGGATTCTCCTTGTGATTTTTCTCACAGGCTTCCTCAAATTTACTCATGTTCATTTTCCATAAAAATTGTAAAAAGGCCCAGGTCTTCACAAATGCATCATCAACCAGAAATTCTTCACATGCCTGTTTGACTATAGGGTCCAATTCTGTCCCTGCAATTTGTCCCACTGTTAGGCCTAACTGAGGCTCCTTTGGTTGCTCTGGAATTCCCTCATTTATTTCATCTTGAGTCATGAATATTTGACCCTGAGATCCCATTTGTTGAACCTGCTCTATGATCTCCTGATCATCTCTAACATTCAAGGGTGACTGTGAAGGAGAATATTCTTCCTCTGAATCATGAGGCCTCTTTTCTATCCTTTGTTTCTTGGTGGGAGGTGAAAAATCAAGGATGTCTTCACCTAGCTGGTCTTGGGGTACATCTATAATTTCTCCAACCTCCTTTTGCCTCCCCACCTGCTTTGATGTAGAAGGGAGATCTTTTCTTTTCTTTTGCTGCTTCTTGAAGTTAGACTCAGGGATTATTACATCGTAACCAGTCCTTTCTTGCAACATATATTTTCTAGGAGGCAACACCTTTAAAAATGCACCTTTGCCCAATAATGATTTAGCCTTCTCAGGGTTGTCCTCCATGGCCTTTTTTTTCTTCTTCAACAGAGCCTTAAAAATTTCTTGAAAATAATTCATGAGAGTATCTATCCTCTTTCCCATAAGATTTATACTGCTTATACGATCATATTGGGGATCAAATTGCCGGACAAAATCCCATGTTTTCTTGTACACTAACCACTTTTCCTTTCTGACAGCTTGGTCTTGCAACCCTGGGGTATTTCTAATAATATCTTTAGGAAAATTAAAAATGTGTTTTATTGATGAGCATCTTACCCTCTTTCTAAACAATTCATTGTAGAAACCCTCTGGGTCTATCGTCTGGGAGGTTGTGGTTGTCAAATGATATGGATCTAGGATTTTATGCATATGAAGCCACCCACCCTTTGTGATTATAAACTGGTGAGCAATGGTAATATTTGGGAACAAAGTTCCTCTACCTTTAGCAATATTACTCTTCTCAATATCCCCTAATTGTCTGAAGAATTCTGATATGCCAATCTTGATGGGAACTTGGAAAGGAAAAATAAAAGGAGTCCCCCTGAAACCATATAATCTAATAATAGTTGAATAGGGATAGAAAATAAAATCACCCCAATTGTGCACTATGTTGAGGTCCTTTGCAAATTGTTGTGGTCTAACAATTTCGGCCAAGGTGACTGGGACTCTAGGGCTATTATGAACAAAGAATAGTCTCAATCTTTCTGCAAAACATTTGTTAAACTGTATATAACTACTATCCTTTCTGTCCCATGTCATATTTGAATTCCACAGCTAAACAGGCATGTCCTCTCCACCTCTTTGTTTGGATAATTCCATTTCTTTAGCAAAATAATCAGCACCCTTGAAGAAAAACATGTACATCATAAGAAAGTACCAGCAAAAGGGTTTATCAACTTTATTCTTTTGAATCCCCATTAGTCCATCATGGATTAAGTCAGCAATGAAGGGGGCATAATCAAAAGTAATTGACAGATGTGGATGTAATATCTGGATCACCATATACATCAAGTGCTGTGGCATTTTCTCATTAGTATCTTCTCCAAAAACCTCACATAGTGAACAATAGACACCTCTTGCCAGTACATCAAAATACTCTATTTTGAAAGGCTTCTGTGCACCTAGTCCTATAACAATCATATTTCCAATTTGAGTGCAGAAGTCTTTTACAGGACCAATTCTAAGGAGATGTCTCTGTGCATCATATACCTCTCTTAATTCTTTAAAATCAATCGGTTCCAGATTAGGTGAGGGGTCACTTAGTCTAAAAACCATTCTGATTTCCTCAGCAGAGATTGTCAATAGCTTTTGCCCTCTAACACCCCTAATCTCTTTAGTAATAGGGTCATAGGTTTTTGCAACTTCAATCATCAGGTCTGCATCTAAGAAGACACCAGGTACCACAATCTTGCCTATGTCATTTTCCCATACATTACAGGCAGGAATATGGGTATTTCTCTGGCTGAATCCTACTATAAATAATGTCAGCCCAGTGAAGTCAAAAGTGCCACTTGCATTAAGAAAACCAAGCTTAGAATCCCTGATATAATTTCCTGTATTATACAATCCATCTGCCACTTTTACCCTAGGCTCCTTTGGTGTTAGTTGTTTGACCTCTACCAAATTTACTCTTGAGCAAGGATAAATTTGTAATAAGTCTTCATGTAGACCCGTCTTAAGATAATCGGTTTCACCAGAAAGCTCCTTCCTAGGTGGCATTTCTAGGGCTTATAGCTTAAGTATATTGGGTGCAAAAGAACACAGTAGCAAATCAATACTTCTTAACATAACAAGTAAGTGCAAGAACAACCAACCTTTTCTTCAAAATCCCTAAGAAAACAACAATCAGTTTCTGCAATTCTGTTCGCCAAACTCTCCGCAAATTTTTATCTCCTTGTGGTTTTTCAAGGAAGCATAGATTTTGATATACTCACAATCAATCCACAATTATTTCAGTAATTTACTTTGCATGATTTTGCCATTAATTTTTTGGGAGACGAACTGTCAGTTGTCTGAACCCTTCACCCACTTCACCTTCAATTTAAATTCTGACCGTTGATTTTCACTTGGCAAATAATCAAACGATTTGTCACATGATCGCATAGCTCAAAAGAAGCTCATGCGATCATATGACAAGCCATCATGTTAGTCCCTTTATTGGTGGCAATCCCTTATAACTTTCATTGTTAACATAAAAAGTTAGTCGCATGATTGCATAGCTTGAAAGAAGCTCATGCGTACATTCGAAAAACCGTTAGCCTTCAAACACCATCATCTTTTCTTCAAGTTACTGGTCCCACTTTGCCTTTGTCATTAAAGAAAATCCATGCTTGCAACAACTGGCAAGTTTTCATGTAATTCCTTTCTTTCCGAGCACTGGTGTTTGCTGACATCATCCACATCAGCAAGTATTATCGACCAATCAAGGAAAAACTATATGCAAAAATTGACATTGATCCCACTGTTTATAACCAATGAGAAACTGCCAGTCATGTACACCTGTCAATGGTCCCACCTGAGAATTACACTGAGCTTCATGCAAGATTGACGGTTAGTCGCATGATCACATAGACCTCTAAGATTCTATGTGATTATACGACAACCATCGGATCTTCCCTTCATTACTTTCATCTTTGAAGATTCTTTTGACACTGGTCCCACTGTCCTTTACAAATAAAAAGTTACCACTTGGGAAATACCTGTTAGCGGTCCCACTTTGTTTCCGCATTAAGCTTCACTGTAAGATCAACGGTTAGTCACATGATCGCATAGGTCTCTAAGATTCTTTGCGAACACATAACCACTGTTAGATCTTCTTTAAAGATACAAAGATGAATGTAAGCCAAAACATTAGAATATAAGGTATTTAGGACTTAGGACATATTATTTATATCAACAGGCCTTTAGACTTAGGGAAAATAAAGATATGACCCCCCATGTGATGATAAAATAAATGCACATGCTTTTCTATGAACCTAAGTGACTCAAAAAAGGTAAAACTCAAATAGAAATGAATAGAGTGACCTAGGGTTTTTTGAAAATGGCATATATTTAGGGTTTTTCTCAGGTTTAACTCTTAGTTACGGCTCACTGGATACTGAGGAAAAATAGATAATTTTGCAGGATTTTTAATGGGTTTTCTTTAGCAAAATTATCACAATCTTTTAACACTTATGCACACTTAAATTTTATAAAAATTTCACAAGATTGACATAATGAAGAATTGAAGTGCCAACAGTGGCTTTGTCTGGGGATGTATGCCTCTTGTAGGTATGAAAAGAATTCAAAATCTCTGGGATAAGCAGACCATCTACTGAAACAAAACAACTAACCTACTCACACAACTGGAAAAAACACAAAACTAGGAAAGGGAAACTAACTATTGTTCATGGATAATGAGAGTACCTTAAGAAAAGTACAACTTGAGGAATTGTCCATGAACTGGCAATTCCATTTCATTCCCAATCAAGTCCTTCAGAATGTATGAATTAGGTCCCCATGTTTGATTGATCAAATATGGTCCCAACCAAATAGGGTCAAATTTGTTGTGTTTACCCTTGTCTTCAAGCCTGGCATTCCACATCAGGACCAAATCATTATCTTGAAAAATTCTAACTGTAGTTTTTCCGTCATACAAATTCTTATACCTAAGCTAAGATTTCAAATTTGTATCATGTGCTTCCCTGCTTGATTCATCTAGTTGTATCAGGTCCTGTAATCTGATCTTCATTTCATCATCTTGATCATCATCATACAACTAGATGAACTTGTACATTTGCAAAAAAATATTTTGTGGTAACCTGGCATGGATACCATACACTAAATCAAAAGGAGCACACCCTATAGCCTTCTTGATTGTCACTCTGTCAACCCACAGAGCTAGCTATAGTTTTGAATCCCATGCCTTCTTGTTTGCATCTAAGACTCTCTTCAAAAATTTTATCAAGCTTTTGTTTCTTGATTCAGCCTGACCATTTCCTTGAGGATGGTAAGGAGCAGAGTATGAAATTTTTATACCATATTGTAAACAAAAGTTAACAAATTCTTTAGATCTAAAACACAAAGCATCGTCTACAACTAAAACTTCAGGGCATCCAAAACTTATCAGCAAATTTTGCATCAGGAAATCAATAACCACTTTACTGGTTGCTTTTTTAATGGGAATGGCTTCCACCCACTTTGTAAAGTAATCAGTTGCAACCAATATATAGGAATGTCCCCCACTAGATTTGTTTGGGATCTCTCCTATGAAATCCATACCCCACTTTTGAAAAGGGGCTTCCACAGTTACAGGACTCAGAGGAAAATTTCCATTGAATTTCAATTTTCCTGAAAATCTCTGACAAGTATCACATTTTTTGACAAAGAAATGTGCATCCTTGAAAATACTTGGACACCAAAATATATACCTCAATATCTTATGTATAGTAGCCTTGGCCATATAATGGCCACCACACACACCTTCATGCATTGCTTGCAACAGATCATTAGCCTTTTGAGGGTCAACACATTTCAGCAAGACACCCTCATTACTCCTCCATGGCCTTTTTCTTCTTCTCCTCCAGAGTCTTAAAAATTTCTTGAAAAAAATTCATGAGAGTATCTATCCTCTTTCCCATAGGATTTATATTGCCTATAGGATCATAATGGTGATCAAATTGCCAGAAAAAATCCCATGTTTTCTTGTACACTAACCACTTTTCATTTCTGACTGCTTGGTCTTGCAACCTTGGGGCATTTCTAATAATATCTTTAGGAAAATTTAAAATGTGGTTTATTGCTGAGCATCTGACCCTCTTTCTGAATAATTCATTGTAGAAACCCTCTGGGTCTATCATCCAGGCAGTTGTGGTTGTCAAATGATATGGATCCAGGATTTTATGCATATGAAGCCACCCACCCTTTGTGATTATAAACTAGTGAGCAATGGTAATATTTGGGAACAAAGTTCCTCTACCTTTAGCAATATTATTCTTCTCAATATCCCCTAATTGTCTGAAGAATTCTGTAATGCCAATCTTGATGGGAACTTGGAAAGGCAAAATAAAAGGAGTCCCCCTGAAACCATATAATCTAATAACAGTTGAATAGGGAGAGAAAATAAAATCACCCCAATTGTGCACTATGTTGAGGTCCGTTGCAAATTGTTGTGGTCTAACAATTTCGGCCAAGGTGACCGGGACTCTAGGGCTATTATGAACAAAGAATAGTCTCAATCTTGCTGCAAAACATTTGTTAAACTGTATATAACTACTATCCTTTCTGTCCCATGTCATATTTGAATTCAACAGCTGATCAAGCATGTCCTCTCCACCTCTCTATTTGGATAATTCCATTTCTTTTGCAAAATAATCAGCACCCTTGAACAAAAACATGTACATCATAAAAGAGTACCAACAAAAGGGTTTATCAAATTTATTCTTTTGAATCCCCATTAGTCCATCATGGATTAAGTCAGCAATGAAGGGGGCATAATCAAAAGTAATTGACAGATGTGGATGTAATATCTGGATCACCATATACATCAGGTGTTGTGGCATTTTCTCATTAGCATCTTCCCCAAAAACCTGACATAGTGACCAATAGGTACCTCTTGCTAGTACATCAAAATACTCCATTTTGAATGGCTCCTGTGCACCTAGTCCTGTAACAATCATCTTTCCAATTTGAGTGCAGAAGTCTTTTACAGGACCAATTCTAAGGAGATGTCTTTGTGCATCATATACCTCTCTTAATTCTTTAAAATCAATTGGTTCCAAGTTAGGTGAGGGATCACTTAGTCTATAAACCGTTCTGATTTCCTCAACATAGATTGTCAATAGCTTTTGCCCTCTAACACCCCTAATCTCTTTAGTAATAGGGTCATAGTTTTTGCCACTTCAATCATCAGGTCTACATCTAAGATGACACTAGGTACCATAATCTTGCCTAAGTCATTGTCCCATACATTATAGGCGGGAATAGGGGTATTTGTCTGGTTGAATCCTACTGTAAATAATGTTAGCCCAGTGAAGTCAGAAGTGCCACTTGCATTAAGAAAACCAATCTTAGAATCCCTGATATAATTTCTTGTATCATACAATCCATCTACCGCTTTTACCCTAGGCTCCTTTGGTGTTAGTTGTTTGATCTCTACCAAATTTATTGTTGAGCTAGGAAAAATTTTTAATAAGTCTTCATGCAGACCCCTCTTAAGATAATCGGTTTCACCAGAAAGCTCCTTCCTAGGTGGCATTTCTAGGGCTTATAGCTTAATGTAACACCCAACCAAACTTAAAACTAAAAGATGAAACCAAAGAAGAATCAACCATAAACGAAACCACATAGAACCATAGTAATAATAATTTTTTTTAAAAAATTACAAACTGGAACATATAATCGTAGTAACTGCTTCTAAGAGCTTTATAGTTTTCAACTGAATTACATCAGAGTAATAAGAATACTCTTTATTCAAAGACTTAGTTTCAAAAACAAAATTTCCTTTTTAACCAATCCTTTACATTCTACGAATAGTTCTGATAACTAATAACCAAGAAATGATCTGTTTCCCATAAATCTTAACAACTGCTATCCACTGTACCATACTCATTGATTTATCCATCTAAAACCTGAAAATAAAAAACAAACACAAGCGCAATTGCAAACAGGGCTCAGTCACATTAATTAAGATAACGAATCATCTCCAAAATTTTGCAACCATAAAAGTCAGTATAACATAACAATTATGCAGATTAAATACAAATGTTATTGAAATCTAATACATAATTCCATTCTTGTTACACCAAAATCATCAAGCACTGTATCTCTTTCTAACAGAAATAAACTCGCAAAGAAAATGACAAAGTAATGATCCAATAGTTCATGGGTGTCCACATAAGGACCTACGCTATGTATCTATAAGGAAACCTCATAGTAATCCATTATGTCTGATGAAACCATAATGTTTTATCTTGTTAATTGAAACCCATATCCCTTGAATTTATAATTATCACTTAATTAAACAACTGACAGAAATTCTTTCCCATAAGGATATAGACTAGTGCCAGTCACAACTGACAGAAATTCTATCACCACAAGGTACTAGACTAGTGTCAACCCCCAATCTAAGGATCACACTTGCATTATCTCAAAACACTTGATCTAGAAATTAATGATTGAAATGAAATGAACTACATTACACAATTTCACTAACACTCCATTTCTATTGCATCAATTATAAAATTGAAACAGCAATCAGAAATCCATTTAGATCCATGTTTCCATTTTCCTTAACATTCATTCTTAAACATGATGTTTCCCAAAAGAAGAAAAGATCACAATACTTTCTCCATCACAAATCCAATCAAATAATAATCTCCACATTAACTTAGCATTATATCTGAAACTGTACAATAAAATGTCCATATTGAAATCACGATTCCATTGAATAGAAAAGAACTAAAATAATCATATATCAACTGAATCAACACAACACCCATCGCTTTTAACAAACATACAAGCTTGCCATAAACCAATTTATTATAAACTAATTTGCTATACATCCTGCTCTGTTAATTACAAGTTCATACTTTTATATACATGTTGGCGTATGTACATGCATACACCACGGCTTGTGTATACATATACATATCCCAACAGGTATATATATATATATATATATATATATATATATATAATTATATAAACTTGTAATTAATAGTTCAGAATGATAAACATAGCATTCATAATTTTTTTTTACTAAATAGAGGATCAAGACAAAAATTCTAATTCTATAACGTAACTCATCATTCGTAAAAGTTCAAGTCCATAAATACACATTGGAAAACCATACTAGTCATCTCAGTCCTATCAGAAACACATCTACCTTATAATACTACTGAATCTGCCGATTACATAAAAGGAATAACAGAATAATAAGAACCGTCATCTACATTTTAAACAAAATATCAAAGTGGTCTTCCTTACTGACTTAAAAAGATAATAATTGACTTTCCTATATATTCCTTGCATTTCCTAATGTCGAAACAAAACTATATTTCACACTTGTAATTATTTCTGAAGAATCATCTAGCTCGCAGTCAAGATTTGGTACAACCAAAATATCTACATTTTCACTATTGACTGAACCAAAACAGTGACAAACACCCATTAGACATAACACATACTCAGATAACTAAAGGAGTAAACTCAAGAATACCTTAAACCACACCTATGATGTGAGAGTATAAATACACAATACAATAAGTTTCAGGTAACACTATGAGCTACCACTAATCTCTACTTCCACAATACAGCTCTAAAAAAAAACATCGATACGAGATTCGGATTATAACAGTGGTAAGAATACCCGATTTCACCTTATGACCAATGACTCTTACATGTTGTAAACATTTTGTTGCTACAGTGTTCCTAACAACAGGAATCAGTATGAGAATACCTTTAAAGAAGCTTCTAAACAAAACTCATTCTGGGTTTCAAACTGCATTTATAAGCCGATACTCATTCCCGATTAACCCCCTTAATACTGACCAAAAAAAAGTAAACATCGACACAAAACGCACTATGGAATAACCATATTCATAGCAACAAACTATATTCCCCATAGTTCGGCACAAGCTTAAAGAAAACACTGTCAACTTCATACTCAGAAACAAAGAAAACCCATCAACACAATATGCTCGAAAACAACATATCAAGAACATGTATTTAATACCACACAAAAACCAATCTCCTACTTCCTCAACTTAAAAACAAACATCAAGAGTGAAATAGTCATTCGTTTCAAATTCCTCCACTAATCATAACATCTATTAACTTAATAAACTTCTTAATCCATCCAAGAAGAAACCGGTTCATGACCGAGCTCACAGAGAATACAATCACAAATACCTTACATTCATCAACTAACTAACAGCGGTAATTAAACATTCTAATATTTCATATGCAGGAAAAAAAATGGAAACAAAGGATAAGTTGAGAGAATGCCCCTGCCTAGTATTTGTGTGGGGAGGTATCCAAAGACCGAAGTATGCCAAAGCTAGCCCCTGCCTAGTGAGCTTCACAGTCGAACCCTAATCTCAACCACGAAGATCTCTTTCCACTGATTGCCCAAGTGTCGTGCAAAAGATCCCACAACGCAAATACAGAGATGATAGTATGAAACACAAAACTTCCTAAATGACCACGAACATAAGGGTAAAACTTGTCGTGAAAACCCGTTTCCATTCCAAGCATCTTATCATATAAAATATAACAGGAAAACGGGTCCATTACTAACTGTTTACCCAAACTGTCGCAGAAATACATGGTGAAAAATGGAGTCATTATTCAACTGCAACTTCTTCACCAGAGCTAATGGCGGACATCAAACACAAAGATGAATTACATCGATGAGTTCATTCAATACGAGCTTATCTCTTTCAACAAACACAATACATTCCCTGCCATATGTCCATCAACATACAATCTCATAACTCGAAAATAGCTTAAACCCCACTAACTCCACTATGCGATGAAAGTGTAATTAAACCCTGTCGTGTGATAAGTCATGTCTTCGAGCTAGATCATAAATAGGAAGGCTTAGGGATAGATTAATATACATCTATGTTAGATAACATTTGTCGATCTTAGGTTAAAAAAAAAAAACTAACTTAAGCTTCATTGATAACAGCACATTAACAATGTCAAACTACTAACACTAACCAAACTAACCTCCTTCTAACATACAAAATAGGGTATGCTAACTTAGATAATTATTTAGTTTTAGCAAAAGAAATACCACATAATTTCTAAAACAATCACTCATACATATATGTATATATATGTATATATACATATATATACATACATATACATATATATATATATATATATATATATATATATATATATATATATATATATATATATATATATATATACACACACACACACACACACACACACACACACACACACATATACATATATATATATATATTGAACTCAAAATTGGATTAAAATTAAGTAACAACAATCTCTATTTACTGTCTGCAACATCAAGATACATTTATCCATAATAATAAAACCAATTCTAATTATGTTTAACATATTATTTAGATTTCCAAAACAATGAATCAATTATAAGACAATTGACTAACCATTTTAGTTGTACTTATTTTCACAATCATACCAATACTCGAATCTCTACTGAACTATCCAGTACCATTAATTCAAAAGTCAGTCTATACCAATTCTGACATCAGAAAATCTCATTAAGCTACAGAAATAGACATAATTCTCTGAGTGTTTGGCAGAACCAAAATACCTATTACAGAGATAAACATATTTATTCCAAACAATAAGGTTCAAATGAACGATGTCAGCGTTCAAACTCATAGAAGTCTAACAGAAATATTGTTCCAGATAAAACGATGCTAATCTAACCAGAAATCCAACCATAACATAACATTGAAAAGTAAAGCCTGAGACTGTCAGGGGCATGACACCCTTCCCCACCAGACTAGGCTTACTCCTGGAAGCCTGAAAACAAATGAGGATGTGAAGCTCTCATAGCCCCTGTATCTTCCCAAGTTGCAGAAGCTACATCATCAAGATCCCATAACACCTTTACTTGTTCCACCTTGCGTCCTCTGAGGTTTAGCTCTCTTTGCTGGATGGTCTGTACTAGTTCCAGCATCAGTTGACCATCTACCACCTGTAAATTTTTCCAATTTAGCACGTGTGCAATGTCAGGTATGTATTTCCTTAAGACAGAAATATGAAATACATCATGAATTCGTGAAAGGCTGGGAGGCAAAGCAAGTCTGTAGGCAACTGGACCCACTCGTTCTAGGATCTCAAATGGTCCCACAAATCTTAGAGACAATTTTGACCCTTTACCATACTTAATAGGACTTTTCGGGGCCTAACCCGAAGAAATAGCTTATTCCCAACTTCAAATTGACATTCAATCCTATGTAGGTTTGCATACTTTTTCTGCCTGTCCTGAGCTATAGATAGGTGTTCTCTGATGCGCTTAACCTGCTGTTCTAAATCTTGAAGCATCTCGGGACCTAAAAGAATTCTGTCCTCAAGATTGTCCCAGCTTAAAGGTGTTCTACAAGGTCTTCCATACAAAGCCTGGAAAGGAGCCATACCTATAGAACTATGGTAACCATTGTTGTAAGCAAATTCAACCAGATGTAAGTACTCTTCCCATCTATTTTGCCTATCCATCACATACATTCTAAGCATATCTTCCAAAATCTGATTGACACGCTTAGTCTGTCTGTCAGTTTCGGGATGATATGCTGAACTAAAGTTCAGCTGAGTACCTAATTCACGCTGCAAAGATCTCCACAGAGATGAAGTAAAAATTGAATCCCTATCAGATATGATCTTCTTAGGAATCCCATGCAGCTTAACAACCTGTTCCATATAAATCCGTGCCACAGATGCAGCATTATAAGTGGATCTTATGGGAATAAAGTGGGCAACTTTGGTTAACCGGTCAACAACAACCATAATGGCATCATGTCGCCTAGCTGAAAATGGTAACCCCACTATGAAATCTATGGATATGGTATCCCATTTCCATTCAGGCACGCTGCGAGATTGAAGTAAACTAGCTGGATGTTGATGCTCAACTTTTACTCTCTGACACTCCAAGCATCTAGCCACAAAATCAGCAATATCCCTCTTCATACCCGACCAGTAGTGATGCTGCTTAAGATCAGCATGCATCTTCTTCACACCAGGATGTGCTGAATAAGGTGCCTTATGTGCTTCAGTCATAACTAGGTTCCAAAGATTCCCGACTTCTGGCACATATATGCTGCCTCGGTAAGTCATCAGTCTTTCAGTGCTGATAGAGTAACCCTCAAATCTACCTTCTAATACACTGCCACTATCAATCACTGCTTTGACATCTAATTACCAAGGATCAGTAACCAAATTCAGAAGTATTCTCTCTTTCAAGTCAATTGTGAGGGTCAAAGAAGAGAGTTCATGACGCCTTCTACTAAGAGCATCCGCTACTTTGTTTTCTTTACCCTGAATATACTTCATTTTGAAGTCATACTCACACAAAAACTCCATCCATCTGCATTGACGTGCATTAAGATTGGGCCGTGTGAACAAATATTGTAGACTTCTGTGATCGTTATGTAGCTCAAAATGTTGACCAAGAAGAAAATGCCGCCATTTGGTCAAAGCATGAATCACTGCTGTGAGTTCCAAATCATGAGTAGGATAATTAATTTCATGATCCTTTAGTTTCCTAGATTCATAAGCAATGACCCTGTCGTCTTGCATCAAGATAGCCCCTAAACCATCCAATGAGGCATCGGTGCACACAAAAAATTCCTTAGAAGGATCAGGTACCGCTAAAATTGGTGCACTAGTCAAACGTTCCTTAAGATGTTGGAATGCTTCTTCACATTTATCTGACCAGATGAATTTCTTACCCTTTCTCTGGAGAAAAGTAATGGAATGGGCTATCTTTGAAAAATTAGCCACAAATTTTTTGTAGTAGCTAGCCAGACCTATAAAACTTCTTACTTCAGACACATTGGTAGGAGTTGGCCACTCTACAATTGCCCTGATCTTAGCAAAATCAACAGCTATTCCATCTCCTGTAATGATGTGACCCAAATAACTTATTTCAGTTTTGAAAAATTCACATTTTTCAGGATTGGCATATAGCTTGTTCCTGCGGAGACATTCAAAGACTTGCCTCAAATGCTGCTCATGCTCCTCCAAGGAGTTAGAATATACCAAAATGTCATCAAGGAACACTACCACAAACTTATCTAAGAAAGTCCTGAATACTCCCTGCATCAAACTCATGAATACTGATGGTGCATTAGTCAACCCAAATGGCACTACTATGAATTCATAATGCCCATACCTTGTGCGAAAGGCTGTTTTATGAATGTTAGCTTCTTGAATCCTTAACTGATGGTATCCAGATTTGAGATCAATCTTGGAAAACACCTTGGCACCCTTCACTTGATCAAACAAATCATCGATGCGAGGCAAAGGATATCTATTTTTGATGGTAGCTTTGTTCAGTTGTCTATAGTCGATACAAAGCCTCAAAGATCCATCCTTCTTGATGAAGATAACAGGTGCTCCCCAAGGTGAAACACTAGGTTTAATAAGCCCCTTCTCAAGAAGTTCCTCAAGTTGAACCTTGAGTTCCACTAATTCTTGAGCAGTCATGCGGTAAGGAGTCTTGGAAATCGGTTCGGTTCCCAGAAAAAGATCAATCCTAAAATCAAAATTGGATGATCTAAGCTGGTGTTCCAAGAAACTGGTTCTTCAAAATCATTGATAGAAATAGCAAACAATTTGCATCCCTTTTGTAAACATCTCTGAAGTTGCTTAGCAGAAATAGTTCTGACTGACATAGGCCTCTTAACACCTGTAATAAACTTGATGGTTCTATTATCATCGATACATCTAACGGTCTTCTCTCTACAATCGATGACAGCTTGGTGTTGATCTAACCAATCCATACCCAGAATAATGTCATAAGAACCTAAAGGAATAACCCTAAGGCTAACTGTAGTAGTAAAAGCCTTAAATTGGACCTTACAATTTTCAGCTATAAACCTCGATTCAACCTTAGTCCCTGATGCTAACTCGACTTGCCATGCCAAATCAGCTTTACTCACAGGAATTCCACATTGCTTAACCAAATTGGAAGAAATAAAAGAGTCAGTGGCACCAGAGTCAAATAAAATAGAGATCTTCTTACCTTGGTAATTACCTCTAGCTTCAATCACAGTGTTTTGATGATCTGCTTGTTTCTGATCCACAGTAGCAAAGATGCGATGATTCCTTCTAGAATCACCAACAGTAGCCTCAGAACCCGTGGCTTTAGACCTGACCTGATTATTGCCTCGAAGGGGATAATTCCATTGCAAATGACCTAATTGCCCACATTGCCAACATTCTGCTCCTCTCTTGGTACTTTTATCCTGTGATGAGTTCACTGGAGGTGATGCATAACTCTATTGTACACTCTGAGTTGGTTTAAAGGACTTAGGTTGCTCAAGAACCTTGAAACTCTTGTTTGATTTGGAAAAATTTTTAAACTTCCTCTTCTGAAATTTACCACTTGATCCACTAGAAACTGCCTTGAAATTATCTTGATAAGGTTTCTGATTCTTCCCACTGCTTTGAGCTGGTGGATTCACTGATCCTTTGGCTGAAAATCCTGACTTCAATTCTGTGAGCTTGGCTTGATCAGCAGCTTCTTTCACTGTCTTAGGTTTGAAAGTTCTCACTTCTTCTCTAATTTTAGCGTTCAAACCCCTAATGAAGTGTTGTACCAAAGGCTTATCATTCTCTAACCAACCAGAATATTTCTTTAGTTGAAAAAACCTCCTCTCATACATTTCCACCATTGAGTTGCCTTGAGAAATACTGAAGAATTCTTCGGATCTAGTTTGCTGCCAATAATCCAACATGAATCTCTCGCGGAATCTTTCTATGAAAAGCTCCCATGTAACCTGAGAGATAAGAATTCCAAGTTGCTCTAGTTCCATATTCCACCATATGGAAGCAAAGGATCTTAGTTGCATTACGGTCCAATGAACCTTCACATTACCGTGATAATCATGGAGAATAAAACATCTTTCGATGTTCAAGAGCCATGCTTAAGCTTCAGCACCACCCTCTGTTCCATTGAAATATGGTCCTTTGAGCTTAGAAAGGTCTTTTAACTGAGTCCTGATAATAGGATCTTCTGCTACAGGGACTTGTATAACATGAGCATTTGCTAAACCAACTGGAACATTGTTCCTTGCTTCAATGTTATCCAACCTATCAAGGATCCGTTGGAGAACTTTAACCTGAGGTACCTCTCGATCTTCCTGATCCATTCCTATTAAAGGATCAACTTGTTCATCACCAAGTATTCCTTGGTGACCTCGTCCTCTTCCTCGGCCATGACCACGACCGCGTCGTCCACCCCTACCTCTGCCTAAATCAGCATCAACTGGGTCACCACGTCTTTGTGCTCCTCGTGTAATAGGAGGCATGCTTGAAATCCTATAGAAAAGATCAATAAAAATCACTAACAGAAGCATAATGATAAAACCCCTTTTTCTTTTTAAACCCTCAAGCCCTGAGTGTTTAAACTTCACTCTGATACCAAATGTAACACCCAACCAAACTTAAAACTAAAAGATGAAACCAAAGAAGAATCAACCATAAACGAAACCACATAGAACCATAGTAATAATAATATTTTTTTTTAAATTACAAACTGGAACATATAATCATAGTAACTGCTTCTAAGAGCTTTATAGTTTTCAACTGAATTACATCAGAGTAATAAGAATACTCTTTATTCAAAGATTTAGTTTCAAAAACAAAATTTCCTTTTTAACTAATCCTTTACATTCTATGAATAGTTCTGATAACTAATAACCAAGAAATGATCTGTTTCCCATAAATCTTAACAACTGCTATCCACTATCCCATACTCATTGATTTATCCATCTAAAACCTGAAAATAAAAAATAAACACAAGCACAATTGCAAACAGGGCTTAGTCACATTAATTAAGATAACGAATCATCTCCAAAATTCTGCAACCATAAAAGTCAATATAACATAACAATTATGCAGATTAAATGCAGATGTTATTGAAATCTAATACATAATTCCATTCTTGTTACACCAAAATCATCAAGCACTGTATCTCTTTCTAACAAAAATAAACTCGCAAAGAAAATGACAAAGTAATGATCCAATAATTCATGGGTGTCCACATAAGGACCTACGCTATGTATCCGTAAGGAAACCTGGTAGTAATCCATTATGTCTGATGAAACCATAATGTTTTATCTTGTTAATTGAAACCCATATCCCTTGAATTTATAATTATCACTTAATTAAACAACTGACATAAATTCTTTCCCATAAGGATATAGACTAGTGCCAGTTACAACTGACAGAAATTCTATCACCACAAGGTACTAGACTAGTGTCAGCCCCCAATCTAAGGATCACACTTGCATTATCTCAAAACACTTGATCTAGCAATTAATGATTGAAATGAAATGAACTACATTACACAATTTCACTAACACTCCATTTCTATTGCATCAATTATAAAATTGAAACAACAATCAGAAATCCATTTAGATCCATGTTTCCATTTTCCTTAACAAACATTCTTAAACATGATGTTTCCCAAAAGAAGAAAAGATCACAATACTTTCTCCATCACAAATCCAATCAAATAATAATCTCCACATTAACTTAGTATTATATCTGAAACTGTACAATAAAATGTCCATATTGAAATCACGATTCCATTGAATAGAAAAGAACTAAAATAATCATATATCAACTGAATCAACACAACACCCATCGCTTTTAACAAACATACAAGCTTGCCATAAACCAATTTATTATAAACTAATTTGCTATACATCCTGCTCTGTTAATTACAAGTTCATACTTTTATATACATGTTGGCATATGTACATGTATACACCACGGCTTGTGTATACATATACATATCCCAACAGGTGTGTATATATATATATATATATATATATATATATATATATATATATATATATATATATATATATATATATATATATATATATATATATATATATATATATATATATATATATATATATATATAAAATTGTAATTAATAGTTCAGAATGATAAACATAGCATTCATAATTTTTTTTTACTAAACAGAGGATCAAGACAAAAATTCTAATTCTATAACATAACTCATCATTCGTAAAAGTTCAAGTCCATAAATACACATTGGAAAACCATACTAGTCATCTCAGTCCTATCAAAAACACATCTACCTTATAATACTACTGAATCTGCCGATTACATAAAAGGAATAACAGAATAATAAGAACCGTCATCTACATTTTAAACAAAATATCAAAGTGGTCTTCCTTACTAACTTAAAAAGATAATAATTGACTTTCCTATATATTCCTTGCATTTCCTAATGTCGAAACAAAACTATATTTCACACTTGTAATTATTTCTGAAGAATCATCTAGCTCGTAGTCAAGATTTGGTACAGCCAAAATATCTACATTTTCACTATTGACTGAACCAAAACAGTGACAAACACCCATTAGACACAACACATACTCAGATAACTAAAGGAGTAAACTCAAGAATACCTTAAACCACACCTATGATGTGAGAGTATAAATACACAATACAACAGGTTTCAGGTAACACTATGAGCTACCACTAATCTCTACTTCCACAATACAGCTCTAAAAAAAAACATCGATACGAGATTCGGATTATAACAGTGGTAAGAATACCCGATTTCACCTTATGACCAATGAATTTTACTTGTAAACATTTTGTTGCTACAGTGTTCCTAACAACAGGAATCAGTACGAGAATACCTTTAAAGAAGCTTCTAAACAAAACTCATTTTGGGTTTCAAACTGCATTTATAAGCTGATACTCATTCCTGATTAATCCCCTTAATACTGACCAAAAAAAAGTAAACATCAACACAAAACGCACTATGGAATAACCATATTCATAGCAACAAACTATATTCCCCATAGTTCGGCACAAGCTTAAAGAAAACACTGTCAACTTCATACTCAGAAACAAAGAAAACCCATCAACACAATATGCTCGAAAACAACTTATCAAGAACATGTATTTAATACCACACAAAAACCAATCTCCTACTTCCTCAACTTAAAAACAAACATCAAGAGTGAAACTATCGTTCGTTTCAAATTCCTCCACTAATCATAACATCTATTAACTTAATAAACTTCTTAATCCATCCAAGAAGAAACCGGTTCATGACCGAGCTCATAGAGAATACAATCACAAATACCTTACATTCATCAACTAACTAACAGCGGTAATTAAACATTCTAATATTTCATTTGCAGAAAAAAAAATGGAAACAGAGGATAAGGTGAGAGAATGCCCCTGCCTGGTATTTGTGTGGGGAGGTATCCAAAGACCGAAGTATGCCAAAGCTAGCCCCTGCCTGGTGAGCTTCACAATCGAACCCTAATCTCAACCATGAAGATCTCTTTCCACTGACTGCCCAAGTGTCGTGTAAAAGAGCCCACAATGCAAATACAGAGATGACAGTATGAAACACAAAACTTCCTAAATGACCATGAACAGAAGGGTAAAACTTGCCATGAAAACCCCTTTCCATTCCAAGCATCTTATCATATAAAATATAACAGGAAAATGGGTCCATTACTAACTGTTTACCCAAACTGTCGCAGAAATACATGGTGAAAAATGGAGTCATTATTCAACTGCAACTTCTTCACCAAAGCTAATGGCGGACATCAAACACAAAGATGAATTACATTGATGAGTTCATTCAATACAAGCTTATCTCTTTCAGCAAACACAATACATTCCCTACCATATGTCCATCAACGTACAATCCCATAACCCAAAAATAGCTTAAACCCCACTAACTCCACTATGCGATGAAAGTGTAATTAAACCCTATTGTGTGATAAGTCATGTCTTCGAGCTAGATCATAAATAGGAAGGCTTAGGGATAGATTAATATACATCTATGTTAGATAACATTTGTCGATCTTAGGTTAAAAAAAAAAAACTAACTTAAGCTTCATTGATAACAGCACATTAACAATGTCAAACTACTAACACTAACCAAACTAACCTCCTTCTAACATACAAAATAGGGTATGCTAACTTAGATAATTCTTTAGTTTTAGCAAAAGAAATACCACATAATTTCTAAAATAAATCACTCATATATATATACATATATATATATATATATATACATATATATATATATATATATACATATATATATATATATACATATATTTATTTATTTATTTATTTTGAACTCAAAATTGGATTAAAATTAAGTAACAACAATCTCTATTTACTATCTGCAACATCAAGATACATTTATCCATAATAATAAAACCAATTCTAATTATGTTTAACATATTATTTAGAATTCCAAAACAATGAACCAATTATAAGACAATTGACTAACCATTTTAGTTGTACTTATTTTCACAATCATACCAATACTCGAATCTCTACTGAACTATCTAGTACCATTAATTCAAAAGTCAGTCTATACCAATTTTGACATCAGAAAATCTCATTAAGCTACAGAAATAGACATAATTCTCTGAGTGTCTGGCAGAACCAAAATACCTATTACAGAGATAAACATATTTATTCCAAACAATAAGGTTCAAATGAACAAAGTCAGAGTTCAAACTCATAGAAGTCTAACAGAAATATTGTTCCAGATAAAATGATGCTAATCTAACCAGAAATCCAACCATAATATAACATTGAAAAGTAAAGCCTGAGACTATCAAGGGCATGACACTTAAGTATATTGGGCACAAAAGAACACAGTAGCAAAGCAATACTTCTTAACTGAACAATTGCAAGAAGAACTAACCTTTTCTTCAAAATCCCTAAGAAAACAACAATCAGTTTCTGCAATTCTGTTTGCCAAACTCTCCGCAAATTTTTATCTCCTTGTGGTTTTTCGAGGAAGCATAGATTTTGATATACTCACAATCAATCCACAATTATTTCAATAATTTACTTTTCATGATTTCACCATTAATTTTCTGGGAGATGAACTGTCACTTGTCTGAATGTTTCACCCACTTCACCTTCAATTTAAATTTTGACCTTTGATTTTCACTTGGAAAATAATCCAATGATTTGTCGCATGATTGCATAGCTCAAAAGAAGCTTATGTGACCATATGGCAAGCCATCATGTCAGTCCCTTTATTGGCGGCAATCCCTTATAACTTTCACTGTTAACACAAAACGTTAGTCGCATGATCGCATAGCTTGAAAGAAGCTCATGTGAACATGCGACAAACCGTTAGCCTTCAAACACCGTCATCTTTTCTTCAAGTTACTGGTCCCACTTCCCCTTTGTCAATAAAGAAAATCCACGCTTGCAACACCTGGCAAGTTGTCATGTAATTCCTTTCTTTTCAAGCACTGGTGTTTGCTGACATCCTCCACATCAGCAAGTATTATCGACCAATCAAGGAAAAACTATATGCAAAAACTGACATTGGTCCCATTGTTTTTAACCAATGAGAAATTGCCAGTCATGTACACCTGTCAATGGTCCCACCTAAGAATTACACTGAGCTTTATGCAAGATCGACGGTTAGTCACATGATCGCATAGACCTCTAAGATTCTATGCGATTATACGAAAACCATCAGATCTTCCCTTCATTACTTTCATCTTTGAAGATTCTTTTGACACTAGTCCCATTGTCCTTTACAAATAAAAAGCCACCACTTGGGAAATACCTGTCAGCGGTCCCACTTTGTTTCCACATTAAGCTTCACTGTAAGATCAACGGTTAGTCGCATGATCGCATAGGTCTCTAAGATTCTTTGTGAACACATGACTGCCGTTAGATGTTCTTTAAAGATACAAAGCTGAATGAAAGCCAAAACATTAGAATATAAGGTATTTAGGACTTAGGACATATTATTTATATCACCGGGCCTTTAGACTTAGGGAAAATAAAGATATGACGCCCCGCGTGATGATAAAATAAATGCATGTGCTTTTCTATGAACCTAAGTGACTCAAAAAAGGTAACACTCAAATAGAAATGAATAGAGCGACCTAGGGTTTTTTGAAAATGGCATATATTTAAGGTTTTTCTTAGGTTTAACTCTTAGTTAGGGCTCACTGGATATTGAGGAAAAATAGATAATTTTGCAGGATTTTTAATGGGTTTTCTTTAGCAAAATTTTCACCATCTTTTAACACTTATGCATACTTCAATTTTATAAAAATTTCACAAGATTGACATACTGAAGAATTGAAGTGCCAACTGAACACTCATGGATACATATATTACATGTTTTAGACTCTCCCCATAGTCACATTAACCACAGTAAATGGGGGAGTCTCACATATTCATTGCAACTTCAAAACAAGATTACTGATTGCAAAAGCCCTGTACAGGACAGTCAAGAACAACTTGTGTTCTCTACCTTAAAACTTCATGAAAAAAATGAAAAAAATGCAAGGAAATGATAATAAATCAATATACCATCATGCATATAGAGAGTTAAGCAATTCTGCTCAATGGGCAGGGCTTTGGTCTCAACTTTGCCCAACTTGAAAGGTGCTCTGGCATATCAATATTTCTTTTTGAAATGTAGTAATCTCGACAACACATTTATCTCTATAATAAAATGTCATTCAATTTAACATTTTGCATGTTAGTTTTTATTTGCTGATTTCTTCAGATAATCAGGCCTATACGTTCCAAGCATTGCTCTTCTTGCAACTGTTGTGTTGAGAAATTTGATCACCACTGCCCATGGATTTCTAATTGTGTTGGCAAGGTGAGGTTTAGATACAATAGAAAAGTTGCTAACTAGATATTTTGTCATTATCCTCACAATCTTTTATCTTTATGAGGGTTAATCTGTTTGTAGACTTACCCAGGATATTAGAGAACATAACTTAGAAAGTACTTGAATTCAATGCAATCTTTATGCTATTTACATATTGAGCAAGGTAATATAGTTCTTTTGTGTTTCCACAATATCTGTTTAATATTTAGTGTTTGTGCAGACACTGTTCATCATAAATATTGTATACACATGTATTGATATTTGTCTACAAATGTGGGTCTATCTATTTATTAAGCACTCAATGCACTAATAGTTATTATCGATCCTTCTTATTAAACAATAGTCAAAATTTCTCACCCTACCAAAAGACATCTTCATAAAATCTATGCTACTTAACCATATTCTCATTTCACCATAGCTTACTCCAAACACATTAAATAAGGCAGGAACTTTGACGCTTGCGTCCCTTGTTCTATTGGCTCACCCGCAGATTTCTATTTTAGTTTCTTCTTATCTTTAATTTTTTCTAAGGGATTTGTTTATAGTAGACATACACTATCAAGAAAGGAAGAGGTTGTGATCAAGGATACACACCTCATCCATCTGAGGGCATCCTTGAGAAAAACAAACAATTCTTTGTAAGAAAGAATGTCACATGATAAACAAATACGACTCAATTGGATTTGCTAGAATTTACTTGATTATTAATGTTGGATGTTATTTTAATACACTTGGTATAGAATCTACAGGTTGCAAAAAAATCATCCTTCTTCCACCAATGAGTCATTCCATACAAGAAAGACCATGTCTGACGATATCAACACACAACAAAATAGGGAGACAATTGCTAGACTGTGGTCTAACTTAAAAAAAAAAGGTGATGGAAAATGTTATTGTCCTTGCAAAATTTGTAAGGGCTTAAAGACTCAAAGATATCTAATCAAAATAGTCGAGGAACATTATAGGCAACATGGTCACATTGAAGGGGGAAACATATTTCATCCATTGGTATGTATTTTAATAATTTATAAAATACATAAGACATGATTTGATGATGACATAATGGTCATGGTTAATATAAGGTCATCATTTTGATATAGGTCAACCACCCTGGGTTTCATGTTATGGACCATGACAATCCGGAGAATGTGGATTTCCAAATGAGGGAACATGGAGGTGTGAATATAGAAGTAGAAGGTAATGATCCCATGGAAGAAGATCATGATGATGAAGAAGATCATGATGATCAAGATGATGACGATGATCAAGATGATGATGATGATGATGATGATGATGACACAGACCTTGATGTACCTATACTTGAGAAGGCACACAAGACACTATACGAAGGCTCCCAAACAAATCTTCTTGCCACTGTATTGTTGTTGGTGAACTTGAAGGTTATGAATGGTTTATCCAACGTAGCAATGACACGTATGTTAAGGTATGTCATCTTTTTTCAAATTTTTAGTCATAATTCCCTTACAATTAACATTGGGTGAATCGTGTAGCAATTAATATTCTTTATATTAACAAATTATATTTTTGGTCATAGGTTGATAGGTGAGTGTTTGTTACCACCATCAAACATTCTACCTCGCTCGTACTGAGAATTATCTGTCATTATGAAAGATATTGGAATGGAGTATCAAACAATACATGCATGTCCGAATGATCATATTATATATCATAAAAAACATGAATTTGCAACAGAATGCCTTGTTTATCATATTAGTAGATATCAATCAGATCGAATAACAAAAAAGGTGCCTCGCAAGGTTCTTCAAGTTATTTCCATTATTCCATGTTTGCAATGATTATTCAGGTGCAATAGCTTGGCACAATTTATGGATTACCATGCACGCAATAGAAGTTGAGATGACATTATGCAAATGCCTGCGGATGGTTTGACATTTAAGGAAATAGAGGAAAATGGCCACACTTTAAAGAAGAACCTCGTAATCTCAAGCTTTCATTGGTAGTGGACGGTGTCAATCCATTTGGAGAGATGAGATCTACTTACTCGGTGTGGCCTATTTTTGTTATCAACAATAACATTCCTTCTTGGATGTCCATAAAGAGGGAGCACATAATGTTGGTACTGATTGTTCCAGGTATTTTTTCATTTAATAGTCATCTAAATTAATTTATTATAAATAATCTATCAAAATGGTCATAATAATTATGTAATGTTTTTGTGCATTCAACTAGGTAAGTACCAAGTTAAATATATCAATGTATATATTGAGCCCCTTATCGACAAGTTGATGGTGTTATGGAATGGGGTCACTATGTATGACATCTCTAGACCAATAGGACAAATACAATTTCAATTCCATGCAATGCTTGTATGGACAATACATGATGCCCCTGGGCTAACACATTTTTGTGGTATGTTCTCTTCTTAACACCTCTTTTTTGGTATGTTATAGTGCTAACACAAAGTTAATATATTTAATCCAATTATACATGATCTTGTAGGTCTTCAGAAAAAGGGAAAATTTGCATGTCCAGTTTGTGGTCTAAAAATGAAATCTCATCATTCAAAAAGTTTAGGAAAGCAGGTGTTCGATGAGCATAGACACTTTCTCCACATAAATCATAAGTACTGAATTACCGAAAAAAATATTTTCAATGGGAAAGAAGAG
Organism: Chamaecyparis obtusa; assembly: GCA_027943335.1. Lineage (NCBI taxonomy): Eukaryota > Viridiplantae > Streptophyta > Pinopsida > Cupressales > Cupressaceae > Chamaecyparis > Chamaecyparis obtusa. Next base: position 600,471 of record BSBK01004554.1, read on the forward strand.
ACTAAATCAAAGCCATGGAGAATGACACCTCACCTATGGAAGTTGGAATACAATAAAATAAATCGTCTAGGTAATGTCATTCCATCTAATGATTTTTGTTTGAAATTTATATTTTGATATTATGTTTTATTTACTAATGATGTAATTGATGCTCGTGAAGGTTGTCAAAGCATTAATGACCAAATTCCAAAAGGACTAAAAAGTTATCCTATGCAATTTAGTAGGTTTCCATACTATGAGCAACTCCCAATCGTGCATTTGTTTGATCTTATGCATATTGGAAAGAATGTAACAGACATTATGGAAAATTTTGGATGGAAGGCGTGACAAAGACAAAATTGTTAAAATTTGTAGTGACATTGAAGAATCCAACCATGTAATGAAAAATGTCATTCGATCAAATAATAATGGAGACTAGATTGATACAAGTTCCCTTAATTGGTTATTGTCGGAGTAGCAAAGCAATGCTATAAAATAAGTCATAAAAAAATATGATTTTCAACAAAAAATTTTGCGAACATAAACGTTCTCATATCAAAGAAAAGTGAATTTGGGTCAGGGATGAAAACACATGATTGACATACATTTATTAAGGTAATTCATTTTATTTTGTATTCACTATATATTTGTATACTGCATGTAGTTTTCATTGCATTCTTTTATAAAATATTGATAAGATCATTTTACAAATATTGCAGTACGTTCTTATACCTCTATCTCTCCCACACCACTTCGACAACAGTGTCAAACAAGTTATATATGATCTTAGAAAATACATGAGGTGGTTGTTATCAAAAGAAATCAATAAAAAAGATATAAAATATTGGAAGAGCAAAATTCTTCATCTTATGTGTGAAATGCAAAAGTGTCTACCTTCAATTTTTTTCAATGCACAAGAACACTACCTCATACATCAAGTTGAGGAGATTGAATTGTGTGGACCTGTACCAATTAGGTCAATGTGGACGGTTGGGAGGTACTTAAAATTTTTGAAAGGCTTGGTTCGACAAAGAGCACATCCTGAGGGTTCTATGGTGGAGGGATATATGGTATACCAGACCATGGTGTACATTAGTGAATATCTTCCTAAGTTTGTAGCAAAGATCCATGTAGATCGTATTTGGGATCCCAACTCCATTAACAAATTTGAAGGGGAGTACTTGATGGGCAAAGGTAGATTGAGGAAAGTGAGAGGTAAATATAAGATGTTATTGTAGTTAATTAATTCTTATAAATCTTCAATATAAGTTATTTATAATTGATGTATTTTTTTATACAGTTGGTCGAGAGTGGGATGCAATACATTTGTATATTGAGAACAATCTTGATTGGATGATGGTATGGATTGAACCATGTCAACAAAATGGTTTCTCATTAACATGGGAAGGTGTTGCTTCATTGGTTAGAGAAGCTCATCGTAATAGAGATTCTAATGTTACGTCAATGGTAATTGATCTAGCATATGGTTTAAGAGGTAGAGAGGTATGTACAAATTTATTAATGATCATGACTTATATGTTTCATATCAACTCATGATGCAAATAATTTTCACACACTTGAAAAATTGTAGGTCAAGCACCACAAAGCCATGTACTATCATGGCCACAAATTTTGCATAAAAAAGTTGGATGACATGAAGAAAACTTGTGATTATGAGATAACTGCAGTTTTTGAGGTCACTACTATATCATCTAGAAATGACATACATCCTCAACAATCTCAAAATCGATACTATGACATCTTGGATGATATAATTGAGTGTGACTTTAACTCCTTCAAAGTAGTTCTATTCGTTGTCAAATGGTACAAGTTACGACTGAATCAAAATGATCCAGATAGAACTATTATTCAACATGATAATGGATTTAGAATGATTAATACAAGGTCATTTGAGCCAGTTGGAGATGAGCCCTATGTTCTTCCAAGCCAATGTGAGCAAGTGTTTTACTCAGAGGTTTCACATAAATAGGGTTGGTCATTTGTTGTTAGACATGATCCAAGAGAAAGACCGATAAAGTATAATGTTATGGAAGAAGAAGATATTGAAGATGATGATGATGAAGAAGATGACAAAGATCAAGATGATGGTGATGATGATGATGATGGTGATGATGATGATGATGATGATGATGGCGATGATGATGATGGTGATGATGATGATGGCGATGATGGCGATGATGATGGTGATGATGGCGATGATGATAGTGGTGGTGATGATGATGATGATGATGATGATGATGATGATGATGATGGCGATGATGATGAGATGGATGAAGAAGATGATCAATGACATGATTGAAATGTACAAGGTATGTGATTTAATTATTTATATATATTTATATTGATTAGTATATATGTTTAATATTGATTTATTGATTTCAATTCTAATGATTACATATTTATTGTGTTCAATTCTAATGATTACAACATATGTGATTTATAATTACCAATGTTTTCCTTACGATGCTCAATTAATTACTGCTGATACATGTATATATTGTGTTTGATTGTCACCCTTTTTGCAAATAGGAAATTGACTACAGACATCGTCACCCCTTCTGTTGACGATCTTGCATTCCATATATAAGGTAAATTTGTTCATGTTTACGATGTTGCATATTGTTCATGTTGTCTTCTAAGTTATTTGTAGCATACATATCATGTAATTTTTTGCTAACTTAAGATAAATGATTAACATATGCAGGAAATTTAACCCCTTTGGCGAGGATCCTACATAGTGACATGGATCAGCAGGTATAAGTCAATAAATAGACATAATTTTCTTATATTCTTCTTGTTTATCACTAAGCACGTATGTTATAAATAGACATATTATATAATCATATAATGTATATATAGACAAAGAAGAACCGTATAGACATATAATTATATAATCACTTTCAACTTAGTACATTTTATATCTCCCACGTATAGACAAAGAAGAACCATACGTATGGGTCACGACTTGATTATTCTATATATATTATTTAATTATTATCAAAATTCTATTTGAAGCGGGGACATGACAATATCTCATTTAATGGATTGCAGGACCCACCAAATAGGTACTTGTCAGATCTATCTACATCGAATGAGGGAAATGAAGGAATGATAGATGAAATTTCTACATGTAGTACGACTAAAATGGGGAGATCAACTAGAGGTCAAAAGATTAGAAAAAAATTCAATAAGCGCATGCAATTTTTCCTTGCTAAAGGGGGGTCATGTTCTTATGATGATGAGACTAAAGGCGACATCAAGGTGTCCTTTCGGTACACACATATTGAGAAAGAATGGATACCCAATGAGCTACCTCCAATTAACACTAATTTTTGTGTTAATGAGAGGATATATCATATAGCTCCATCCTCATTACATGGTTTGGGCCTATTTTCCATGGATGGGATAAAGGTATTTTACAACAAAGTTGTTGAATTGATGAAGTATGTCGGTCCTTGTTACAATTACAATGATTGGATGCAGATTGTTCAATATAAAAAAAGTATGCGTAGGTATGCACTATCAGCAAATTATATACAATGGAAAGAAAATTATCAAAGTAAAAGATTTTCTATGTACATTGATGGGAGACCAAAAGAAATAGGCAATATTGCAGGTTTTATAAATAGTACGCGACCTTCCTCAACTAATAAGCAAGCTAATTGCATATTTGAGGCACATGAGGGGAATCAATTTTTTGTATGTGCAATAAAATCAATAAGTGCAGGGGAAGAACTGCTAATAGATTACCATTTAAATCGCATAGATACAAACAAAGTTACTATCATGAGGGTGGTAAGTACTATATACCATTTTATTAATAAGTTTTTTTTGCTAAGTCTATTGCTTTTAGTTCACTGAAGTTCTTATATTTAATCTTTGTCACAGGACGATATGGATCCCCCACATGATAGAGGCCATGGGGATGCTCCTCCCACCCATTCTTCAGTAATGGTAAACCTTATTGAAATTGTACAAATTAGATAGTTGAAAAATGTTATATTATTATGTTATTTTATTTAAGGTTTTGGATTTTTTATGATAATTTTACTGATATTCCTGTCACAATTTGATGTTTAGGATAGGGGGAAAGCACCTGCAAAAACATAGGCAATAGCTACCCCTTCTGATGACGATATCCTAGAAATGCCTAATTTAACAAATATGGTGAAGAAAAAACTAAAAAAAGTCAATTTAGAAATTATTAGCATTTTGGATGAAGCAAATCCAACTGAGGAGATGTTGAAGAGGAAATATGAATTGATGGCGCAAGCATGTCATTATGAAGTAAGCAGTAATGAATCTTTACTTATAACAAAAGTTCAATAAAGGTTTATATTTTATACTCTTTTATGTTGTGAACTAAAATATGTATGTGTTATTTGTACAAGATTTTTTGCAAACTCAAGTACTTGGTCAAGGACATTGCGGTGAGACTGGTACTAGTAAAGCTCCGGCCGCCTCAAGTAAAATAATCCTTAAGTTGACAAGTTACAAGGAATTTTTTTTTTGGAACATTGAAAAACTTCTTAAGTTAACTCTTACTTTTATTATTTTAGAATGTCTTTGCTAACAATGTATTGTTCAGGTGATCAAGTGTAGGAGACTCCTCCTAGGAGGTCGACGGACGTCCATCCAAGATTGCCAAGTGCAATGTCAACAACAAGGGGCATGCAAATATCGACGCCTTCACAGTCTATGCCTAGTAAATCCTTGTTTGCTATATTTGGTTTTGTGTTAATTATGATTTGATAATTTGTACTTTAATCTTGGGTGCATCTCATAATGGATTAATTTTGTGGAGTAGGAGATACACTGACGCCATCTACTACGCCAGATACAGATTAGAGTACATGTATTGGTGAAAATTCACCATCATTTTCTGGATCTACCCGTGTTTCTAGCATGGGAGTTATGCAGATGTCATTGTTGATTGACGATAATGAATTGATGCCTTTAAAATGTCCTAAGCTTCCAAGTACTTTTAAATTATTATTTTTTATATTGTAATATGCATTTACCTATTCATAACAAGTTTTGGATTGATGATCCCATGACATTTTTTGTAGGAAATGATTCATTTTATAAGACGCTTTATGACCTCACACTGAAGATATTCGAGCCTACCATACATACAAGGTGGAACATCATAAGAGAAATAACCCTATCCCACTATTTTTTTTCATATTATTAATTGATACAATATTTTTCCTTTCATTTAGGCCTTTTCTTTTACTATATTCAAGGTACACAACTTTAGTTAATTTTTCTATCTAACAATTTTGTGTTTTTTCTTAAAAGGTGGAACTTGCAAGACAAAAAATAAAAAGATAAGCTCATTAAAGATTTAGAGCATGAGTTTGGTAGTAATATTTTTGAGGAGAAGAAAATTTTAGAAAAAGCTGCCAAACATCTTAAGACTGTGAGGGACTCATATAGAAGGAGTCTCATCCAGAACCCAAAGTACGAGCGTCCTTCCTTTATTCCAGTGAGGGATTGGAATGAGTTCATTTTGGATGCAAAGGAGAAAGAGGATGCTCAAAGAGGAATTACACCAGAAAATGAGAGAAGAAGGTATGCGATAGTATTAACTACTAGTACAATGTAATAATTCACTAATTAGTGATCTTTATATCTATATCATCTAACATATTTCAAACTTTTCATAGGTTGCAGGATACATCAAAGGCAACAAAGGCTAGGCTATAAAAGATTGGGCAACACAAACTTGGCTCTGGTGGATATTCCAAAATTAAAGCATGAATTGTAAGTAGCAGTAAATGAATTCTAGAGAAATATTATTTATAAAATGCAAATAATTTTGTTTAATAAAAAAATGTAGGGCTTTGAATTTAATTTAGAGGCCACGACAGAACACAAAAAAATTGCCTTCAAGGAAGGCTATCAAGCCGTGGCTGAACGCCTATGCCAAGCTTCCACTGGCCCAACCCAAGAGTCTCCTGCATCATGTGAACAGGTAAATATGCCAAAAAATATATATTAGAAATTGAATACTTGAGTAACAATCTATTTGATAATAATGTGCATGACATTGCAATGCAGCCTCCTAATTGTAACACGGATCCTACAGCGCATGATGAAGCCCTTGATGTGCATTGTAGTGTCAATGGAGGTGTTCATTTGATATTTAAAATTAATTATGTAATTATTAATACAATTTAACATCTTAAATTAAACTTGGTGTAACCTTTTTTGTGTATATTTTAGAGGATACAAAATGTCATGTTGAACGAGTGCCGAAGGATGTTCAGAGTGATCACCATGTAGATCATGTGGCACATTCAGGTAAGGAAAATCTATGTTTTGTTCTTTTAAATTAATTTTTTGATTTATAGTTCTTTTACTTAATTAAATACTTGTAATTCACTAATATAAAATGGTGTGAATTTAACTCATGACATAGTTGTTATTGCAACAGACCCCCCTTTGGCGCAGCGGCCTCCTATTCCTAGACAGATGAGGAGGAGACATGTGTTGGCATTAGAATCAGAAGAAGAGGGGAATGACGATGACATTGATCTTCCTCTTAGAAGTTACATTAAAAAAAATAGCAAGAAACCCAAAAAGAAATGATTATAATTAACATTTTTTGCTAATGAAAGAACGTTGTCTTAATGGATGTAATTTTGTACTAGTAATGTTGATGAATGATGTGTTAATGAATTATTCATGAATGTTGTGTGTTAATGAATTTTATGTGTTAATGAATGTTATCATGTGATTATAATGATTGAATGTTATATTTCAAAAATGGATGAATGAATGAATGAATGAATGTTATTAGATGTTAATGGGGAATTTAGAGTGATGTTGGGGGGGGGGGGGAAGTGAAAATGAGCTTCCACCTTCACGTGGTTGGCCTTGTTAAGTAGAGAATATTAAACTATTCTCAAAACCAAGTGAAGCTCAAACTAAACCAATGACGTAGATTCAATGGTCAAAAACACCTTCTTCTTATTCCATATTATTTCTCATTCACTTTAAGAAATATTTTACTTCTTAAACATGTTCATCAACCAATTTGCATCACCATGTTCATCAAATTAGATTTATAGATAAGAAAGTGAACATAATACAGACAAATCTAGAAAGGCAAAATGAACATAATTACTCTTAGACATTTGTAAGCAAGCGTATCATGAATAGTGAACATAATTACAGACATGTATCTCTCTATACTACTTTTATATTGTAATGTAATGCAGGTTTAGGTAACTTTCAGTGAATTGATTTGCGGTGTTTTCATGACTTTTTCAGCCAATCAATTGAAAACTTCACAGACGTTGATAGGATTTTGGCTTGGCCTTTTAGTCAAAAACCATGGCTAATTAGTCTAAAGTCAAAATTCCAGCAAGAACTCTTATAGCTATCACAAAAATCATCTTCAGAACAATTATTCTTGGCTGGTTTTAATGTAGCTACAAAAGTTTCATCTTCTAAGAATGTTCAAGAAAAGTCATATTCTTCATGAGGGCCTAAGGAGCTCAAGCAAGTCAAGGCAAGTGTCAATGATGGTTGTGTGAGAGCAAGGTGATTATTTTCTTATTGTAATGTTTTGTAATAATATCTGGTATAATAACAAGTATTTTTGACTTTGTAGATTTATATTTATGCTAGAGAAATTTAATAACAAGGGGAACAATATTCTAGACTTCTTTTTTCATAGCAGCATCCAAACATTTGGATTTCAGAGGTTTAATCAGGTTTGCACATCAGTGGTGAGTGCATGAGTTTATATAAAGCATATACTTATGAAAATTTTATTACTTCTTTTTCTTCTAGTTCTCTCTGTTTACCTCTTTGAATATATCATTTTTCGTCTGTCACTACCTTTTATTTTTTCTTGTTATATTTCATTGAAACTATCCATTGATGATTACTCATCACTCTTTTCTGGGATCATTTAATTTTGAGTTTTTTCCATTACTTAGCAATTAACTCATTTTTTTTGTTACTTGTAAATGGATTCAGTTGGAAGAATGTCTGAGTAGTGGGAATGCACCTAAATTATCTGGTAAGTCAGATCAAGAAATAGATGTTTTAAAGCCTAGAAATTCTCATTTGGGTCAAGTTGAAGGGAATGATTGTGCACTACTTTCTTGACAAGAATCTTGGAAAAAAGAAGAATGAAAAGGAAGCATTCTGAATCGAAGGCAAACACAAATTTACTTTCAATAGCCAATGGAGCTTCAGATGGAAAATGTGAGCATGCATCAAGTTTTAAAGATAAGCTTAAAGTTAATAGTGACAGCCAAGCAAGTCAAAATGAAGTTCATTGTTATAGGTATCTTGCATTCTCAATGTTTGGAGCATTATTAAAAGCATTGTTATAAACATTTATTACTGTTATGACCCTCTATGCATATCAACACTCTATCACTAGTTTTTTGCATACTTTACTAATCACTGTTATGTATTGCTAATGCATTATAGCAACACTGTCTTTAAGCCCATTTGACCATTATTTTTTCCACAACCGTCTTCTTTCACTGTGGCTTGTTGCAATAAGGTTCTTGTGATTGTCACTTGATGTCCTCTTGGCCTCTAATTTTCCCCATATGATACTTTTACTGTGTTCCTATTAGGTATCTTTTTTTGCTCTTTATGACAATAATTTACAAACTCACTATGCTATTCATGATGACAAAATAATAAAATGATACCTCTATTTTATGGTTCTTGTCACCCCTCTCTAAAATGCAACCCCTCTATCAAAACAAAGACTCCATCTCTATTCTTGAAAACACGCCTTCATCATTTCTTGGGACAGTGCTTTAACATAGTTCCTAGATAATTATGACTGATTTTTTTTATGGCCTTCGATCGATCTCGTTGACTTTGCTACATCAAGAATGGTGAACAACTCATCTTCCTCATGGATCCTGTCATTTCATTGTTTTGTATCAATGTTTGTTCACCATTGACTTTGTATAGCAAAACCCTTGAACAATCACTATTTTTTCACGTCCATTACATCTTTCTCCTGCATTCATTGTTATTGAAACATTACTTACTACTGTTCTTACTACACTCTTCACATTCTAAAACAAATCACTATTTTATAACCTTGAGCACATCTTTGTTCTTGATTGTGAATACCTCAATGTTCTTTGATAGTGTACACATCACTATTTTTTGAAACCTCTTTGTTCATTGTCAATCCATCTATAAACACTGATTTGTTTGTATATGTCACTGTCCTTTAGACATTGAACACCACTGCTTCTATACAATGAGAATTGTCTTCATAGCACTAATTTTGTCAGTTTGGCTACTCTTTCTTGTTACTTAATAACAATGATTTATTTTTACTTCAATCATTTTGACAGTCATGACCCTTATTGATACCCCTATGATAAGGAATGGCACTACTATGTGACCCTCTTCACTTCCCTTAATTCATTTATTGTTTGCATTGAACAATGTTTGGCCCAATCATGCACTTTAGCAACAAAACTACTATTTTGATCTTTCTTGCTTTGTCAATAATAGTGTTTTTGTCTTTGAATCACTATCTTAATTGTTTCGTAAATGTATCCCTTTGTCTTAGGGGATGAGCTTCTTGTCCTTTTGACAGTGACTATCATTGTTCTCTAACAGTGCTCTTCTAGTGTTCCCTCACTATTTTAATTATCTTTCTTGGTAACTGTTTTGTATTCCTAATCGTTGTCTTTACCAACACTGTCTCACACTACTATCTTTAGCATTGTTCTTGACTGGCATTAAACATTCCTTCAGACTAGCAGGATCTGCATATGTCTTTTCCTTCACGACATCGTCTTACTATGTATATTGCTCAATATTAGTGTTATAATGTAGTGCCACTATGTTTAAAACCCTTTAATCCTAGGTATTATTGTATCACTGCTATTGATGATTATCACTGTGACATTAAACATCATTGTTTTGCATCTCATAGTTTGATGAAATGGAATTCATTACAGTAAGATTTTTTTAAAAAAAAAATCAACAACTATTAAAAACCTTATGGTTAATGAGCTGCCGGATGATTTTGACGAGGACACGGTTCCAAAGTACTAAATTTCGGTATTATATCATTGACATAATGTTTTAAAAAATGTTTCTTTTTACTTATTTTTTGACGAGGATTAGTAAATTTTTACTTGTTTTTCGACGAGGATTAGTCAAATTTTCGATACCAATTGGTCGACCAAATGACCAAAACTATTGTTGATGTAATTGTTATAATTTATTCTATTGGCCTTAATTAAATTATGCCATTGGTCATGATTACTATGTAAACAATTAAAGCATAATATTTCTATGTTTAATTTTCTAATATATTATATATATATATATATATTATATATATATATATATATATATATATATATATATATATATATATATATATATATATATATATATATATATATATATATATAAATTATTATTTGTCACTTTTTCGACGTATCAATACTAGTCATTTCGACGACAATGCTATATGTTCGACGACTACTCCAACCAACTTTCGTCAAAAGAGAGACGAACCTTCTTTGGCATTTCGAAGAGAATGTTGAACCCTCAACGATAGTTTTGACCCTAAGTCGTCACAATTTCCACGGACATTGGTCGCATAGATGGAAACTATGATCGATAATGCTTCCAGGTTGAAGCGATTATTTCGACGACGGGTCCGTCGATAATTCTACCACTATGGGCGTCAAAATTTTGACGTTGTTTTAGTGTGTCATATAATCGACGAAAAAACTTTGACAATACTTTTGGTCATTTGGTCGACCAATTGGTATCGAAAATTTGACTAATCCTCGTCGAAAAATAAGCTTAAATTTACTAGTGGAAGAGTGGTTAAACTTACAAGGAGGTGATGGTGTTCATTTGGGTGAACTTGTTATAAGGATTCATTTGTATGAAAATGACTTAATTTTGATCTCTAAATTTTCTCTTAGCTTACGAGAACACTTACTTTCCCTTAACCAGTTTTGTAGAATAATGGGGATGCATGTCAATATTAGTAAGATGAAAGTGATGGTTTTCTATATTAAAAGAAAACATAACCAATATAAGTTTTACTTTTAAGGCAATAGTCTTGAATAAGTGGTGGATTACAAATACCTCAGAATTAACTTGATAAAATATTAAGTTAGAAAGTGTGTAGAAAGAAGTGAACTTTGGGAGGCTGGAAAACATTTTATGGTTTCCAAAATAGATGTAGAGAGGAAAAGCTATGGGATTGAAAAACTACCCAAACTCTTTTTGGGATTTTATTGCTTCTAGTTATTCTCTATGGTTGTGAATTTTGGGCCAACAATACCTCTAGTTTACAGTGGAATGAGATTGAGAACATTAAAAAATGCTTGATTACAAACAAGTTCAAAAGTAAAAGGCGAGTCCCTTAGGATTTCATGTTGAGTGAGGTGGGGGTTTCTCCTATTGAAGCAATTTCTATGGTGTAACTCATAAGATATTTAAAAATAATTGAGAAAATGGAAGTGGAAAAATGACCTAAGGTTGTTTTTAATGACATATTGTGCAAAATAAAGAAGACTTCAATGTGGAAAAACAAATGGTCTAGTAAATTGGATATTTACTTGAACTCATGCACCACAAATAGTAAAGAGATAAAACCTTTTGTTATGGATAAGTTCCATAAGTGCTCTTGGGATAAAGAACCAATGAGAAAGAAAATGTATAACATGTTCGCAAGTTGACTATACTGATTATATATGATTATAATTAAGTGTTGTCATTATGGCAACAATGTCATATGGAGTTTTGGAGTCAGTGCACTTACTCATAAGATCAGAATTTGGTTAAGTATGAAGACTGGACAGTTAGCAGAGCACCAGATGAACTAAGCATCAGTGCACATGCATATGACAGAGTTATGTCATCCACCCTTGAAGATAGCTTTTGAGTATGTAATCATGCTAAGTCTAAGAGAGCATGATCATATGAGTTAGTATGAAGAAGTTACAGTCAGATGAAGTGACACAGATAGTGAGCGGCAGAACAAAACAGAGCATGGAGCCGACTATTGATAATTTGGTTAGCGCTTATAATATTGTTTTGTAAAGGCTATGTGCCTATTGTATTTAGGTTATAGACATGTAAATCTCATTGTATGTAAACACGCTTGAGCCAATTCATTTGGAAGCATTGTATGTAATAGGTTGAAGGCCGACCTAGTGAATAGTTTTGTTTGTGCATATAAATAAGACGCGCCTTTTTATTTAGGTATGTCATGAGATATAGAGTTAATAGGAGAAGAGAAGAAGTATGAAAAGAGAAGTTAGAATTTTGTAGAGCTTTACAAGAGGCTAAAGCATCAACACACAAAAGGAACTGATCAGACAAGTAGTGTCAAAGCAACAGTTCACCATTGGCAGATATAGTGTATATCTGATATCTAGGAGGTTTCAACCTTCTCATTGAGCAGTGAGCTCTAGCAGTGAGCCACCACCCCTAACAGGGTTATTGTAAAAGACTCTTAACAGGGTCTGACCCTTGACCAGGTCACTGTACTTATTGCTTGGTAATGATCAACTCCTAATAGGGTTGTAAGATCTTCTAACAGGGATCATAATACACTAGTGCAGTTCTTAGTGGGTGTCAATTCCCACCGGGGTTTTTACCTATTTGGGTTTCCTTGTAATCATATTTGGTGTCATATGTTATGGTTGTTTATCTTACTTGCATTGATATTCATTTTAGTACTTAAGCAATTAAGTTAAGTCTCAATATATCAGAAAAAGTAATAATATATAGAACACTGATTCACCCCCCTCTCAGTGTTCCCATTCCTAACAATTGGTATCAGAGCTTTGGTCCTTTGAAGACAAGTCTAACCACTTGAGGAGATCATGGGTTCAGAAGAAATGAAACATCTTAAGAAGAATCTTGAAGCAACTCTTGAAGACCTTGACAGATCTGAGAAAGAAATTGAAGAACTGAAACTAAAGGTTAGTGGCTCTCAAGCATTCATCAAGAAATTGAAAAAGGATTTGAAAGATTGTTCTACAAGTGACTTAGGGATAATGATAAAAAATATGAATGAGGAAAAAACATATCTGAAGGATCAGATTAAAGAGTTGGATGAAAATATATTTAACAATCAAGAAGCCTATGAAGAACAGGTCAAAGAAAACAAGCAGTTGGATGAAGAACTAAGGCAAGAAAACATGAAAATATTGGAGCTACAAAACATCAAGAAGAAAGTAGAATCAAAATTGACTGAAGCAAAGAATCATATTGACAAGTTGCACATAAGAAAGGATCTAATAGAATCACAGTTGTATGCACACAAGATTAAAGGAGATACCAGTGGTATTGGATTCAATGAAGCCCAAGTTCAGATTGATAATATGTGAGGAAGAATGAAAGCATCAGAAGGATCTATAGAAGCTAAGAAGACTGGAAATCAAATTGAAGCTAATGCAGAATCATCTAAAGATGAGCGTAAGCTAGTAAACAAAACTTGTTATTCATGTAACAAGCATGGTCACATAGAAAGAGATTGTAAAGAGGTAAGACCTTTCAATGGCTATTGTTATTCATGCAATAATTTTGGTCATAGAGCTATGACTTGTAGATCAAATTCAAGAAATCAAACTCAGAACAATCAAAGAAATCATCCTCAACAGAATGTTAGAAGTCCTCAAAACATTACATGTTAGATATTTAATTACAATGGTCACACAGCTAGACACTGCAAAATGGTAACTCACATCAATGTGCCAAGGAATATAAGGCCTCCAGTTATTTTTCACTCTTGTAACAAGGATGGACATATCTCAAAGTTTTTCAAATCAAAAGCACAAAGACAAGAAAGCCCTAATAAGTCACAAAAGTCAATTCTGGATGAAGCAGGAGAAGTCAAGTTTGTGCAAGCTATAGAAGATGCGAGCATGATTTGGAAGGAAGAAAAGAAAGATAATGTTGATGAAATAGTTGAGGATGCATCCACAATGGACGCACCTCCTATTTATGGTTAAATGACTATCATGGTCATAGGGGGAGCAAGATTAGCTCTAGACCCTTGCGTGACTGGTATACTCACCCTCAGAGTATGCACCTTTGGTTATAATTGTTTGAAGACTAGTTGATGTAGTATGAAAAAGCACACCTCTTGATTGATAGCAGAGATGAAGTTCCTTTATCCACACATTTACATTTGAATTTGAGCCTTTGAAGAGCATAGAAGATCAAGCAGTTAAGAGTTGAAAGATCATAGTTGATTTATCAACAAAGAAGTTAGAAAGTTGGTTACGAAACCCTTGTTTAGATGCAACGGTTCAGAATTCATTTGGAAACCTATATATGCATGATCAAGTAAGTTATGGCCACACTTGTTGTATTTGATGTTGCTAAAAGGAAAATATATGTATTTAAGAAGCATCCATTCAAGTCTACCCTAGATGATTTGGAAGGAGTGTTCTCTAGGACTCCTATGGGAGTTATGCACGTAGAGGACACACACGCATATATTTATTGCAAGAAAGAACCTGTTGGATTAGATAGAATTAGGTGGCACATAGAAACCATGATGAATCCAGAAAAAACATTCATTGATGAATTCACACACTTGGAAAACAACCCTATTGTTGAGTTTTCCACAACATATGAGTTTTACAAATCCGAATGGGTTAAGATTCTTTTGAGCAAAATTCATGATGACTTATTCTAGATTGGTGAAGTCCCTGTCAAAATAACTACTGATCTCATTCATGAGATGACTAGATTCCCTAAGACTGGTGCCATCCTTCCCACTGGAAAGGATGTCAAAAAACTAGTAGAGAAGGCTTGCAAATCCCAGAGTGATAAGCGCGACATGACCATTTAGCCGATTGAGGAGAAAGACATCAAGCTCATGTCTATGATACTTGGATATAAGTTCCAACATGGAAATAGGGTAAATAGTGTGTCCACAACCACTATTTTAGCAGCCATAAGGATTGTGAAGGAAAATGGAGAGTTCAACTTGTGTGAGATCTTGCATGCACAATTGATGGACAATATTAGGGAAATCAAGCATGACAAAAGCAAGATATTCAGGTTTGGATCACTGATAATCTATATGTACTTCCATATGGTTGGAAAAGTGTCAGATCTCTATTTAGACAAGAACCTGTCTACAATGCCATAGATATCATTCAAGGAATCTTCTGAAAGTACCTTGAGAGATTTCATGGAACTGGAAATCAAAACATTCAGAATAAAGGTGCAGAGGAGGTATAGGATACCTGAAAGTATTGTGGAGAAGTATAAGGATAGTATTTGCTTCATGGTAGAGACAGACATCACATGCATGGAAGCAGTGGAACCTAGAACTAAGTGGATTTATCCACTTGGTTATGAAGTGGAAGAACATATCCTAGAAGCATATGCACAAGTCCTCCTATCAGCACCAAAGGATCCCAATGAACCAAGATGGGGTACCTATGAGGAAAAGACAAGACAAGTAGATGCGGTCCTAAACAGTGTTGTGACCAAGAGGAAAGCTTCTAGAATCACTTCTGAAATACTAAAGATTCATGGCGTCACTCAAGCCGACCTGGATAAAGCTAGAGACGCCAAGATAGCAATACAAATTGGGAGCGCACCCACTGGTGAAGTCAAAATAGAGAAGTCTAATGACCCTAAGGAAAAGAAGAGTAAGATAGATGATATCACTCCTACACCCATAGATACAATTGACTTGGAATCCACTAAAGCATCTCCTGAGTCAAGCAAGGTACCTAAGAGGAAGAAGCAGATTGTCACAAGCCATCCATCAACTAGATCCACAAGAAGCCAAGGAAGAAATTTTCAACCACCTCCTGAGGTAGGATTCCTACCAAATCTGCAAGTAATGAGAACAAGAGTAGTAGATGAGGGCAAAATTGATCAAATAACTAAGTTTTATGACAAATATCATGAGATAGACAAATTTGAGATCCATTATATGTTAATCAAGCATATGATCAAGTTTAAAAAGACTGTTCTGGAACTTAAGACAATCATTCTAGATAAATTTTGGGAAATTTTGGATACATTGAAAAGACAAGCTATTGAAGAAGACTTCAGAATAAGAGAGAAGACATTGGATGATAACCTACCAGTATGTTTAGTTGAGGAAAAATCTTTGTTAATGAATTTGGTAAAGCCGCACCTCATAACCAAGATGAGAACTTTAAAGATTATGAATAAAGATTGTGAACTGGTTGCTAAGGAAATTGAAAAAGCATTTGAGAAGGTATTTATGGAAAAACATATGCATCTATCATTGACGTTTGCAATCCTAGTTCCCATTGAGCAAGTAAAAGTAGCTAAAACTCCAAATGCACCTATGATAGGTCCACAGGATTCTGCACCTATGCCTGAAGCCAAGGAAGACACAATTATGATAGATAATGTTGAGATATCTATGGCGGCCATAGAAAAGGACTTGGATAAGTTTGAAGAAGCATTTGTGAGCACTGAGGAAGCAGAAACTCTATGCAGTGATAATTCACCTAAGCATCAAGAAGAAGTGCAGATTGAAGATATAACTGGACAAGAAGAAGAAAAGGAGAAAGGCAAAGAAGAGGAGATGGAAAAAAGAAAAAGAAAATGAACCAACAGATAAACCCTCTGTTGAAATACCCATAAAGGTAATGATAGAAGTGATGGACAACAAACATCTCACTCTTATGCCATTAGTGTCATTGTTGTCAAGTTTGACTCCTGACACAACAAGCCTAGACTCATGGGGAGAAGAAGACCCGATTAAGATCAGTGTACTAGCAATGGAGAAATCGAAGGAGAAACAAGTCATGAGAAATCCATTGTTTGTTGAATCAATCAACATTCTAAACAACTTATTGCCTGCAGACAAGAAAGTGTCTAGTGTACATTCAGTAGATGATGTCAGCACCATCATGACATGCTCTAAAGAAAATTTATCAAGTCTTGAGGAATCAACATCCAAAATAGCAGAAGAGAAATACTTTAAGAAAAGACTGAATGAGCTGATAGAAAACTTTGCACTTGACCTTAGTTCACTAAAGGTTGGTCAAGCTATGTTGAAAGAGACTGCAGCTAAAGGAAGAAATATCATAGCTGATTGTATGGACAAGAACAAACTAATTGCAGACCTCTCAAAGAAGATTCAGGAAGCTGAATCCATGATGGAAGCAGTAAGGAATTCAGTGCTAGATCCCTCCTCCAATATAAATATGTGCAACAATGTCTACCAAGGACAATTGGATAAGATAGAGACACTAGTACATTTGACTTTATTTTTCTACCAACATTTTTGACCATCAATTAAAAAGGTTTAAGTTGGTCAGATTATAGAAGGAAATCTTTCTTTTTTTTTAATCCATGCCCGTGTTGGTCAAAATTTTGACCAATACCATGTCGGTCGAAATATCGACAAACACGAGCATAACTTTAAAAAAAAAGTTTCATTTCTCATTTCATTTTTATGGGAAAATTTGAAGGAGGATTGTAGTGCGCAAAGGAGGACAAATTTCTCATTTCATTTCCATCTTCGAACAAGGTTTGGTTATCTTTCGAATATGCCATTTTTTGTTTCAGGCTCAGGGTCAGTCATTGTAATAGATAGACAAATTTGATGTCGCTGCAGAAATGACAAAGCATAGCCATTGTCCTCGACCCTGTCATGAAATCACGACCCTAATTTGTATTTTCTCCATTGGTTTTCTAATGCCACTAGATGAAAGTCAAATTAGGGTAATGTATCATAATACACTCAACACTTAGAGTTGTATGGGTTGTCGAGTTGCTTCTTGGACAAAACCCTAGGTTTAATTTGATGTCGCTGCAAAAACATTTTGATATGTCCACGAAGTGTTTGTTTGATCAGTGAGGCATTTCATTATACATAGTCTACTGATTCAAAAGATAGAATGATTATTTTCTACAAAATCACTTTAGGAACTGTTATTCAAAACTCTTGAATTAGTTGTTGACAGTCGTGTTCTTTCTTTTTATTCACAGTCTATCGTTTGTTAGCAAATACAAATATGTAACTGCAGTCTCAGATTTCAAATTGTCACAGTTTGGTTAGCACTATCAAAACAAAGTGATTCTCTGACAGGTCGATAGCATAGCCATTATCCTCAGCCCTGTCATGAAATCACGACCCTAATTTGTATTTTCTCCACTGGTTTTCTAATGCCACGGGATGAAAGTAAAATTAGGTTAATGTATCATAATACACCCAACACTCAGAGTTGTATGGGTTGTCAAGTTGCTTCCTGGACAAAACCCTAGGCTAAATATAAGCCATGTATTTAGCCAGAGAAAGGAAAATATGTCTGCAACATTATAATATTGGAAGGTTTTGAAATTGAGTCATAGATTGGGTACATGGATCTCCGAAACACTAAAGTTTTCTTGGTGATTGTAACCACTGATGGTACCCACTATTTAAGCAGTCCAAATAGATCTCAATCTAACCTGATCAATTAGATTTGGAGGGTCTTTGGGACAGTCGATAGTGCTGGAGAACATTGGTTAAAATTGTTTGAAGACTTAGTGGCATATTGATAGACAACATATTTTGTGGATTTCACCCAAACTAGTAACCATTGGTATAGTTGCAGACTAACTGAGAGATAATAGAGTTCAAAACATTATTGGGTGATAGTTAGAGGTAACTTATAGATATGATGCTTTGAAGTAACTTAGAAGTAACTTACAGATTTGGACTGTATCCAAAGAAAGATTGTAAATTTGTTAGAAGTCAAGAATTGAATAGTGTGCTGTTGATATTAAGGAGTAACAATATTGCTTACAAATCTCATAGAAGGCAATTGATAGGAAAGTTACTCTATTTTTTAAGGTAATCAAAGATTAAGAAATTTGATAGAGAAAATTGGAACGATTGTTCATGGTCTAAATAGACATTGTTATTCTGTTGTGATATTAGTGGTTGGGCTTACCAAGTTAAGTTGTAAGTTGTATATGTTCCTATAAACATCCACAATTTTAACAATATCATTGAACTTATGCAAGTTGCATCATTACCACTATTTTGTGAAACAATCTACAAATTTAAAGTTATATTTGAGTTAAAATATAAGTACTATTAAAATAACACTTCAAATATTTATCAATATCAAATAAGTATTCTCAGTTCACATCATGTGGCCAATTTGAAACAATTAAATACTTTTCAAACATAATATTGTTTGCATTTAATTTTTATTTTTATGATAATTTATTCATAGTTATTTATTTATTTATCTTCAATCTTTATTTGAGAGGTCACAATACTTAGTCATTGTCCATGTTTAAATGATTGTTTAGTTTATGTGACTTGTCTTCAATTCTTATTATAAAGTGTACGAGTATTTTTCCTTTGGATTGGACATGCTTATTTTTGTTTTGGCAGTCCCAAATAACACTATCTTAGTCTACTGTCATTCCCAGTCACAATATCAGTCAGTCCAAGTTAGGACAATCCTTTGTTGAGTAGTAGTTCTTCATTCTTACAATTGATGTATTCTCATGGTGGAGTGGAAGACTCCGTGTAACCAAAAAAATGATTGGGATCTATCTATGAGATTTCTTTTCAAAATGAATTGACTGATCCAAGTTACCTCTGTCACTGCAGCAAGCACACAAAATCAGTTAAAAAATGATTGTTAGGTATTGAAACAAGGATACATATATTTTTCATATATCTTTAAGTTGATCAGGGTCCCTTGGAACCAAATCACAGTAATGGAAATTGCATTTACATAGGCCATTAAGTCTCAAGGTAGTGACTGTCTTGTCTTAAGGTTCAATTACAGTCACAATCCAATTCATTCCATACCATGTCAATCAGCCTTAAGCATTAAATTCATGCATGTTAGGGTCAATTTGGTGAGATTCATTGTTTTTATCTTGGAACCTTTATTAAAATTGAGTCATAGGAGGGAAAAGTACCATTGAATCCATATAAGTCACGGTCCTAATTTTAGGACAAACCTTCACCAAGCTTTTGCAGTTTCAATTTTTTGCCTCACAAGTGGCTGTCTAAATTGTTCATGAGTGTGGAATTCTTTTTTTGGCTTTAGAGACCTAAAGGGAGAATAGTTTTCACAACTTACATGAATGAATCAATGAAGTCCTATACCTGTCCCACAAGGAAACACAATTTTTTCTTTTGAATAATAAAAAATGTTTATGAAATTAATCATCTTTGAGTGACTTTCATTTTGTCAGCGTGACTTTCATTTTATCATTTCAAGACGTAAAGCTATACTGATGACACTCCACTTGATATACTGACTATCCATGGGTTCAACTCTTCAGGGTTTGGGAATCACACTATTATACTTCTATTCCTGATCACTTTTGCGCCTTTGAAAAAATAGCGCTTTCTGTTACGTACACTCCAAGTTGTTTGAAAATGTTGTCTTACTCGATAAATCAATTCCACCTTGAGTTTTGAATTTCCCACTCAAAATTCACTTGGTCAACTGCAACTTGATTGCCACGTGGAAACCTATAATTTTCTTTCTAGCCCTCCTATCCTCCCTAGCTTTCCCTATGCGAATCCTTTTTTGTGATCCCAAACACTTTCTCTTTCCTTGTCATCATAGACCATAGGATCAGGAACATTCAAAAACTATCATCATTGGTCCCCATTAGCTGATCTTACATAGCTTGAACAAAAAAGGGAAACATGATCTTGCAAAACCCCTGTACAGGATAGTCAAGAACCAAAAGACATCTTCATAAAATCTATGCTACTTAACCATATTCTCATTGATTCATGACTATCATTGATTCATGGATTTTATTTTCTAGTAAGGAGAATTGATACTTCATCATGGCTTCAATTTTCCTTTAGACATGACTCTTTTTTACATTAACACCAGTATAAGTGTCTTCACCAAGTCCTTTAGCTTGACTTCATATAAAAATCCAATTATAATCTAGTTGGATTTGGAACTACTTTTCATCTTATTTTCATGAACGTCTTTATGAATCTAGCAGCACATTTTTATGTTGTTCCAAGACACATTTTTGTTGGAGTTTTATTTGAATGAATCTAGAAGTATATTGGAAGATTTTGAAGGGAGAGTTAAATTTGTTTTGGAATTGGTTTGGTGCCTTTTTATTGAGTATATGGAAAGTTATGACAAATTTACTAAAACTTGCCAGAATCTATTCCTAGGGTTGTCTGTTGTAAGAAAAATGTCATAACTTTGTTTAAATCTTCAATCTTTATTTGAGAGGTCACAATACTTAGTCATTGTCCATGTTTAAATATGTGTTTGCTTTATGTGACTTGTCTTCAATTCTTATTATAAAGTGTACGAGTTCCAACGCTAATGAAATCCATGCATTTGAAGTAGAATTATGTAAAAGTTTGAAGTTAAAATAATGTGAATATAATCTGCATATGCAATGTTAGGAATTTATAATACAAGTTATGTGTGTATATGTGTGTATATATATGTGTATATGTGTATATGTGTGTATATATACATAAATGTGTGTGTATATATACATAAATGTGTGTGTATATACATACACATATGTGTGTATATATACACAAATGTGTGTATATGTATATACACACATGTGTGTATTTGTGTATATATACACAAATGTGTGTATATGTATATACACACATGTGTGTATTTGTGTATATATACACACATGTGTGTATATACACACATGTATGTGTATATATATGTGTGTGTATGTGTGTATATATACACGTGTGTAAATATACATACGTGTGTATATATAAACACACATGTTTGTATATATACACATGTGTGTATATATAAATGCACATGTGTGTATATATGTGTGTGTGTGTGTATACACACACATGTACACACATGTGTATGTGTGTATATATACACGTGTGCATATGTGTATATATGTGTGCATATACACACATGTATACACATATACACACGTGTGTATGTGTATATATACACATGTGTGCATATATGTATATATACACACATGTATGTATGTATATATATAGATGTATACACATGAATTTAAAGAAATTAAATTACAGAATTAAAATTCCTTATGCATCTTCTTAGTCATCTTCCGAGTGAACCAAACAGGTCATCTCATATTCTGAAAATCATTTTCAGAATTTGTATCTTCCAGAATTGTAGCATCTTCCAGAATTGACTATATTTGACATTTGGTATTCCATGCACCAAACGGGCCCTTATTGCATAAAGAAAATGGAATCCAAAACAAGGCTCTTAAGACCTTTCCAAAATCACAAATTGCACACAAACTAGTTTTTATCTTTTATTTCTTGTTCTCATCCGTACATACCAGGGATCCTGCCCGTACATTCCTTGTTTGGTGTATATATAATCCTATTGCAACTACCACAACCATATTTGGTTGGTCGTAATTTTAGCTAATGGAGCTTGTAGACACTGAAATAATTATTCTTTCATCTATCAATATGTTATTATTTGATCCATTAATAATATTCATCAACATCTATCATTTTTATATTATTTATCTTCTATTATCATTCATAATTATTTATCTTCCATGATCAATCTTCTTTCTTTATCCAAGTCGATTTGGCCAAGAATATCTCGAAAGAGTGGTTCTATTGTAATGATGGTTCTATTTGCAACAAACTTGTTAGAAACATGAAAAGAAAACATGTTAGCAATTCCATCATTTGTCTGATGTTTGGGATAGTCACCATAGAATTATTTGGACTATCTCTCCTCTTGCCTTGTAAGGTTAAAATGACCTTTTTTTCTTCCCTCCTTGAATCGACCCTTACCATCTTGCACTTGTGCAATGATAGGACACCAATGTTGCTAATTGAGGTTGGCAGGATGATTACGCCTATCCTAAAAAAAATTGTCAAATCATTATGCTTTCAAATCAATTACCTATCGATGTATCCCTTGCGAGGGAGAGAAGCCAAACACATAAAGAACATGCACATAAACACGGCAATTGAAAAACTTAAATGGAATACACCAAGAAGTACCAAATGATGAATGCTCAATTGTTGTAATGGAAAAGCAATATCATAACTGTCCATTTCTAGAACTTGATTTTTCTAATGTCTTAATGATTTTTCTTATTTCTTGTCTATGCTTGGTGACAAGATTTTGAACATTGTTGACATACTTAAATGGAATACACAATACCAAATGATGAATGCTCAATTGTTGTCATGGCAAAGCATCAGAACCGTCCATTTCTAAAATTTGAATTTGTATAGTCTTAATTATTTTTCTATAGTCCTAATGATTTTAAAAATTGTTGACAAAGAGTGTTTCTTTTTTTTATTATAGTATAAATGATTTTTCTATAGTCGTAATGATTTTTCTTATTTCTTGTATTTTGTCCCTTTTTTATTTCCTATGTCTGTGCTTCGTGATAGGATTTTGTCACCTTCTTTTGATGGTATATTTCATTCACTCTATGTAGAATACTATTTTGTTCACTATTTTATTTCAGCTTCATATTTCTTTCATTTTTCATATACACAGAGACTACACATGCTGATAAAAAAATGAGCTATTTGATTTAAGTTTAGTTTTCATTATTGTAAATAGTTAATATTTCTGATGCTACTCCTTGGTGTATTTCATATAAAAATAATAAATGTAGTAACGATGGTGCGGTGCATTATTGATATAGGCTCGATGACTCTTGTCAATGTACCAAACTGTCAATGTGGTGGTTGGCAGTGTATGTTGAAGTCTTCACGGACACCGAACAATCCTGGACGACAACTTTGGTGCTGTCCAAATAGAAAAAAGGTTGCTAATGTGTGTATATTTAAAGTTTCTAATGTAAATACTATTCATTATAATATAAGAACTAATGTAGTCTGGGTATCACAGGGAAATAATGGCTCCAGATACTTTAGTTGGGTCGATGACAACTCATATGCATCTATTCACCCATCTCCACTTATTCGTGATGAAGGATTTGAGTGCAAAACGTGTCAGGCTAGGGCAAATTCTGAAATTATATTTTTATGATGCCTTCTATGTATTGTAATCGCATATCTTTGTTGCGACCATATGCAGAGATGAACTCAAGAATTAGTTAGTTTAGTATTTTCATTTTGTAACTAATATTTTAATACTGATATGACATAACTTCTCTTTGCCTCAAGTGTGCATATATATGGTTTGCATCTTTTTTTAGAATAAATCTTCATGTTTATGGCTCAGGTGAGCCCCAATCTGCTATCAATCACATGATTTAACGTATAGTGTTTTCTTGGTTATTCCATTTGTTTCTTGACCTTGACTATGGATTGACTATCATTTTCAAGCTTGAGCAAGGCTTCATACCAAGCAGCATCCGCAGATTTGTATGCAATGTTGATTTACACTGGAGGTAAACTACATGTGTCATGTAAACAACATGGTTGAATGCAATCTCTTTTGCATGTTTTCAAGAGTTTTCCCACCAATACAAGCATAAATAATGCATTGAACGTAATCTACAGACGCTGCATGGTATGAAGTCTCACTAAAGTTTGAGCGCAGCATGGTATGAAGTCTCCCTTTATTCTAGTGAGGGATTGGAATGAGTTCATTTTGGATGCAAAGGAGAATGGGGATACTCAAAGAGGAATTACACCAGCAAATGAGAGAAGGTATAAACACAACAGCTAAGAAATATAAATGTAGATTTCACAACAGCTGAGAAACATAATTGTAGGCATCACGATCATAATTTTTTGGAGACAACGTAATTGAGTTGTATACCCAAGCGATGGAGTGCAACTTTTGCACCTCCAATTCCAAGTTGACACTATGGGATACAAAGACCATAGATAAGGAATAAATTTAGAGAGTGGAGGAGGTCCATAATGACCAAAATAATACAGGACGAACCTCAAGTTAAATGAGGCAACTGCAAACATTTTAATAGAATTTTATTATTAAATAATGAAATTTACATATACTAGTGTTCTAAGCCCCCTCATTACATGATTTATTATTGTAAGCCCCCTCTAACTTACGCATCTAGAAAATGAAACTACAACCTATTGGGATTGAGACAAACCTTATAAAACAATAGCAGCCAGGAATGATCACTTTCCAACATCTGTTGAATACATCTGTAGCTCATGAATACAAGGTGTAGCTCATGAATACAAGGTCCTCCAATAGATGTATTCAATAGATGTATCAACTAACTTCATAACAAGCAAACACCAAGGAAGGGGGTTCACGAATTCACGTCATCTTGACGCATTCGGATATAGAACTCAATCAGAAACTTGTCCCTTAATTTAGGACAATATTGGTTTGGGTTGGGGTTTGGACCTGTGTTATCTCCCCTCTCTTACCATTTGAGATATTGCGATAAGGCACACTCATCCTGACAATTCAGGGAAGTCGATGCTCAGTACATGTATAGATATATAACAAACAATGGCGGGGATCGACTGATCATGTGGATCTCGCAAGCAAGTAACTACGACTCTGTCTCTCAACCACATCAAGAACATCAAACATAAATATAAAACATGCATGTCAACCATACACATGCAAGTATGGGGTTAGTAACACCATAAATGTAAATAACATCCTAACATTAAATTTATCATCAAAATATAGCCATAACATATACATCATCATAAGCATTTAAATTGACATGAAAATAACCATATTCATCTAATTGAAAACACGTGATACAACACATAATCCAAAGGTTCATATTTAATCAAATTAATACTCCAGATATCACTGAAATAATCAACGCACACATAACATTGGCCTAAAAGAGTTTGGCAAAGCTAACAGAAAAACAAACTATGGAGGGGCACTACATCCACCTCCCCTAAAAATAGGCTTACTCATGGAAGCCTACAAACAAAATAGGAACATAAGTCCCATAAACTTCGTTGCACCCAACTGAATCAAAGAAAAAGATCAATAAGTAGGTCCCATTGGACCCTTCCCTGCCTTATTGTTTGAACTCTGAGGATCATTCCCTACCGCAAAAGCCCTATGGGATCTACCTGCATCTCCAATTGTAAGCTCAGAAGTTGTCGGCCTCTGAATATTGTGTTGAACGCTGGGGACAATTATTTGCCTTATGACCATGCTGACCACAAGAGAAACAATCTCCACTAAATCCTCTCCCTAGTGAAGGTGCACTAGACTGCCGGAAACTACCTCTACTAACCTCCTGATGAAAACTCTAAGCAAGCTGACTATGAGAATGACTCTTGATACGCTAAGCATTACGGAAGTTCCTGGACTAAGAACCATTGCCCTAAGTTGGGGAAGAGAACCCCTTCTACTACTGGTCTTGATTACCTCATGAAAAGGTCAAAGGGTTCTGAGAGTTTCCATTCTTCTGAGTCTGATTCCCCCTAGCTCTTGAAGGCGTATGACCCAAAGCTAGGTTTGCTTCCACCAAGGTAGCCTTAATAATTGCCTCCTTGAGGGTCTTAGGTTCGAAGAGCCTAACTTCCCCAATGATGCGACCATTATGCCCCCTAATGAAATGTTGAGCCATGAGTGTTGAATTATCACCAAAACCTGCATAGGGCTTGAGCTCGAAGAAATGACGCTCATAATCTTGAACAGATGTGGTTAATTGTCGCAAGTTGAGAAATTCATCTGCACATTGTTGTTGCCACTTATTAGATAGAAACCATTCCCGAAAGTTCTCAAGAAATAACTCCCAGGTAACAACCTCCATACTAAGTCTAAGTTTTTGCTCTTTGATTTTCCACCAAATGGCTGCAAAATCTACAAGGTGCATGATGGCACACCTCGCCTTAACATTGGTATCAAATTGTTGCATAGAAAAACATCGATCCAATGCAATGAGCCATGTCTCCACCTCAAAACCAGTACCGAGACCATCAAAGGGAGGAGGTCATGATCTCAAAAGTTCTCTCATCTGATTAGCCTTTAAGGCTTCCTGACCAACAGTAGTGTCCTTCCTCCTAGGACTCCTAGATCTTTGTCTATCCTCATTCCCAGAATGGTGTGACTCACCTCTCTCAGTCCTGTTATGAATAGGTAGATGTTCCAGGATAGTCTGAAGTATCTGCCTGGCATTCGGCTCTCTAGAATTACCAAGTTGCTCACCACTATCCTCATGCAAACTCTCAGCTTGATGACTCATGGGAGGGCTATGATGCCTACCCCTCCCACGTCCTCTACTGCGACCTCCACTACGGCCTCTACCAACAGATCTAACTCCAGAAACCATCTCTCCTACAACACCCAAACAGAAGAACGGTAACTCAAAACCAGCCAAGAGTAAAAGAAAGACATGGTGTATAAAATGATAGTTTAAAATACAGAGTGTTGTATGTATAAGTTTTGCTTCAAGTTTTGACAGTTTAAACATCTAATGGGCACACAACTTCCCAGAGTTCCTAGTGTAGAAACTCGGGCTCTAATACCAAGTGTAATGCCTTGCCAGGGAACCCAGGAGAAATTAACCTAAACATGCCACTAAGTTTACATAATATTTTTTTTTCCTTAAAGTGTTAAAAAACAACAACAACAACAACAACAATGTTTTACAATGCGGAAGCAATACAATATAATTTACAACTCACATATGAATACAACTCAATGTAGATTACAAATCTCAAGGGTTCCTTAACATAGATTACGTAAACATTAATTAATTACTTTAGATTAGATATAATTACAAATCTCATATATACAAATGAATGATAAATACATCATATAAAAAGATAACATAAATATAATTGGTATCATAAGGTATCAATCATAATCCACATCCACTGCACATGTCACAAGGTATGTAATACAATAACTCAAAATAAAGTACAACATGATATCACTTGAATAATTGATACAAGGGTACAAGGAAACATATAATAAGAACAATAAGAACACATCTCCACCCATGAAGAGCAAGAAGGAACAACTTCTACAAGGATCATCCAGCACTAGTGCACGAACGTCAG
Organism: Chamaecyparis obtusa; assembly: GCA_027943335.1. Lineage (NCBI taxonomy): Eukaryota > Viridiplantae > Streptophyta > Pinopsida > Cupressales > Cupressaceae > Chamaecyparis > Chamaecyparis obtusa. Next base: position 628,402 of record BSBK01004554.1, read on the forward strand.
AATCTCAAATGGTAAAAGAATCACTACCACCCGACCTTGTGGAACCTAAATGGTCCACTCCCACCATGCCAAGGAGATAACAACATATCTCAATCAGATAACAAACATGATTGATAAGCATAACACAAGAAAAGGAAGAGATCCTGTAAGTTTTCTAACTCAAGGGTACAATAGGATAATAAGGTAAAACATACTCTCCTGGTAGTCTCTCAAGACCTCGACGCCCTAGTGACCCTATGCGGTATCTGTAACCTCTTGTGTAGACAAGGTACTAACTATGCTATATCTAGTCCACGTAGGCGGCAAGCATCTTCCCACTCCCATCCTATTCAAAACTCAATAAGGAACGCAGGCATAGGCGAGGCACATAATATCTTATTAATTCATTTTAAACTCTCAATGTCATTTGATTATCACTTGTTAAGCCACTTGCAATAGGATATCTTGGTAGGCACTTGCGGGCCCCAACACCAATTACAAGCCACTTCCCACATATACACTTAGTTAACCTACATAAGTTCACAAACTGAAAAACAACAGAAAATAACAATAAAGTCCTCAAACGGATCCACAAAAAACATAAAGGTCATACACTGATCCTCAAATCATAATACCTCAAAATCATTCTCTAAGCAACCATATAAATCATTTAAATAACAATTGCTGAGTAAACCAAAGGCTATAAAATAACAAATTAAAATAACTTGTCCAAATCGTGATTAAAATGTCATCAACCACCAAAATCCATGCATTTAAAAAACATCTTAATGTGACATAAGGAAATTAATCAATTCAAATAACCATGAAATTTAAATATCAATTAAAAATCTAAACTAATATCATTAATTATTAACAAACTAAAATAAAGTAAATTAAATACCAAAATAATCTAATTTAGAACTAAATTAAATTAAACTACATTAAAAATTTAAAAATAAATATGATTTTAAATTTAATAAAATAACCTAACAAATAAATTTTTATTTGTAAAAAAAAATACATAAACAAAATAAAATATAGGGGGGTTGGCCCCACACCTCCCTTCCTTACCGCGCGGCCCCAATGGCTGTCGCTGGCAGCGAGCCCACTGTCGTGCGTCTCCCTTAGGATGTCGTCGGTAGGGACTCTGTCGTGCGGTTTCGTTGGGAGCCCGCCGGCAGGGAAACTGTCGTGCGGTCCCTTTGGGAGACCGCTGACAGGGCCACTATCATGTGGCTACCTTGGGAAGGCCGTCGTCAGGGTCTCCGGTCTGTGGGGGTACGGGGGTGGTGTCCTGTGCCCACCACAAAAGATCATTTTTTTTCAAAAAAAAATTTCAAACAATGCATAAACAAATAATTTTGTTTTATTTAATACTTTTTTTTTTAATTTTATTTTTTTCTTTAAAGATCATGCACCAGAAATTAATTCTGGAATAGACATCAGCCTTCTAAAATTTATACACAAAAGTATATTTTTTGTAAAACATAGTAATAAATTAAAAATCAAATCTCTACAAATCATAGGCATGCAAAGTATATAGAAACCAATTGATTTTCTTCAATAGAACTAGGTTCTTTTTTACAAAGTAGCATCTAATGAATCCAAATTTTACATGCAATTCTCCAAAAATAATCTTTTGCAACATATTGAGAAAAATATAACAATTTCATTAAGATTTATTATAGGGTTTTCAAATACCCAAAATGAAATCCGATTTCTATAAAACATCAATTCAATCCAATTTTTACAACAACAAACCCAACACTAAAACATGAGCAAATTTCAAAACAATCACACGCAATCTCAAACATAGAGTAAACAATCTTTTCAAAAGATCATCTGTAAAGAAAACAAGGGCTTCAAACCCTATCTTAACCAATGCCTGGAAACACAAAGCCAAGAAAGACCAAATTCAACCTTCAAAATCTGAGCTTTCAAACAATCATGAAACTATGCCCACCAAAACAAGTTTTCTCAAAAATCTCCCAACCCTTCCTGAGCTCCTCCAAAACCTGATAGACATAATAAAATAATACCCAAAATCCCTACATAAATAAAATCTATCCCTCATAGGATTTCCAAAACATAAAAACTCAAAAGCAAAACTCCACTCTATCTCCCTAGTTGCATGATAATATAACTCAATCAAATAATGCACTTTTAAAATAAAACTCGAACTCAGCTTTTAACTTAAATTATAATTCCAATTTCACTTAAACAAAAAGTGCAACTTAAATGACATTTCAATTATTTAATTACTTAATAAATACTTTAGCATAAATTTAACTATGCAAACTAATAAATTAAAACATTAAATAAATTGACTAGGCCTTTTTAATTATATTAAGATTTCATAATTAATTAAACCCTTTAATTCCAAATTTAAATCTTTTAATTTAATCGAAGGTGTTTAATCAACCTTAATAATTAAGTGTTCTCAATATCAAATATTTCCACCTCATAAAATATAACTTATTTCAATACCATAATTACTCCTAATTAATTATTTAAATCAAATAATTCACACAAGCAAAAACACTTGACTCGCAGATATTATAGGCAGCGAATTTTCTATAGATTTGGCGACTTTGAGGGCAGTTGGTAACAGCGACTTCATAGTAGAGCATTGGCGATTTGTCTTGAAGCTTTGTTAAGGCGAGTTTGGAGGATATTGCAAGACTTTTAGGAGTAGTCCAGATCTGGGCATAGGTTTCTGCAAGATTGAAGAGCATTTCAAGAGTTAAGAAAGGCATTTTTAGATCTGATTTGATCTATACCAGACCTGGGCGTGCATTTTATCCATCCTCAAGGCATTTTAAAGCATTTTGGAAGCATATAGAGGGAGATTTTGAAGAAGAAGGAATTAGTGTTTGTTTGGATACCATTGGAAAGATCGTTTTCATCAAGTTTGGTGCCCATTTTGGAAAAAATCGAAGACTTTTTCCTACCACTTTCCTCAAATCCGAAAATTGGAAAGTTAGATTTGCATTGAGAAAAGGAATTCGTTGATAAGAGTTATTTCATAGCAAGATTTTGAGAGTGAGTTGGAGAAGGGGAGATTTTCTTGTGGAGATAGAAGATTTTGAGGATCATGCCCAGCTAAGTGCTTAGACAAAGGATTCCTAGCGTTGTTGGGCCTGCGACATCAATTAGGGGGCAGCGCCTGAGATATTAGGTAGCGATCTGACATTGGGAGGCTTGAGATTTCCAAGACAAGGGGCAGCGACAGTCATTTAGAGGGTGCGGTCTGAATTTGTGTGAGCAAAGATCCAAGATCCGAGATTACCAAGAGCAGATTTGTTGAGAGGGGGCTCAAATTTTGCATAAAAGGCAGATATGAAGATGCAGATCCGAATTCAGTAGGAGACAGTGATTTTAGTTAAGAAGCAGGCTTGCCATTGGGTCCAAAAGTGACCATATTTTGGAGAAGCCATAAGTAAGAGGAGGACTTACAAATTGTTTAGAGGAGGGCCTGCCATTTTGGAAGCCTGCTATTTGAAAGAGAGGTCACAGTCTGAAGAAGAGGCTACAGATCTGATATAATTTGTGAGCGGATTTGTTAAGGTGATTGGGGGAGCTTGGTGAAGGCTATATTTCAGAATTGATCAAAGAGAAGCTACAGATTTCTAAAACATGCCATTTTTTGATAAAGGAGACTACAGATTTTGATGAGAAGCCCTGCCATTTTTTTAGGACAAATTTGCAAAATTGTCAGTTTGAATAGGAGGAGCCAGGCCCTTTCTTTCAGTTTCAGCTAGCAATCCAAAGGGAGCAATTCAGACCAGTGAAAGAGGCATCAATAGTTGTTCATTCCAGGACAACTATTTGACAAAATTCCCAGTTAACAAACAGAAATAAATTCATCCTATTCTGGCACGGGACATTACACAATCAGTGAAATGCGAACTTTTCATTCAAAAAGGAAATCCGCCTTACAAAGACGTCAGATAAATATTGGTCTTTTTCATGCGAATCGAGATGCAAAGAAAGATTTAGCCGTATACAGTAAGGATAACCCTAGAGCAGAAGGGCCCAATATGGCTACAGGTGCTACAAAGAAGAGGTTTTTTCAAGTTATTGTTTTAATTGTTGGCTCTATGGCCACAAGAAAAAAGATTGTCGTAAACCAGTACAACATCACCCTTCATATGAGCATTTGAAAAATTTCATAGTAAAACAAAAGAAATTAGCTGAAGAAAATACAGATTTGGAATTGTGCGCAGTCTTCACTCAAGAAAAACCTTATCCTTTCATTGATGTCTCTGCTCCGATTAAGGGTTCCTCTGAATCTTCACTACCAGATAAGCAAGAGAAGGATTCCCAGAAAGAAAAACTTAAGGAAATTGCTAGGGAGGAGAATCCTGGTTATGCACTTAGAATAAACAATTTAATCCCTAAGCAAACAGGGAATGGTAAGCTAAGAGTCTTCTCAGTCAAGGCATTGGACAGACAAATAAATATCTATTCCAAGACTAAATATGCAAAATCGGGCATAAGCATCGGGGCTACTAAGGTGGGAAGATCTGAGTGCAATTTAAATTGTAGAACCAATGAACCCCTATCTGCTAAGGGGGAAGGCAGGATCTTACCTACTCAAGCACCTCCCGTTTGCATGATGAAGAACGAATCCACTTGGCAGACGGTTAAAAATAGGAAAAAGGTTAACAGGTATCAGCTATCTCATAGTCCTTTTAATCTATCTCTAAATAACCCATTTGATTTTCTTAAAGAGGAAGATAATGGGAGATATTCACCCCCCCAAAAAGGCCATAAGGCAGGATAGAATAAGTTCCATACCAATGTCTCAGAGATCTACCCACAGAAGGATCAAACACACAGAAAGAATCTAAAAGGTTTAACAAGTAACAATGTATTAAGGAAGTTTCAGGAACAAAACATACAGGTATGCACGCCCCCTCATAAGTGTATTAAAACTATGGAGAGTAACAATGATAAAAGAATAGGTAATTTCTTTCAGAATCCTAACATGATTAGAATAGATCTAGATGGAAAATGCATAGAACAGAGACAAAATTCTTTTGCAGATACAGGGCTAATTTGCCGATGGTCTGGAGTAGGAACTTCTACCACAGATCTGATAGCCTGGTTGAAATCTTAACTCTCGAATGAGGTAAGTATATCTATCTTATTAGAAAATTTTATTTTCATTAATTGTAAAGATGGAAATATTAAAAGTAAAATTAGAAATGAAGGGTTAGCTAAGTATAAAGACTCTGATTTTTATATTTTTGACTGGGTTCCCTTGTTCAACCCAATAAAACTTAAGGACTTTCTTGTAGAAAAAGCTATAGTTCTTAAAAATCTACCTATAGAATTATCTGATGTAGAAACTATCAAATTAATAGGAAAACAAATTGGTGACTTTCTAAGCATTATTGATAATGATAATAACCAGTATGAAAAAATCATTAGAGTAAAGATCAACTATCATAAAAAATGGATACATCCCATTAGAGTATGCTTTAATTCTAACTCTATTATTATTAACCCCATTATTCTAGAAGATTTTGTAGAAAGACAAACAAATGATCTAGAAACCAATAATTTAGGACAAATGGACACTCATATTCAGAAGACATCGGAATTGAAGGAGAGCTTTAACCCAGAAAAAGGAGGTTTCACTATGACTTCTAAGAAAATTAATCCGATCAGCATCTCCTCACAACCTTCAGACTCTGAGTGTCAACCCCCTTTTGCTCTAGAAGAGGAAATATCAATAAATAAGACCTTAAATGTTGAGGTCAAATCTCCCCTACCTTTATCCATAGAACATGAGAATAACCTTAGTACTCAGAGTTTCAAGCAAGAAATTAACACTAAAATTACCTCTTTACAGCCCGAATAGAATCTCCAACAGTCCAGAAGATAAAGAAAGATCACCTCTTAAGAACCAAAAAATAGAAAAAGAAATAGTTGAGATCACCAATGAGTTAATGGACACCCTTATAGATGAAATATGTGACAAAGAGGAACTTGAGCACCAAAAAAGTTTGCTAATTAAAAGCATTAAAGAGATGTCGGCATCAGATAATACTCAGGAAAATGGAGAAGAAGACATGGAAATGGAATGCTTTCCAAATCTAGATGAGATAGGAGACATGGAAAGGGATATTAATGAAAGAGAAGATCCCTCGTATGGTAGGAAAGAAGAAATAAATAATACAAGGAATCAGAACGAGGAAGAGATCAGAATTTGCCTAGAAGGTATCAACAATGAAGATAGACAATTAGGAATGGCAACAACCATTGATGGAATCAAACCCAACGGCAATCTCTCATTGGTTAAAGACTCCATAGAAGGCCTCTTTGGCATCACCAACCAAGATAGGCAGTTAGGAACAACAATGAAAAGAGGAAGTCTGAGCACCCCTAATATCAATAGAATTAAAAAGAAGAGGGGGAGGAAATCCGAAGTGGAGTTAAGAACTATAAATGTTAATGCAGGAACCCAAATAGAGATTGCAAATATTCCTAATATTGATAAAAACTCAGAACTCATCCATTCCGAATCTTTCCATCAGTTAAAAGAAATGCAAAAAGAAGAAATGGAAAAGTCCCCCTTAGTGGAGACCATTGACCAAGGATCACTGCTAGACTTTTTAGGATTAGACCCTGCCTCTATTCTGGAAGATTCTAGGAGTAATGATATAATAACAGGAGTATTAGGCTCGCTATCGAAAGAGGAACTCTGTGAGGAAAACAAAGAGAACATCGTTAGGAACAATATAGAAACTTTAGGTTTAGGAAAATCTATTAAGGGCAAGTTAGAAGCTGATACAGGGAAACTAGTCAAACCAAGAGGTAGAAAATCTCTTGCTGAACTAAGAGCTAAGGAAGGAATGGCGCCAGGTCAGGTTAAAATTACCGATATTCTATACTCTGGGAAGGGGAAGATCCTTCCCGAGTCCTCATGAAGATCATTAGTTGGAATGTTAGGGGTTTAAATGCCCCTAACAAACGAAGCCTTGTAATAAGGCAATTAGCAAAAATTAAACCAAATATGGCTATGATACAAGAAACTAAACTTTCTAATGAAGGATATGAGAATTTAAAAAAGAGTATAGGGATTAGAGAATTAATAGGTTGCGAGGCAGAAGGCGCTTCAGGTGGGATTGCTTTTATTTGGGATCCAAGAGAAATAGTTTTCAATATTCATGAAAAACATAAAAATTGGATGGGAGGTCAAATCAAAAGTTTAAAATCAGATTTAAAATTTAATCTAATAAACATATACGCTCCAAAATTCTTACATGAAAAGGGAATTGTATGGCAGGAGGTTAAGGATTATATTGAAAGCTTCCCGAACGATACATTTATACTAGGAGGAGATTTTAATGCTATCCTATCCTTGGGAGATAAACTGGGTGGGACAAAACACATATCAAAAACTACTTTAGAATTTCAGGAATGGATAAATAATATAGGGGCTTCGGAAATTGAATCAGATAGAGGGAAATACACCTGGACTAACAAACGAAAAGACACAGAGTTAATAGTAGAAAAATTGGACAGGTTCTTCTTTATTGGGGAATTGAGAAATTTTGACTTTGATCTTACTAATGAGGTACTACCTATTGCCGGTTCCGACCACTTTCCTATAGAACTAGTAATTTCAGAACCAATCAGAAATAAAAAGATCCCATTTAGATTTGAAAAAATGTGGTTACTTAATGAGGAATGTTTGGATCTAATTAAAAAATGGTGGACAGAGACAAGATTTGAAGGCTCCAAGATATATAAAGTCATAAGGAAACTAAAATTAATAAAAAGAAATCTGTCTCAATGGAGTAAGAACACTATTGAGGATATATTTGTGAAAAGAGATCTTATAGAAAAAGAGCTGGAAAATGTGAATAAGGAGATTACTGAAGAAGGTAAACAGACTTCAGATGATAACAAAGAGCAAGAACTATTATGTAAATACTATGATTCTCTTTCACAAATTAGCGCCTTTTAGGGGCAAAGAGCGAGAGAAACATGGCTCAGGGAAGGGGACTGAAACAGCAAATTTTGTCACAATAGCATCAAAGCTAGAAGGAATATAAATAAGATTTCCAAAATCAAAGATAGCAATGGTAATACAATAGAGGATCCCGAAGAAATTGCAGATTTAGCAGTCTCTTTCTTTGAAAAATCTCTGAATAACTTAGGGAGTGTGGATTTGTTGGACCAGACCAAGCTATTAAGAAACATCCCTTGTATAATAACTTCACATCAAAATAACCTCCTAAATTCTGCATTTATAGAAGATGAAATACTCAAGGTTTTAAAGGAAATGAACCCGAATAAATCCCCTGGTCCTGATGGATTCCCAACTTTTTTCTTTCAAAAGTGTTGGTCATTTATGGGCAAGGAAATTACTGATGCTCTAGAGGGAATGAGAAACTCAGGACATATTCTTAAAGAGATAAATGACACATTCATTGCTCTTATTCCCAAAAAGGTCAATGCAGAGAAATTTAATGAGTTCAGACCTATCTCCCTGTGCAACACTTTGTATAAAATCTTCTCAAAAGCTTTGGCAGGCAGAATGAAACAACTTCTTCCATTGATTATATCCGAAGAACAAACAGGATTTGTCCCTAATAGGTCAATTTTGGATGGAGTGATTATTGCTCATGAGGCTATACATTCAGTAACAAATAATAAGGATCCGAGTATGTTGATTAAGTTAGACATTAGTAAGGCGTATGATAAAGTGGACTGGAGATTTTTGTGTAAATGTATGGAAGCTTTTGGATTCTCAAAACAATGGATCAATATGATTTTTGAATGCATCTCCACCCCTCACTTCTCAATTATGGTGAATGGGTCTCCTGAAGGCTTTTTCAGCTATTCTCAAGGTTTGAGGTAGGGAGATCTGCTATCTCCTTTTTTGTACATTATTATGGCAGAAGCTTTAGGGAGAGGTATCAAGAAACTTCAGGAAGAGGATAAGGTTAAAGGAATCAAGATTACTTCGGGAGTCGAGGCTACTACTCATCAACAATATGTCGATGATAATCTCCTTTTTGAAAAAGCGCTTTTAGAAGAAGATCAAGCTTTCAAAGAAATTTTAAAAACTTATGCTAACGCTTCTGGACAATGTATAAATGAGGAAAAATCAGAAAAAAATTTTATCAATACTGAAGAGAGACGAAAGAATGAGATTAAACGTATTCTAGACTTCAAAGAAGGTTTCTTCCCATGTAAATATTTAGGTTTACCTTTGGATAAGGGGGTCAAATCAAATCACTTATGGGAAAGCACAATTCAAAATATCTCCAAGAAACTAGATCAATGGAAAGGTAAATGGTTATCAAATGCGGGAAGGGTTGTTATGATCAGGTCAGTCCTCTTTGCAGTTCCTATTTATCAGATGATGAGCATGAGAATCCCGACAAGTATTAATAAGGAGATTGCTCGAAAGTTAAGGAGATTTTTCTGGCAAGGGTCGGAGGAGAAATCTAAACTAGCTTTAATTGCTTGGAATAAGATTTGTAAGCCAAAAGAAGGAGGAGGTTTGGGAATAAAAGACCTTACACTTCAAAACAAGGCCTTGGGGGCGAAATTAGTATGGAGAATGATTAAAAACCCAAAGACAAAATGGGTTAAAATACTAAGATATAAATACTTACTAGGAGAAGAGGAGGAAAGTGTTTGTCGTTCTGATAATTATCCGACGGGCTCACGCATATGGAACTTCATAAAAGAATGTAAAGATATAGTATTAGAGTCCCTTTCTTGGGACGTGAAAAGCGGGGATAAGGCTCTTTTTTGGGATGACTCATGGGGTGGAAAACCGGCCCTACGTGAAATTCTTGGGAACGATCAACTAATTGAACTAATCAAACAAAGTAAGGGAGAGCGGGTTAAATACTATTTTTCACAAATCAATAATAGTGAGGGTAGCAGCTGGGCATGGAAATCTCTAGAGGAACTCAGACTTCCCCTTGATTTCCAGAATAAACTTAACAAGGCTCTAGAAGAATGAAACTTCTATCCACGCTCTGGGGAGGACACAATTATATGGGCTGCCTCAAAGAGTGGTGTATACAACTCGAAAAAAGGTTTCAAAGTTATTTCTGGGATAGATAATCCACCCACTAGTCTTCCCATTGATCTATGTTGGAATAGAAACTGTCTTCCTAAGGCAGGTCTATTCTCATGGGCAGCTTTACAGAAAATGATTCTCACCGTTGAATGGTTTGAAAAAATAGGGTACCATGGTCCTTCTAGGTGTGCCCTGTGTGAGAAAGAAAGTGAGACGATTAATCATATTTTGTTAAATTGTGAGTATGCCAATAAATGCTGGCTTTGGGTTCTGGAGAAATTAGATCTGAAGACTACTCTTCAAAATGATATCACAGAAGTTTTTATTTCATGGCAAAGATCATGTAAGGAGGATTTATACAGTAAAATGAGATACATAATCCCATCTCTGTTAATCTGGGAAATATGGAAGGAAAGGAACCGTAGGATTTTTCAAGATAAAAGGATGAACATTGAGAGTTTTTTGAACAAATTAGAGGCAAATATAGTAGAAATTACAAACAATAGAAATATGCTGGGACAATCAATGATGGAATTCTCACTAGAAGACAACAACCAGAGAAAGAAGTGGTATGGCTTGAAAGTTCCTCCCTGGATTGGATCTAGCATTGACAATAAATCCTTATCAAGGGCGAACTGTAAATGGAAACCACCGAAGCAAGGATGGATTAAGTTGAACTTTGATGGGGCAGCTAGGGGAAACCTAGGGGTGGCGGGTATAGGGATATGTTTACATAATGCGGAAGGAAAGTTATTAGGAAGGTTAGCAAAACCTATAGGAATTAAGACAAATAACGAAGCTGAAATAGAAGCTATAAGATTAGGTCTGGCTTGGTGCAAAAAATGGAGGCTTAAAAGAATTGTGATTGAAGGAGACTCAACTATTATTATAAATGCAATAAGACAGGGTAGAACGCCGAACTGGAAACTAAATAGTGCTATTGAACAAATATTGGAATCTCTTGAAGTTATAGGAGATTATACAGTGAATCACATTTACAGGGAGGGCAATATAGACGCAGATAAGTTAGCTAACCTAGGAGCTGAAGGGCAAGAAATTGAAGAAATTCATGAAAGTTTGAAAGAAGAACTCAGAAGGTGAAGAAAAATGATTTCAAAATAGGAAATCAAGATTAGATGTAAATAAATGTAAATGAATTTAAAGGTAAACAAGTATAAATACATTTGCGAGTATAGTATAAAAATGCAAAAATACACACACAAACACACACACATATATATACTGCCCTCTTACATAGCAGACTTCAAGATAGGGAATGTAAGAAGTTAACATCTCATTTAGTCAAAGCAATCATCATATATTAAGGGCATGCCAACCTACAATGAAGTCTCATCGATCACAAAAATGATAATCTTTAAAATAGAAAATGTTATGACAAATTAAAAGATTCGTAAAGTGCCCATAAATTTCTTATGTTCATAGCATGACTGTCAATAGAAATGGACTCAGATTGTAATGTTTTATTTAGTAGACTAACTCATGGATTAAGATTTGAAATTCCTTAATTTCATCAATACCTAACCTGAACTAGCTTTATGAGGATTGAATCATGAAAATGATTAATTAACTGTAAATTAGGAGAATAGAGGTTGCATGGTGTCTTTCTATTTTGCAGGTACACAGGGAAAGCATAACAGACCAAAAAGGTAGAAATAAAGAAAAAGAGGCTCAAGAACTTATCAAAGCTAAGGCAAATACTCGAAGAGCGAGGATGAGAGAAAATAACACGATTTTTCAAAAACACAGTTAAAATTAAAGGAAGGCTCATTAGCTCTAAAGATAAGAGCAAGGTATATGTAATCTCAATCTAAATAAATGTACGGCACAGGATGAGAATGCTCATCAGTTCTTCTTAAAAGACCATTGTATATAAAAGATTAATATATTTGTGTTCACTATCATGGAGGTATGCCTCCATTAATCTGTACTAAAGAGGGAATGCCCTCTTCGACTCCATCAAGTGGAGATTTGTAATCCTACGCTTGTAGGAACTCTAAACTTGATTTGTTTCTGGACAAAAGTCTCGGCCAGACTGGAGGTTTTCTTCCCCGTTCTTTCCTACCAGTGCCTGCACGAACGGAGGAAAATGTAAAAAGATAAATTTTAAATACATAAAATCAAGGCTTCAGTCGTTTATTGATTAAAAAAAAAAAAAAACACTTGACTCGCAAAATCTGATAATCAACTAACTCCATAACAAGCAAACACCAAGGAAAGGTTCACGAATTCACGTCATCTTGATGCATTCGGATAGGGAACTCAATCAGAAACTTGTCCATTAATTTAGGACAATATTGGCATGGGTTGAGGTTTGGACCTGTGTGTTATCACCCCTCTCTTACCAATTGAGATATTGCGATAGGGCACTCTCATTCTGACAATTCAGGGAAGTCAATGCCCGGTACCTAAAATCCTGCATAAAAGACAAGCATATACATACATGTATAGATATATAACAAACAATGGCGGGGATCAACCGATCGTGTGGATCTCGCAAGCAAGTAACTACGACTCTATCCCTCAACCACATCAAGCACATCAAACAGAAATATAAAACACGTACGTCAACCATACACATGCTAGTATGGGGTTAGTAACACCATAAATGTAAATAACATCCTAACATATAATTTATCATCAAAATATAACCATAACATATACATCATCATAAGCATTTAAATTGACATGAAAATAACCATATTCATCTAATTGAAAACACATGATATAACACATAATCCAAAGGTTCATATTTAATCAAATTAATACTCCAAATATCACTGAAATAACCAATGCACACATAACAATGGCTTAAAAGAGTTTGGCAAAGATAACAGAAAAACAAACTATGGAGGGGGCACTACACGTGCAAATTATGAATGGTCTTGTAAATATATTTTTAAGACACCTATGATTGTGTCTTTTCTGTTTGTTTTCCTCGTCGGCTTTCTTCAAGGCTATGTTTAAATTGTTGCATTACAAAGTGGCTTATAATTTGTATAATCTCTAACATACATGGGTGTGTTATACATTGTTAGAAAGTGCTATTATTGAAGTTCTATAAATGCTTTCCAAGTTCTTAGACCATTCATTCTCCTTCAACAAATGTTGTTTCAAAGTAAATTCACAACTTGTTGGGATTTCAATTGATAAGAGAAATTATACCATAGAGGTTACTCAATTTGGCATGAGTGTTCATGCATTACAAAGGGTTATATAATCCATATAATTCCTTAATAATAGTTGTCTTATTATATGTTGTTGGAAAACTCTTGTAATGTATATTGTAGTATAGTTCGAAAAATGCTTTTCAAGGCCATAAACCATATCACTCTCCTTCCAAAACACTTTTTATAGTGATGAAAATTGTTGTTCCAAGGAATATCAAAAACTTGTTTGGATCTTAGTTGATGTAACAATGATGTCATATAGGTGACCACCTTGGTGAATGAGTGCACATTCTAGGCTTGTTAGAGTAGCTTGGGGTCAACAATTGAGTCTATTGTATTAACACTTCTTTGACCTTAACTATAGCTCTACTATTGGATCTTTGTAGCTAATTATTTCATTTTGTATGTCTTAGAAACTTCCTTGAAGCCTTACCTTCTTGTGAATATTCCATTGTCTTGTGGCCAAAAGTTGGGTTGTAAACCGAACTCTAAAGGTACAATGTATCACTATGAGCTACTAAATTAGTTTTCTTATCCATTTATCGAAGATCTTTGTAATAATTATTATCCAGAATTGTACATAAGTATTTGTGCCCCAAGAAAATTTCTTATTCACTTTCTTCTCCCAAAAGGAATGGGATGGGAATTTGTAAAATAACATGTTTGATGCAACAGTGAAACAAAATATAATGTTGTAGTTTTTAAAAATTAAACCTTTATCCACTCTATTGGGTAGTTGAAGCCCAACCAACAATCTCTCAGTCTTCCACTTCTTTTAATAGCATGAGATTTCCACAATCCATTGTTAAAGAGCTGAATTTTTGGATTTGATTGTGTGCGAATTTCTTCCAATTCTTTTCCCTCCATACGCTATCCTACATTCTTTCGAGACATCATATAGTGATGACTCCATATTGTATTGGGATTGTATTTAACTAATAAAACATAGTTGTGTGTATGATTAAAATAGAGATATAATAAAGTGACCTCCCCTGCTTCAAAGTGGATGTAGCCTTTACAATGAATCATTATAAATTAAGTGTCATGTGTCTCTAATTGTTTGTTATTTTGTACTTCGTAATTTGATTGTTAATTCATTTGTCTGCTCTTTATTTCAACAATTGGTATTAGAGAAGTGTTTGATTAGTTGGTGGGAAGAGATTCAAGTCTCAATGGGAGTGTTAACAATGAATAGCTATGATTAGATAATTTTATATTAATATTCTATATTAATATATATATACTTGATAATATTACATATTTATGTATATCTAATATTATCAATATATATATATATATATATATATATATATATATATATATATATATATATATATATATATATATATATATATATATATATATATATATATATATATATATATATATATATATATATATATTTAATAATATAACTAAGCCTTATATATATATCGATCTGCACTATTGATGTGATATGATATTATCATATCAATAATACATATTGTTAATATGTATTATTGATACGATAATACATACCAATTAATATCGACTGCTATACCAAGTACCGACTATGATATATATCGGATGCCATATTGACTGTTATGCATATCGGCCACCATACCGACTGTTATATATATATATATATATATATATATATATATATATATATATATATATATATATATATATATATATATATATCGGATATCGTATGCAATATGTTATATGATTGTTAATTCATATAACATACTGCACGGTATACATATCTTACAATATGTATATCGTGCAGTATGTTACCCGTGGCTTATATAATACAAAAACATACGATACTGCACTTTACATATATCGTAGTTACAATATATGTAAAGTGCAGTCTTTAATATTTGATTATCGGTAAAGGTAATTTGTTATGAAAGGGCATCGGTATTGAAGGGACGTGACTCATTTATGAGTCACGTCTCCTTCTATGTGCAAAGACATATATATATTGATAAATATTTTTGTATTTGACATGAATTATATACAGCAGGTCTGAATAAGGATTATCATATACAAAAATCAAGAAAAATAATAATATAAAACTAAAGTTTATTGTAATTTCACATGGTATCAGAGCTAAGGTTCTGAAATTTAAAGAAATTTAATAAACTTAAGATATTATAAAATGGCAAACATGATCAGATTTGAGGACAGACTTGCAGGGGCTGATAACTTCCAATCATGGAAGATAAGAATCATAATGCTGCTAAAAGAGAATAAAGTTGAAACTTTTATTAAACCAGACAAGGTTAAGCCAGAAGCGGAACCCGATCTATCAAATTGGAATGAAGGGAACGACAAAGCCATGAAGATAATTATCGATGGGGTCAGAGATCATATTGTACCAATCCTATCCAAATATGATAAGGCATATGAGATGTACAAGGCATTGGAGAAAACATATGAAATAAATAATGCTAGCAAGAAACTAGCTTTGAAAAGAGAAATGAACCAGATTAGTATGAATAAGAATGAGAAAATAAATGCATACTTTCTAAGGGTATCAGCATTAAGAGATCAACTTTCACTACTAGGCCATGAAATTGATGGAAAGGAACTAGCCTTAATTGCTCTAGATGGACTACCTGAATCTTGGGAAACCTTTGTTGCTGGTATAAGTGCTAGATCCAAGTTTCCAAAATTTGATCGATTAAGAACAGATTGTCTTCAAGAAGAATCAAGGTTAGATAAAAGAGGATTAAAGAAAAAGATCAATGATGAAGAAAATCATGCACTAAATGTAAATACTCACAAGAAGAAGAAATTCAAACATTTCAGAAAGAAGAAATTCAATACGGAGTATCCCAAAAGAGACCTATCTCATGTTAAATGCTTTAGGTGTGACAAACCCGGACATGTTGTAACAAATTGTCCTTACAAGAATCATCAAGCCTCTTTTACCAAATCCAAGAAGAAGCCCAATGAAGAAATCAAGAAGGAGCAATTTGTACTCTACTCTGCACTCTCAAATCAAGTTCCAAACAAGAACATTTGGGTTATTGATAGCGGTTCCTCGCGTCACATTACAGGGTTCAAAGAACTACTAGAAACCATGTCAGAAGAATCGGATGAAGAGGTAACCATTGGAGATGACTCCTCTTATCCAGTAAGAGGCATTGGGACATGCACAATCAAACTAAAGACCGGTATCTCAATTCAACTCACAGGAGTCCTATTTGTCCCAGGAATCAAGAGAAACCTTTTATCCATATCGGCACTTGAAGATAATGGGTATAGAGTAACTTTCATGGATGGCAAAGTAAAAGCATGGCCTAAAGGTTTAACCTTCAAACAAGCTAATACCATAGGAAGAAGACAAGGGTGCTTATATGAATTAAATACTGATATAAATCAAGTCTTAGTAAATGACATTTCAAATTTAAATGAAGTATGGCATAGAAGATTAGGACATTTAAATTATAAAACTTTATCTTCTATGGAAAATTTGGTTAATGGATTACCAAAACTTAAACAATATCATTCTGGTGCATGTAAAGGGTGTGCACTAGGCAAAAACACAAAAGGAACATTTCAAATTAGTGTAAGCAGAACTAATGAGGTTTTAGAATTGATACATTCAGATTTATGTGGACCCATGTCTGTTTCTTCAATAGGAGGCTGCAAATACTATATAATCTTTGTTGATGACTTCTCACGAAAGACCTGGATTTACTTCCTTAAGTACAAAGAATCTGAGGGAGTACTAAGTAAGTTTAAAGACTTCAAATCTATTACTGAAAATCTATCTGGAAAGAAAATTAAAATTTTGAGAACAGACAATGGAAAAGAATACACATCTGAAATATTCAAACAATTTTGTAAAGAGGCTGGGATTAAGAGGGAGTACACCGTACCTTATAATCCACAACAAAATGGGGTAGCTGAAAGAAAGAATAGAACTATTATTGAGGCCACCAAAGCAATGCTTCTTGATCAAAACCTTGATACCTCTCTTTGGGCAGAAGCATCAAATACAGCCGTATACATACAAAATAGATGTCCACACTCACACATTGAAAATAAAACTCCTGAAGAAGCATTCACAGGGACAAAGCCTGATATAAGTAATCTTCGAATATTTGGATGTCCACTCTACATTCATGTTCCTAAGGAAAAGAGAACAAAGTTAGAACCGTCTGGGAAGAAAGGTATCTTTGTAGGATATAGTGAAACCTCAAAAGCATATCGTATTTATATACCTGGGCAGAACCTTGTTGAATTAAGTAGAGATGTAATATTTGAGGAAGATACAGCTTGCTCTAAAAGTATAAATTCACAAGAGCAAGAGACTTTTGTTCCATCAAAAGAAAACACTTCACAGGAAACTCAAAAGGAGGACTCTGAGGAAGAAGAAAATGATGAAAATCTATCCACACTAGAAAATCCTAAGAAGAGACCACTTTGGGCCACTAAACTCATAGAAGAAGGAAAGACTCTTGGTGCTCCTCCAGGAACAGTCAGAGAAAGAAAAAGGCCTTCCATATTATCCAGCTATGCAGCACTCATGAGTGAACTCTCTAACTTAGAACCTACAAATGTATCTGATGCAATTCAACAACAAGTATGGAAGGATGCAATGATAGAAGAATATCAATCTATCATAAAGAATGATGTGTGGGATATTGTACCAAGACCAAAATCAAAATCTATGGTATCATCTAAATGGTTATTCAAAATCAAACATGCAGCTGATGGTAGCATTGAAAAGTACAAAGCAAGATTTGTAGCAAGAGGCTTCTCTCAAAAGGAAGGGATTGACTATGAAGAAACATTTGCTCCTGTTGCACGTTACACATCTATTAGAACAGTTCTAGCCATTGCAGCTGCCAAAGGTTGGAAAGTTCATCAAATGGATGTTAAAACAGCCTTCTTAAATGGAAGTATTGAAGAAGAGGTATACTTAGAACAACCTGAAGGATTTGAGATTCATGATCCTAAAACACATGTATGTAAGTTGAAGAAAGCATTATATGGACTTAAACAAGCCCCCAGAGCTTGGTATGCTAGAATAGACAGCTATCTAACAAAGTTAGGATTTTCCAAAAATGATGCTGATCCAAATCTATACTTCAAGGTAAACAAAGGTGATATGTTGATAATCATATTATATGTTGATGATTTACTGATTACAGGGGAAGACTATTTGATTCAACAATGTAAGAAAGACTTAGCCAAAGAATTTGATATGAAGGACTTAGGTCTTCTACACTACTTTCTTGGTCTAGAAGTTTGGCAGAAATCAGACTGTATTATTTTGAATCAAGGCAAATATACCCTTGATATCTTGAAGAGATTTGGCATGTTGAATTGTAGACCCATGTCTTCACCCATGGAAATAAATTTTCATAAACTAAAGGAAGCAACATCAGAATCTCCTTCTACAAATATCTCTTTATACAGACAATTAATAGGATCTCTAATGTTCTTAGGGAATACCAGACCTGACATTTGTTTCTCAGTAAACACATTAAGTCAGTTCATGTGTGATCCCAAAGAAATTCACTTTACTGCTGCTACACATGTATTGAGATATCTCCAAGGTACATTAAACTATGGACTCAAGTATGATAGGACAGAATTAAACCTTCATGGGTTCACTGATTCAGATTGGGCTGGAAGTGTGATTGATCGTAAAAGTACCTCAGGATGTTGTTTTAGCTTGGGATCAGCTATGGTGTCTTGGATCAGTAGCTCAAAGCTCTACAGAGGCAGAGTACATTGCAGCTTCAATGGCAGCTAAAGAAGCAGTATGGCTTAGGAAACTACTCAGTGGACTATTTGGTAAAACTCTACCACCAACTACTATCTTCTGTGACAATCAAAGCTGTATCAAGTTATCAGTAAATCCTGTATTTCATGATAGATCAAAGCACATTGAGATTCCTTATCACTATGTTCGTGATATGGCAGAAAGAAAGGTACTCCAGTTGGAATATGTTTGTACAGGAAATCAAACTGCTGATATTCTCACCAAAGCTCTTCCAAAGGTGAAAGTTGATCACTTCAGGAAAACTCTTGGTATGATTGTAATATGATTTTATATATAATATATAAATGTTATTTTATGGGCTCATCCATCCTGTGGACATTTCTAGAGGTGACGACTTCTTAGATAATGAACACTTGTATTTGATTACGAGATGACGATCTTGTAATGTGGTGTTGTTATGGTAAACAGATTATCTGTTAGTGCACATACCATAATGAGGTTATATAAAATATGATATAATGTTATATTTAATATATCCTTGTATCACTATTACTGTGATACAAAATAGGTATCAGTTGTTGATTCCTCATATCGTTGTGATATGGAAATAGGTATCAGTTGTTGATTCCTCATATCGTTGTGATATGGAAATAGGTATCAGTTGTTGATTCCTCATATCGTTGTGATATGGAAATAGGTATCAGTTGTTGATTCCTCATATCTTTAGGATATGGAAATTAGGTGTCACAATGCATGGTGATTCCTCATATCTTTAGGATATGGAAACTAGGTGTCACAATGCATGGTGATTCCTCATATCTTTATGATATGGAAACTAGGTGTCACAATGAATGGTGATTCCTCATTTCAAATGAAAATATGATGCTAACATAAAGTGAAAATTATCTTATCTAGCTAAGAGGGAGTGTTAACAATGAATAGCTATGATTAGATAATTTTATATTAATATTCTATATTAATCTATATATACTTGATAATATTACATATTTATGTATATCTAATATTATCAATATACTTATATATATATATATATATATATATATATATATATATATATATATATATATATATATATATATATATATTTAATAATATAACTAAGCCTTATATATATATCGATCTGCACTATTGATGTGATATGATATTATCATATCAATAATACATATTGTTAATATGTATTATTGATACGATAATACATACCAATTAATATCGACTGCTATACCAAGTACCGACTATGATATATATCGGATGCCATATTGACTGTTATGCATATCAGCCACCATACCGACTGTTATATATATATATATATATATATATATATATATCGGATATCGTATGCAATATGTTATATGATTGTTAATTCATATAACATACTGCACGGTATACATATCTTACAATATGTATATCGTGCAGTATGTTACCCGTGGCTTATATAATACAAAAACATACGATACTGCACTTTACATATATCGTAGTTACAATATATGTAAAGTGCAGTCTTTAATATTCGATTATCGGTAAAGGTAATTTGTTATGAAAGGGCATCGGTATTGAAGGGACGTGACTCATTTATGAGTCACGTCTCCTTCTATGTGCAAAGACATATATATATTGATAAATATTTTTGTATTTGACATGAATTATATACAGCAGGTCTAAATAAGGATTATCATATACAAAAATCAAGAAAAATAATAATATAAAACTAAAGTTTATTGTAATTTCACAGGGAGCAATGTAGGCGAAGAAGGAAAGGTCAAAATGTTCAATTGTCGTAACTATCAATTGTGGAAGATGCAAATGGAGAATTATTTGTATCACAAAGATTTGTGGCAACCATTACATGGTAAAACAAAGAAACCAACATCTCTGTTAGATGAAAAGTGGGATTTTTTGGTTAGAAAGCATTGAGAGCCATCCCATTGTGCTTATCCCCATCAGTAGCATTTAGTCCAAGGCAACCACAATTGTTGATTTGATGAGTGTATTGAGTAAGTTGTATGTAAAGCCCTCAGCAACGAATAAGGTATTTCTAATGAAGCAATTGTTTAATATGAAAATGGTTGAAGGTGGTTTAGTAGTGAACCATTTAAATGAATTTAATACAATTACCAGTGAATTATCTTCTAACTAAATGTAAATTTTGGTGAAGAGGTTCGGGCTCTCTTAATTTTGTGATCTTTGCTAAAAAGTTGGAATAGCTTGGTCATGGCAACAACTAACTACGATTTTGGTTCAAATACATTGAATTTCAATGATGTTCTTGGCATAATCCTAAGCGAGGAAATGTGAAGGAAGAGCATCGGTGAGACTCCAACATTGGGTCATGTTTTGAATGTAGAAGATAGGGAAAGATCAAAAGAAAGAGATAAGAGTCCAAGAAGTCGTGGGAGATCACAAGGAAGATCAAAATCCATGTTTGAAGGTAGAGATACTATTTGCTATTGTGGCAAGTAAGGCCACATCAAAGAAGTTATCCATCTAATAAGAAAGCTGAAAATCAGCCAAAAGAAGATGAAGGCAACAGAGCATACCATGAAGATGTAGGTGTTCTTATTCTAACCTCAAAAGAAATCACAACCGATGTTTGGGTGCTTGATTCCATAGCATTGTTTCATACCACTTTGTGCAAAGAACTTTTTAAAAACCTACAAAACAGTGACTTTGGTAAGGTTTTTCTTGGTAACAATAAAATCTTATGATGTCACTGGCAAAGAGGATATTTTGTTAAAAGAAACAAATGGAACTAGTTGGCTACTACAAGATGTTAGATATATTCCTTAGCTCAAACAAAATTTGATTTCAATTGGACAATTGGATTCTCAATGATGTGAAATCACTTTTGAATCTAATAGATGGAAAGTGACAAAAGGGGCCTTGGTAATTGCTAAAAGAAGCAAATTAGGCACCTTGTATGTAGTAGAGAGTCACCCTGAAGTGGGAGTTGTTCCTCCCACACTGACTCTTTTATTGCCTACTCAGTCTCTATCATTGTGTGAGGCCTTGGTTGCTCGGAAGAAGGCTTTGGAGCAATCTAAAAGTGAGAAGATTCATGCCAATGAGATGGAGCAAACTTTCATTGAGGCTTCATGTAAGATGGGCAACTTAGATAATGTAGTTGATTCAATCATTGAGGAATTCCTTAGCATGTTGGAATTTGGATCATTGGCTCTGGCTCTTCAAGTGTCAATGGAAGAAAAGAGAGAAAGATGTGAGGCTACAAAAAAAAGAGCTACAGAGAAAGTTGCTTCCATGGCTACACGCGAGGAACAAGAACATCGTCTATCATTATTGTCAGAGGAGAAAAGAATACCTAGGTAGTCTATAGTTGTCCAACAACCCCAAGCAGCTTGAAGATGAGGAAGAGTCTAACCTCCCTCCTACTCAATATATCTCCACATCATGGTGGGTAGAGGAGTACAAATTCCCCAAAGATTTGGAGCCTAAGGATGTGGTGTCAAGGGAGTGCGTCAAAGGGATTACCATTAATACTCATACTGTAGAGTACTAGGTAGTGAATAGACATTATGCTTAGGTGGAGTTCCCTAGCCATGTTGATTATGGAAAAGTTTGCAAGCAACAGAAACATCTATACATCGTTGTTGAGGGTATGCATACTGGTCAGTTTATTTACTACGGTAAAAAGACTAATCAGATTGTGGGTAATGTCTTGCCTTTGGGGTCTATTCCAAAGGGTGTCATGGTTTATGAGGCAACAAATGTTGGATATGAAGAAGAGTCTATTGAGACTAAAATTGAGAAGGATCAACCTAATGATAAACCTGGGATGGGCTCGCATTCATAGTAGACAGTTACTAAGATTATAACAATCGATGGTACAACATGATGAGTTTGGAGAGTCATGACACATGGATGATGAAAACCGGTGTAGGGCAGCTGACCGATCTATTCTTTGCCAAAAAGGTCATTTGTGAAGAAAATGGGAATGTTGGAGAAAGTGATTTACACTGCAAGCTCATGGTTTCAAGAGACAAGGCAGCCCATTCGCCTTAGATTACTTCTTCAAGGAAATTAAGTCATCCGAGTACAATTATTGAGGCACGGGATGCAAATGAACATCTTTGAAAAATCTCCAATTCAACATAAATATGTTTTTGTCACTCCATCTACCATTGTTATCGGGGATGTCAAAGTGGGTCCAGGATCATCAGTGTGGCATGGAAGCATTCTTAGAGGAGATGTGAATAGCATAACAGTTGGTTTGTTGAGAGCTTATTTTTTTTATTTCTAAAGTATCAATAGTTGCAACGGGAAGGGAACAACAGTTCTAGTTTCTCTTTGAAGAGCCTATGCAAGATTTTTTAGAACGTTCATTACATAGAAAGGTTCAAGGAGCATAAAATTGCCCATGCTATACAAAATACTAAGATATACTTGTGCCCTGGTGTTGTTACCATAGTGGTGAGGAAAAATAAAACAAATGAGAGTATACTCAATTTGGGTGGCCTTCAGAATGTGGAGAGTCAAGATTGTTGTGTATGGTCAACGTACTAAGGGTATTGTCTTGATTTAGAATGATGAACAGTTGCTATGTTGTATTGAATCTGACAGAGCTTGGAAAAGACTCATCTAAAGAAATTGATGAGGAAATCGTGCCGAATCAAGTTGATGTTTTTGTACCCACTTTACGAAGTTCCATTGATGGTGAGTAGTTTGCCTTGAGGGATTAGAGGCCTCCCTTCACTACATTTGGACATTTTGTACTTGTTTTGATATGTTGTTACTCATTGTAACCATCTTTATGATATTTTTGATATAATAAAAATCTTTCATTTGCTGATTCGATAATTTCATTTGTCTAATTGAAATTTTATTTAGTATTCTAATATTCTATTGATATTCAATATTCAAGTATCTGTATTTAGTATTTACAATTTTGCAATCTTACTTTGTATGCATCTTTTCGTAACTAGCATTTCAAGTACTATATGTATAGTATATAGTGTATACAGCACTGTCCCCTTCACCACACCCCCCCCCGGCTGCTGTCCCCAAACTTAGGCCCTTTGTCCCCCCATCCCAGAAATCCATCCCAACGTCCCCCTGTCCTCAATGAGCAGTGAAACATTGATCTAAAGTGTTCTTGAACAAGATTTTGAGAAGCTAAACTCTTGCATGACTTCTCTGAGGCTGGTTACAATGTGAGATTAAGAGCGAAAAGAAAGGGATATCATTGTTCAGAATATCATGGCTGGTCGGGTTGGACTTCAAGTGGAGGATTTTTTGGCAGTTGAAACCAAACCAAAAGTCTCTTTGTCTTCCAATTCTTTTCCCTCCATCCACTGCCCTACATTCTTTGGAGACTTCATATAGTGATGACTGCATATTGTATTGGCAATGTATTTAGCTGATAATACAGAGCTGTTGTATGCATGATTTAAACAGAGATATGATAAAGTGTTCTCCCCTACTTCAAAGTGGATGTAGCCTTTATGGTGAATCACTATAAATTCAGTGTCTTGTGTCCCTAACTGTTTGTTATTTAGTTCTTCATAATCTAATTGTTAATTCATTTGGCTGGTCTTTTATTTCAACACATTTATCCCCAAGTTACAGGAACACTATTAGAATGGTCGACTGCAGAGCCATCACTTATGAACAATATTAAGACAACACATGAAACAGCTTGTGGTAGGATCTCAAGCACATCTCTGGTAGTTGATTGACTGGTCCCAAAGGGCTACACCTCACAGAATGATCATGAAAATCTTCTTTTAGAATGTGTTTACGTGTTTGAAGTAATATTAGGGTTAACTTTGCCTGCATGGTAGTCCTTACAACAACTTTCGT
Organism: Chamaecyparis obtusa; assembly: GCA_027943335.1. NCBI lineage: Eukaryota > Viridiplantae > Streptophyta > Pinopsida > Cupressales > Cupressaceae > Chamaecyparis > Chamaecyparis obtusa. The sequence continues at coordinate 653,189 of BSBK01004554.1, forward strand.
GTAACGTAAGAAATTGATTGAAGTCATCTTGAAAAATGTCAAGTAAATTATGAAAAATAGTTAATACCAGAACATATATTGCAACTGTGTACAACAGTAACTCTATTTGAATTAATCTGGCAGTGGCAGCATGCCATTACTATTTCTACTAAAATTTAATATAAATATAGCTTGATTTGACTATAATTTTGCTTATAGCTCAGATATTTCAACGGGGGTGAGGGATGCACAAAGAATGAAAGTTGCATACTCAAACAGGGAGACTTGTCAAATACAGAGAATGCATTCAACTTCTTGCCCATGCATGCCCTTTCTATACAAACTTATAAGAATGTTCCTGTTGATGAGAATTTAAAGATACTTATTTTTGGTAGTGGGAAGTTATCACAAATAGTTTCTTGATATCAAAGTGGTGAGCTTTGAAATGTCTAATTAACATCCAGGACTTTGTAAGGAAGCAAATTCAACCCATTTTGTTATCCGATCATGAAAAGGTTCTTATGGAATTTAAACACATTTTGATTCTCAATGCATCTGCAAAAGATAACTATTAATTCACATGAATGATTTAAAATTAGAAGATATAACCAAATCTTCAGCAGAGAGAAATGGCAAGCAAGAATTGTCCAAGAGAAGACTTCACATGACAACTATAATAATCTCTAAGTAATGTATAGAAACAATAGCACATTTAATCAAATCTTTATTGAATCTGTAAAAAATAGTAATATCACAAATCAGGAAGATATACCTTTAATTTTTTCTTCCAAGTGATGGAAAACTTCAACCAACAAGACAAAAAGATTTCCAATTATCTTCCACTGAACGGTCCATAATAGATCAGCAATGTGTCACCTTATAATAAAAGAACAATAACACAGCTCTCATCAGGAACCTAGAGAAACACCTTTAAAGTGATTCTCAACAATTTCATCAAGTAATGAATCACAAGCATCTTTCAGAATGTCTAAAACCTGCACCAAGGACAAAATTTATATTAAGTTAACATTATTCAATTTCTATTCAAAAGAAAATCTGCAGTTGATGTCAATACTCTGTCAAAATACCATATTTGTGAACAGAAAATGAAGTTAGTATCAATTAGTTCATATTCCTTAATAATAAATAGGAGAGGGACCTAATAATTGACTGTTATTGGTCATTAAAGACTGTCTTTTACTTTAAGGCTAATAGTTGTGATCTATGTTCCATTGCATTTCGGATGCAGGTTGGTACACATCTTTGGGGTGACAGTATGTGGGAACACACACACACACACACACACACAGAGTTTTATAAGTTTGGCCATACATGCCATCAAAATTTAAGTTCAAACATTCATAATTCATACAATGTATCAAAAAGAATAGTGGAAAGCGTGTTCATTGATGTAGAGCCGAAAAACAATACAAATGTTTGATTTCAATGTTTCATTGTTTGACATCAAAATGAAAATGCATAATCATGCTTCATTTGGGATATAATATCAAAAGAGGCCTCTAACTCTAATGCATTATGTATATCAAGTTATTACTCATCCGATGGAATCCTAACCAATCCTGGCTGCACCTCCTAGTCAATCTATCTAATAGCTTCATGATCAACATTCCAACATACAGCTGGAGTTGATACTCAAAAGTATTTCAATTTTTAAGTTGCAATGCACTACAAATTGCAACTAGCTTCTTTGCTCATTTAGAGGTATGCTTATTACTCTTGACCAAGTAGATAAAGTTGTAGGTGGATTAGTGCCTCTTTACAACAAAATAACTAGCAAACTATAAGAGTTGGTGAATGGAAAACTGCCTTGTCTTTAGTATATCCTTCCCATGCCATGTCCACCATTCAACTCAATATTTTTGAGCAAGAATGGTCCTATCCAGTCTAGCCTCTAATTTATTGAATGTAAGATCTTGATGAAGAATTAAATCCACTGCTCTCAAAGTCTTCCTACATCCTCAGTTTTATAGATCTTCTGAAGGGCATTTGTAAACCCCTCATTTACCTCATCATCAACAGTAGAACCTCTATAAGTCTAGGTGCATACCATGTTATTCCTAACCGGTTACTGAGAGGGGGGGTGAATTAGTAAACACTATTTCTATTGCAATTTAAAACTTGTATAAAGATTCTTGCAAGATAAGTAGAATGTAAACAATCATCCACAAGCATAAATAGAAATACTTAGATCAACACATTACGTATACGTGGAAACCCTCAGTTAGAAGGAAAAAACCATAGTGAGACAGACCTCACAACTTCACTTCTGTAGAAATAAAGATGCCCTGTTAGGAGCTTACAAAGCACTTGTGAAGGTGCTACCTGGTTAATGGATTTGATAGAACATCGGTTAAGATCTTAACTCTGTTAGGAGTTGCCTAGTTAAAGGACTTTCAACATCAACAAAGATGTTACCCGGTTAAAGGATTTTTCACAAAGAACCGATTAGGGTTCACCCTAATTGAGGGATTTCAATATGTTTTCACACCTTGTAAAAGCAATGATCTTAACTTGACACTTCCTGTCCGATTAGATCATACCTGTTGATCTTTCCCGGTTCTGCCTGGCTGTTGATCTTTCTACCTTTCACCTCTGTGACTATAGCACTTCTCTCAGAAGGTATCTCTCTTCTGCTCTGTATATTCAACAACTATCAACAACTTATTTTCTTGCATCCTATGACCTGTATTTATACAAAAGTTCATCTCAATGAAACCCTTAATTCATAGAACCGCCAGGCTGTAAACTCGATCTTAAATCATGCAACAAAACAAAAAGCTTTTCCTTCTGATCTTGAGTTTACCTTGAAACATCCGCGTAGAAATAAAACTAACTCCTGTTAAAAAGCTAACTTCAGTTCTAAACGGTGGATGCTCCGCATATTCCGGTTTTAATTCAAATTGCTCCACATAATCTGGTGCGGATCTTTATGCACTTTGACCGGTATTAATCTTATACCCGGTACATCCTTGTATATAATATAAGACCGGTACAATGTACTTTGTTCGGTCTACCGGTGCATCGCCTCTATTTAGTCTACCGGTGCATGCACTCTGTTATAGTCTTCCGGTGCCTTTAAAGTAATGTGAGTGAACGATCAGTGAACCTATACCAGTGGGAATGGTGTTTGCATCTAACTTCACTAATCACAACTTAAATTTGCTAACATAACACCTAAGGTTAAGGGCATAGGAAAACATATGAAGCAGGGTAATCATTGTAGGCCTAATATAGTCATCATAGAAATATAATTCAAGCTCTCTAACATAAATTGCTTGCCTCATTTAGTGAAGAATGTTATCAAACATCTCATAAATCTCTCCCTGGATAGCAAACTTTGTACTGGCATACTATTACCTTCACAATAAGTGGTAGTATAGAGTAAATATATTTGGGAGCGTCATTTAGAAATTAATGAACAACATTTTTGAAATAAAAAGTAAAATTGAATGCTAAAATTTATCAAATTGATATAACAAAATGAGAAGTTATATTTTAAAAATAAAAGTAATTTAGCAAAAATATTGAATTACTTACCTCACAGTGCATCACCAAGCATCAAGTACCTTTTCTCTCACCTTCTTCCCTCCTTATGAGTTTGGTTTAGCTCACTTGTTCACTCCAAAACCTATCATATATTTTAAAGCCTCTTGAAAACCTCCAACATTCTCTCTAGAAAAAAAATGGTTAGCATATCTACTTTTCACTTGCTTGAAGAACGCCTTCATTAAAAAATCCTAAATAATACAATTGATATTTGGTGGTTACTTCTAAATTTTTGTATATCTATAGCTTCAGCCACCGGCCCACCACCATCTTCACCCAATTTATTTTTCTAATGTTTTTCAATGCATAAACACTGGGGTCCAACAAATATGTTTGTGAGAGTTCTTAACTATCAAACCAACTAGCTTATAAATAAGAGCTAAATTAATTACAAATTGCACAACATTGAAATGATCAATCTCCTCTAAGGCCTCCTTCAAGATTTGAAATTCTACATCCTTGCATTTCCTTGCACAATCAATAGTTCTAAGAAACTAGGGGCCAACTAAACATGTAACAACAATATTAATTAGTAGTCAAATGTCAAATATCTATCCACCCATCTATGAAAATGGAGCAACGGTCAACCTATACTAATCCATGTTTGTTTCATGTCTTCCATCAATAATTTCACCTTGAAATATTGTTTGCTGAGGGTGGATGCACACAATCTCTGATCTCTATGGAGGAACAAGAAAATCCAATTGTGTTTGTTTTCCTTAACATATCTTTGAATAATGGAGAGCGAGCCACATGAAATGGGATGGCATGGACATAAAAGAATTCAGTTATAGAATTATTGATAACCTCTCATGCATACAAATTTAATAAATTTTCTGTTGTGTATTTCAACCATCAATAGTAGCAGCCTTCCTGTTTCCTCTATTAGAACCCTCTCCTCTCACATCCCTACTAGCAAGAAATGATACATTGGAATGCTTCTGAATAGATTTTAATAATACATCTTCCATTTCACTTCACTCTCTCCATGCAATCTAGCCATTTCAACCCTCTTCCAAAGTTATGTCCTTACAGACCCTGACTACCTGTCCAAGGTCACCTTATAAATGCTGCCCAACTTTGTTGTAACTCCCTTGAAAATCAATTTATAGCCAATGTTTACTTCCCCTTGAATTTTTGGATTTAGTTTTTGAAAGGCAATTTGCATATACAATGACAATTGTTGAAGGGCATGAAAAAGGATTAGGTGTAGTAGTGCTTGTATTTTGAAAAGAACCCCCAACATTTGATTTAGCTTCACCTGCAGTGTCATTCATTACCTCATTCCCATTTCGTACTCATCACTATTGTTCATTTTCATTAAACTTTAAGATACTAAAATTTGGGGTGACAAATTGGAGGAAAAAAAGCAGGAAAAATCCCTAATCTATTTGACAAAACCAAAAAAATATGAAAAAAATTTAAAACAAGTGAGTGCGGCATTCCTTTCTATGATCCTAGATGCCCAAAATGACTGATAATTTTCCTCTTTTAACCTTCCTTCCTCTTCTGTCCTCATATTTTTCCTCATCTGGAAAAAATGAGAAAAAACCAAATTGGTAGCAAGATATTGTTTTAGGGAAGTGAGTTTACTTATTTATGTTTTTAGGGTACCAAAAAAGGACGTAGGAGGGCTTGCTTTAAGAATGCCTTTTTTACTTTCTTTTTTATAAAACAAACTTCCTTTTTAAAAATTTGATTTTAATGCCTGGTGTCCAGCCATCCTCAAGACAGCCAAGGAAGGTCTCAAGAATCCCCCCTCCATGGATGGCATCTAGGTAACATGTTTCTAATTTTCTCCAAGATAGGGAATGTCTAGGGGACATCTCTTGCTGTCTAGCTGTTCTAGGGATGTGAAGGGTAGGTGGGAACAGGGACACATCTCTATCTAACATAGGACTTGTGACTTCTATGATAAATAATTGAATAAAAAGTCACATTAAAAAGGAAACAAATCATGTCATGCAACATAGGCATGCTAAAAAGAAATGAATTGATGCACAAATAATAGAATAATCTTTTTAAATTTTTTTTGGTATTTTTTTATGACAGCTTGACAAAGCATTTTTATTTTTGCCAAAAGGCATATAGCCTATATATTGTATTAATTTATATGAAATAAGAAACATACAAAGTGGGAGCAGTTCCAGATGAGCATCCATAACCTAAACCATGAGGCTTTTAAGGAGGAACTCAACCAAAAATACAAGTTTTACATCGAAGTGTGGACAATGCCTGGTATTAGCAATTACCATTTGTAGAGCAGGTATCCATGAAGACCAAATTCATGTAATTACATTAATGTCCATATAAACTCCTAGATATAGAGAAGATTTATATGAAAGCCCAATATCAATATACAAAATTTGCAAAACATACTGCTACCAGTCATTCTTCTTGCATTGGCACTACTTCTACAGAATTTTTACCTTGCTGCTCCTGTGGTGAAGGTGGCCCCTACTTCTACAGCTTGACAAAACATTGCTAGCCCTAAAACATTTATTTTTATGACCCTCAAGGCACTTAACTTGCAAAGTATGGTGGTGTGAAAATTCAATAGTCGTATGACTTAACATGGAAGACCTTGAGGGGTACAAAGTTAGTCCTAATGACTGATGGGTCTGATTTTGCATGCACTCTGAACCATCTTTTCCTTTCAAATAATTTTTAATTGTTTTGGGAGGAAGTCTGATGTATAATATAAAGTAGTGTATAATACAAACTAAGCTAGTATTGAGGCTAACTAAATGAAATCAAGAGCACAGAAAAATGAAATTGTCTATGCCATGTATTTACGTAAGAATGAAAAACTGAAATTATTACTCATTCAAATTTCAATCGGACGATTCATCATTACAATCAATTGGCTTTTCTTTTAAGCCTTATTTTTCGCTATGAAAACTTCCTACGGAAACAACTTCCCCAAAACTAACCTACCTAATCTATTTTATTTAAACTATAAACTAACAAACTTAATTTAATAATCCAACATTCCCCCTCTTATTACATGACTCCGAACAAAGGGGTGGATACTACAAAATCTTATCACAGAAACCCTTTTGGAGACTTTGATGAAGCACCTTCACCAATCCTCCTCACTCACCCAAGAAACACCATATTGACTCCATCATCAGATCTTCAAATTGTAGAACCTATAAATCTCTACACAACATGAGAGAACATGAAGTGTCTTCAACCTCCTTGCACAATGAGAGAACCCTCCTTAGTGCTGAACATGGGAGAAAAAATCTCCTCCAAGAGTCCACATCTTCTCTGAGTGTGTCGAATCCCTCCTCCAATGCTATGGAAACAACTCCTCCTCTTCTGTACAAGAGCTCAACCAATGTAGATACAAGTGCACGCACAAGAGAATCCTAGCCTCCCTTGCTTATTAGAGGGACACAAATAGAAAATTTGCATCTCATGCAATGAATCATCCTTGTGAGCTAGGGATGATAGATGTTTCCTACCTCCATTTCCTCCAAAAGCCCAATCAACATGAACAAGATTTTAAGTGTATTTGTGAAACTCATAATGCAATAAGATGTCAGGTTTAACTGAAAATGCATCACTTATTGAACTGTGTTATGAGTATTGGTGAAAGAGATAAATGATAGTTTTCTCAAAACTCTAAACTCTAAACAATGCATCTGCGCCATATTTTCTTCATTCTCTGCAACTAACTCTCCATTTGTTACCTTATCACTAGTCACCAATAAGCATTATGCTAACTCCTTGGGGGCAATGAATGGATGCACATTCCAGAGGTTATGTTATTGTTGATGCTAACTGGGAATAAAAATAGAAAAATACAAAAGCATGTGCAACATATGACATTAAATATGCTTGGTCAATGGGAAACTGCTCCCATATAATCTAAGTTCAAGACAATAGATTTTGTAAAAAAAACAGCATTTGAATTCGTCATAACAACTCATAATTGCTACAATCATAATATTCCATGAGTCGTTTTATTCTTTCATATGGCCAAACACTTAATAGTCTTCCATTATACTTCTGCACTTGACAAATTTAACTTTACACCAATGCTAAATCTCCAATTTTTATGTTTTATCATTCAAGAGAAACTGATATTTACTTTGCTGTTACAGGGAAACAAAGAGGTGAAACGACTAAAACTAACTTATACCTTGATATACTTTAAATGATTGGTCCAATGCTGCAAATGATATGCCTCTGCCCTCCACTCTATGCTTTCTTTTACAGATAGAATCTCATGCTACCATTCAATGTCAGCGATGTTCACTAAAATATGCATATGTTACTTATACCAAGTAAGCTACAGAAAGTAATCGAACCCATTCCATCAGAATGTAGATATTCTAGTTCATAGTAAAAAGCAGAAAAATAAAATGACGAAAAAAATTTGGAACATCAATTTGAAAGAGATGGCAAAATTAGGAGTTCATTTTGGTCATAAGACCAGAAAATGGAATCCTATAATGGCACCTTACATTTTTAAAGAACGTAAAGATAGTCATATTATAAACACCCTCAAGTTTCATGGAGTGAACTGCAGATTCCCATGTCTTCTAAAATGTCTTTGTCAGCAATTTTGAATGCATTGGGTTAAAATAATGCTATAATGCCTTCACTTCAAGCCTCAAATGCCTTATTCATCTAGATTTTTTACTGCACAAGCTTATCTTTCTGTGCAACAAGTCTTCTTGTCAATCTGTGCACTAATTTTCACAATTTTCTACTTGTTAAAAATGTTGTTGATTAACGCCTACTAGGGTTCCATCCTAAACTCCAATCACTTTCCCATTAGTTTATGGGCCCAGATCGATTAGCATTGAACATGAAATGTGCAAATCTCTGGTGATACTACCATCCAAAGTTACAAAATAAACTGCATACAAATATGTACCTCCAGCAGTACTACCATCTGACGTTTGTAACCCAAGCATGAATGCACTACAAAATAAATAATTAAAATCCTAGTGGAACAACTCTGATATAATATTCTGATTACAAAATCATACTGCTGAAATAACATAAATTAGTCTAAAAGACTTGAAATGAGCAAGGCATATCATACCTAGAATGTGTGTTTATCAACCCAGATAAAATATACATTGAAAAGTTGAAGGGAGAGATATAGTGCTGATACAACTTCATACTGCTGTCATGCTGTCAAAATCAAAACTGATGCATACTGAAAATACCCTATAATCACCTTTAGATGCTGACACAACAAGCCATTGTGAAAGCAAACAAGCCTAACAACTTAACAACTGAAAATGCATCCCAACCACACCAAATCTTACGATCAAATCATCTGAAAACTCAAGTAAATATTACCAAGACAAACAAGCAACAAACATCTGTCAAAACAACTAGAACAAACTTCACTTATAGCACAAATGTGATCGCAAGGTGAAATTGCCATATGCAACTAGGAGGGTTTTTGTCCCCGAAACTAGTATTCCAAGAGAGTATTTGTCCTCAAGAAATATGAAGTAGTCATTTCTTGTTCAAAGCATATGAAAATGAAAATTAGCTCAGTAACCCTTTTTCTCAAAACCTAACTTCCTTCATAACACTTTTAGAGCTATTTTAGAAGAAAAAAATCCTTTTTGCTGCTTTTTCAAAAAAGCACCTTTTTCCTTTTTGTTGGTTTTTTTTTAAAGCTTTTGCTTTTCCATTGCTCTTTTTTAATAGGCAAATTTCCTTAATAAATAATAATAAAAAGTCCTTACGACCACTTCTCATCAACTTGAGCCTAGTGACACTTTATTTGCACACGTAAAACATCTTTTTAAATAGTTAAATATAAGTTATCAATTAATTCTACTTTTCTAAAATTTTAATATTTAATTAATTTTTGCACAACCACCAAAGTTAAAGAAAATAATAAAATGACCCAAAATATGAATGCTAAATACACCAGCAATACCTTAAATACATAAGTCTATATGAAAGTTGGCATTCTCCCAATATAGCAGACCTCTTCAAGAGGTGTGAAATGCTCCCAAAATGTCAGATTCACATATGGAAAGTAGCATTGTACTCAAGGGACATAGCAGTAAGTATGATTTGTGTAGGACAAATAAATTAGATGGCTTGATAAAGTGTATCTGCAATTTAAGTCTCCTAGGATTCATTATGCAAAAGGAAATGATAAGTGTTAAAGTGTCTCATTTTGACCCAACATCCATTATGTAGGTCTTATTGTGTCCTAAAAACAAGGTCATAAAGCCAACTACGAAATAAATAATCTATAGAAAACTCGTGAATATCTTAAGATTGGACATCTTGAAAGATAAAAGAAAAGTTCATGAATGTCTCATAACTTTCCTACTGCTAACATGTCGAGTTAAATTCTAGCGGAGATGACCATTAAAATTTGTCATAAACAACAAATCTATCTGAAACCTAATGTCTATGAACTAATCACAAATCTAGAGAATAAAAATACTACATACTCAACGCAATGGAGCATATTAAAAAAGTAACATTCATATATATAAGCCTCTTTGATGCATGAATCAAGGAGATGCTATGTCTAAGAGGTATGAGTTTAACTCTCAATCACTTCCAATTAGGAGGTGAGTTAACTCCACCTAACTGAGACAAATGTGGTCTTAATTAAATAGAGATGGCATCTAACTACCATCCATCAAGAATTGATGAGGCAATGGTGGCAGTTGTGTACCTCAAGTCAGGGTGAAAACGTCACTATTAGCCATCTTGGTGAGGGAAATTATAAATCCTATTATCCTATGTAAACTTAAAAACCAGGTTCAATATTACACTTAGGATGAACAGCATCCTAGGCGAAGTGAAATACTCACATCAGCAATCATTTATGTGCATTTAAGTGCACATTGAAGAACAAGAAAACTTTGTAAATAATTTGAATCACTCCCCTAAGAATAATTTGATGAAGGATTTATGGTTGTGTCCATTAAATATTAAACATCCAGGTTTGAGGAATCAATTGGCTGTCTTAATGACTTTGTAGTAGGAACCTAAGGTTATTTTATCATTATGCAATTGATCAAATAATAAACAAATTAGAAGTTAACTGCAAAGTAAAAGATAGGAATCATTTACTTAGAGCATTTATTACAAATTCCCACAAGTATCATTAATGACTCAAATCATGAATACACGTCAAATTAATAAAAGATTACAGAAATAACATCAATTCTTCACCTTTTCAAAACCTTGTGGTCCACCATAGTATGGATCGGGAACTTCTGTTTCCTTGCATTGCTTACAGTATGTGCACATCAACTTCACCTGCAAGCGATATTCCATATCATCAAGTACTAATAAACAATTAGTACTATGAAAAGATTTCGTAACTTGCTCAGTATACATAGATTTAAGAGCATTAAAAATAAGATGGCAAAATCTATAGGTACTATTTCATTTTGAATTGAAAAACTATTTGTATAATTTCAATCAAATAAGACAACACTTTTTGCCATTTGGGCATCACACAATGTTATTTGATCTTCAAACAAATACATGTTTTGAAACCCCATTGAAAGTTTGAAACACATTTGTCCTTTACATAATTGCACTAGTACATCAGTGACGGATAAAACTAGTTGAAAGAAAAATGTTTTTAATATAATTATACTTGTAATTTCAATAAAGCTTCTTCAATTAGAGTTGCCATTGCCTAACGAGTACCAATATCCGAAATGGATAGACCAAAACTTCAGAAAATCTTGATTATGACTCGATTGGGATACAACAAATTATATCCAAATTTATTGGACTTGGTAAAATATTAGAATAGGAAATCCAAAAACAAAGAACAGAAATTTGATAAATCTGGTAATTTCCAGACAACTGACCTCAATAAATGTGTGTTGAACAAAAGAACAGAAAAGTCAAGTGGATTTCTGCCTCTCTAGGCTGGTTCAAGCTGTACCCTGATGATTCCTAAGGAAAGAACCCAGGCCTGACAGGTGTAGGTAGAATTTGTAGTAATCATAAAGGTGTATATTTAATGATATGCAAATGGATATAGAAGTTTGTTAAGAAGGGTTAAAGAATATTGTATGTTCTAAACATGGCACACGAACACTTATGCACAATTTAATTGTTGAAATTTGAAAACAACTCCCAAATGTTAGCCTCCCTTTCAAAAAGAGTCAACTATAACTTCATAGCATTACCATTTCGGAATCCTTGTTGACAGAATGCACAATTTTATGAAATTAGTCTTCAATATTAATGAGATACAAGAAAACTGAAAAATAATATAATAGAGGAAAGGTTTTTTATCCTTCTTAGCTTGAAATGGTTCAGGCTGAAACTTGTTTTTAGGAGCTGAAATCCCCATGTTTCTAGCCCTCTTGATGTCATCCTACAAGGTACTAGGATCAACTGGTTTGATTCAACCACGGAGTGGTTGTAACAATCCCGCCATGAACAAAAGAATCAGTTTGTGCTCAAAAACATTCATGACCATAACTAAGAGCTTCTAGAACTGTGATATATAAGAGTCAACTAATCCCACCTATCTCAGCTATGCTAACTCTTTGAGATGTAGTTCAAGATCCTTCCTATCGAACCTATCAATCAATCACTGAGTATAAACGTAGGAAGTGATCCTATCATGCCCCTGTAACGTCCCCTTTTTCAGTCAGTCCAATGATTGTGGGATTAGTCCATTACTGCGACCCTCATGGGCTAGTGGTTTGGATAGAGGGCACATTTCTTCACCGTTACCTGCTATTTTGGTACATCTCCAGAGTGTAGAGCAGTTACTGGCCAGGTCTAGATGCATCGGCTTTTTGTTTGGTTCAGTTTGAGGGACTTACTATTTATAGTAAATAGTAAGTCAGTTATCCTGGCAGTTACTATATTTGGCAATGGCCAATGGAGGTAGTCATGGTACAGTGTCGAGTGTCATCAGTTGCAGTTTTCTGCTATCTTCATTTGGAGTGTTTCTTAGGACTTAATATTTATAGTAAGTTAGTTAAGACGGTTACTAAATTTTGTAGGACACCTGATGGCCAATCAAAACCCCATTTGTAGTGGCAATTAATAGTTGACTTAGGAATTATTAAAAAAAGAGTATAATTAATGATATTAAATAACTTATAATAAAGTTATTTAATAAAGTCAATATAATGATCATTTAAAAGGACAATGGGGCCATGACCCATCAATTAGTTCTTAAAGTGACTTAATTTTATTTTAAATGGTGCCTAAGTCAAAACTATGGAAAAGCACACAAAATTTATATAAGCTAAGTAGTCGGTTCGGATTCTGGTATGGATGCTGGTTTGAGATTCGGGTTCAAAATTCATCCAAAATTTTTGGGGGTTGGGTTTGGATTCGTTTTGGGTTCATTCGTACAAGGTTTTTTTTTTAAAGAAAAATATATATATGCTGCAGCAAATAAGTTTATACACCACTATGCTAATATTAAAACAACTTAGCAAAATACACCACCACATATATTAACGTTTTAGTCCAAATAACATTACAAAATGCCAAAATACACCACCATATCAATGTTTCAGTTCAAAATCAATAATGTCAACATTTATAATCAGTCATCAGTGATCAAATATGACCCAATCATTGCTAGATGACCTAGTCGTTGCAAGATGACCCAGTCGTTGCTAGAGGACCAGTCACTACTAGATGAGGAGACCTGTTGCTAATAAAAAAGACACAGTCGATGCTAAATAATAACATGATACAGGAAATTATTAGCTACGGTATTATTATTGTTATACACGGATATGCCTTCATTCATTGTTGCGGAGATACAATTTCGTACCTGTGAGAAAACGATACTGTGTTGCTCTAATAAAAAAGACCAGTCGCTGCCTGTGAGAAAACGATACCATGTTGCTCTTTGACAATGTTGTCGTGTGAGAATGTCATGTATTTGGCTTGTAACTTTAAGGTTTAATTTGCAAAAAAAAATGTTAAAAAACTTTAATAAAAAGTCAACAAAACTGACTCTACCAAATTCGCCCAAATTCGGTCCGGGTTCGCACGACAATTTCCAAATTCAGTCAAAATCGATTGAAATTTGACCAAGGTCCCAATGACCAAATTTACAGAGAATTCATTAGTAAAAAAATGAATTTGAAGTGAATCTACACTGTTTACGAATTTGTAGCAAACCGACTTTCGACTTTGGGGTCCAGCAAGCAAATGTGGTAATGTAGTATATAAGTTATATAACTTTAAATGAAACAAAATCAAATATGTGGGAATATATCTTTTATCTCACATTGGTAAGGAATGTGTTTGAGCTCTCACAAGAAAGAATAAAAAAGGGACTTAAGAGCTCATTCTTGGATATGGGAATTGATCTTTTTTTGTGCTTTGATACTTAGTGAATTTTATGAGTTTCTCTAGCAAGGGTTCCAAGGAGCCATTGCAAGTTGGAAGCCATTATTACTCAACTTTGAGGTGCTAAAAGATTGCACTGAAATTGTTGGTTGTGCTTGCCATTGTTCTACATCAGCCTTTCAGAGATTTGTGCATTTACAAGGGTCTTCATCTAATCATTTAGGATTGATTCTGGAAGACAATACATTGTAGGTTGGAAGGGGTTTGCATTCATCTTCAGTTTTGTACATCTTCCAATCATTTCCAGGCAAGGTGCAAAGTATAGTTTGATCGATCTTCCTTTGGGGACACATTTCATTGGTATTTATGAAGGGTTTGAGTAGCAATACAAGGGCGATCAGAATATTAATTCTTGCTGCAAGTAATTTCCAAAAATCACTGCAAGTAATTTCCAAAAATCATAGTTTTAATACAGAAGCAAGTTATTGGTATGTAAATGCAAATTTGATCATAGAAATCATTTATATTGCCTAGCAATCATTCTTAGTGAAATTGGTTTCATGTTCAAGGCAAAATCAATTAGTTTTGCAATTGCTGCAATCAAACTCCATATTTTTCATGTTTCCAAACAGCTCATAGATTTCGGCATGCTTTCATAGTTTTGAGTGTATAAAAAAGTTTAGATAATTCATCTAAAACATAACTTGAAAGTTTCATTGAATTCTGGCAACTTTGAAATTTGTCAAAATTTCATACTTGTTCAAAAATTGTGAAAAACTCAAAACTTTCAAAACTCAAGGAAACATCAGCCATTGCATTGGTTAGAACCATCGGGGTTCTTACAGTGGTATCAAAGCTTGCATGCTAAGTGTTTGACAAAATGTCAAACATTCAAATTTCAAAATAATATCTCTCATTGGTTTAGCAATCCAATGTTTTGTCAGAGTTAAAACCACAAGGGGTTCTTACAGTGGTATTAGAGCAGTTTCCTACCATCCTATAGGGTTGGAAATCTTGAGTTCCCGCGTTTGATATATGAGTGATCAACACTCTAGCTTTATTTCAGTTATGGATAAATTCAGGAAAACTAGTAAACAGGAAACCAGTTGAATAGCATGGCTAATCTTGTTAATATTTATGGCCTTTTCGGAAAGATCAAAATATGTATGCTGAGATGAATAATAATTATTATTCATCTCAGCATACCAATATCATAATAAACTAAATAAAGGAAAAGATTTCCCTTGATATTGTCCTAGAGGGACGACTTAACAATGCCATAAAGGGACGACTTGTTGATATGTCCTCAAGGGATGACTTGGGATGATATTATGTGGATTATTCATGCTATACTGGTTGGCCCCTTTACCTTGTGATATTATTAATGAGAAACGTTTTATGCCTTCTAGTCGGCCCTTACCCTTGTTTACAAGGTTGACTTAACACATATAAATGATGTATTTTAAGGTGCGAATTTACAAGGCATAGAAAACATAACATGCTAAGTAATATTCGCACCTTCAGCAGGGATATTGCAGAGATATATATTAGATCATCTTGGCATAATTATATAGCAGCATACTGGTAATTTAAGGGCAGCAGATCAGACCTTGTAGAAGACCCGAATCTGGAAAAGTGTAGCAAATAAAATCAGTCACTTAGTACACATAATCAGAAGGAAATATGCAGTGAAGGGTGGATGATAATTAGGCTTGATGTGAAGAAGATTTTCTTACCTCAAATCGGGTATTATCTTTTCCCTTTCTTATGTCACTATATTTGCAGTCTTAAAGATTGTATTTTCCTTACTTAAAATCTGAATATATCAACATGGTATCAGAGCCAAGGTAGATAAAATCCTTTTCAGATTTAGGAAAACCAATCTTACCCTGATCGAGTGCAATCAGCCGGTGTAACATGTTATGGATCTATTTTGTGATTTGGCACTCTTGGTTCCACTCCCTTTCTCCCAAATTTTGTGACATGGACTGTTATTGTTAAGTTATAGCTTCATTCGTATCATATATATATATATATATATATATTATTTATACAATGATTATAAAGAATAGATGTGATTATATTATTATCTTATTATCATTATTGATGAAATATAATAATGATAATAACATAATAATATATATATTAATATCACATTGAATAAATCGAACCATGTTCGATGTTCAAATTAATGTTCAAAGCATCGACTAATGAGTCGATATATTTACTTAATGACTCAGGTAATCGCAGTCACTTATGCATTAGCATAAGCGACTGTTGTCAACAGTCGCTTATGCTAATGCATCAGCGACTTAAAGGAGTCGTGACTATTCATTATGAAAGGGCACGTCTAACTGTTACGAAGCATATTTGTATGTGATGATTGCAGGTTGGAAGAACAATCAATCACCACGGCATAGTTTCTTCAATCTGCAATCACATTACAATCACAGTGCATTATATATATATTCAGTTATTATATATACACAATCAGACATTATAAATTACAGCAGAAAATATATTCCAAAGATCATATTTTCCTTAACATGGTATCAGAGCCTTGTTAAAGTGAATATAATTCTAAACTATTATTTGATTGAAGAAGAAAGATATTATTTAAAAGAAAAGATTCATTCACAAATCATTTAAAAAAAAATGACTACCGGAATTAGGATGGAAGACAGATTGGAAGGAGCATCCAATTTTCTATCATGGAAAATTAGGATTACCACACTATTGCAAGAATTGGAATTAGAATCTTTCATAGAAGAAGAAAAAGACATACCTACAGACGAAGCAGAGAAAACAACTTGGAAAAGGAGGAACAATAAAGCCAAGAAGTTAATTGTTGATTCAGTCAAAGACTCTATTCTTCCAAGCATAGCAAGATTAACAATAGCATATGAGGTTTTCAAGAAAATTCAAGAAACATATGAGATAAACAATACAAGTCGAATATTAACCTTGAAGGAACAATTGTTGTCAATTAAGATGAATAAAGGGGAAACAGTTACATCTTACTTCCTTAGAATTGCTGAAATTCGAGATCAACTATTCTCCATTGGAAACAATGTAGAAGACATGGAATTATCTCTAATAGCACTAAGGGGATTACCAACATCTTGGGAGAATTTTATTCAATGCATAAGTACACGTCCATCTCTACCAAAATTTGATCAACTTAAGAACGACTATACTCAAGAAGAATCAAGACTGATTACCCGAGGAATAGGTCTAAAGAAAGAAGGGGAAACACAAGCACTCAACACAAAGTCTCACAACAAAAAGAGAAAATCTTTCAAAAGAAAGAGGGGATTCAAAAGAGATTTTTCTAAAATCCAATGTTACAAATGTGATAAATATGGGCACACTCATCAACAATGTCCTGAAAGGCAAAAGACTCAAGCCACCATAGCTGAAGCAAAAGAAATTCCACTCTTCTTTACAGCTCTCTCAAGTGAACTAAACTCCAACAATAGAACTTGGATAATTGATAGTGGTGCATCAAGACATATAACCGGATTCAAAAATCAGTTTGAAGCACTTGAAAATTACTCAACCGAAGAAGTAACTATTGGGGATAACTCCACCTATCCAGTAAAAGGAATAGGGACCTGTACTATCAAGATAAAGAATGGAGTGTCCTTACAACTTAAAGATGTTCTATTTGTACCTGGAATCAAAAGAAACTTAGTTTCTATATCAGGACTAGCAGATCAAGGGTTTCGTGTCACCTTTAATGAAGACAAAGTCCTACTATGGCCTAAAAATTCAAATATAAAAAATGCCACAGTCATAGGGACAAGAGATGGTAGTCTATACAAACTATGTAATGATCAGAAAACTGCACTAACTCATGAAATTACAAATCACAATGAATTATGGCATAAGAGGTTGGGACATCTAAGATATAATGCCTTACCTATGATAAACAAAATCACTACAGGTCTTCCACACTTAAAAGCTGATCACTCTGGTATTTGTAAAGGTTGTGCACTAGGGAAGAATATAAAAGGATCTTTCTCTACAAGTGAGCACAAATCTAAAGTAATCTTAGAATTGATCCATACCGACTTGTGTGGACCCATGTCAACACCCTCCTTAACAAGATCACTATACCATATTATCTTTGTTGATGACTATTCTCGGAAAACCTGGATATACTTTCTTAAGGTTAAAGAATCAAGTGAGGTACTATCTAAATTCAGAGAATTCAAAGCACTAGTAGAAAATCAAACAGACAAGAGAATAAAAGTATTAAGATCAGATAATGGAGGTGAATACAAATCTGACATATTTAAAGAATTCTGTAATTCTGTTGGGATTAAGAGGGAGTATACTGTGCCGTATAATCCTCAACAAAACGGAGTAGCAGAAAGGAAGAATAGATCCATAATTGAAGCAGAAAAAGCCATGATGCTCGATCAAAACCTTCATACTTCTTTTTGGGCAGAAGCTTCGAATACAGCAGTATATATTCAAAATCGTTGTCCACACTCCATACTAGAAAATATAACACCAGAAGAGGCATTCACAGGGATCAAGCCAGATCTAAGTCATCTCAGGATATTTGGATGTCCTATATATATTCATGTACCTAAAGAAAAGAGGACTAAACTAGAACCATCAGGTAAGAGAGGTATACTTGTTGGTTATAGTGAAAACACAAAAGGGTATCGAATCTATATTCCAGGACAAAAGTCTGTTGAGATAAATAGAGATGTAAGATTTGATGAAAATAGCACATTTAAAAACTTTGAAGAAGATAACACTCCGGAGATAGAAGAAGACATCACTACTGAAATTGAGAGGGAGGATATAGAAGAACCTGAACTTCCTGTCATTGAAAATGAGAATACTAATGTAAAGAAAAGGCCATTATGGGCAAGGCAAATAATTAAAGAAAATAATATAGAACCAAATGAAATATCTCATGAGAGTAAAAGGACAAGAACTCAAAAATGCTATGCAGCTCTTATAACTGAAATCAATAACTCAGAACCACCAAATTCCAAGGAGGCATTATCTAATCAAGCATGGAGAGAGGCAATGATTGAAGAATATCAATCTATAATAAAGAATGATGTCTGGGACATAGTACCTAGACCTAAAAACAAAACCGTTGTCTCTTCTAGATGGTTATTCAAAACTAAATATGCTTCTGATGGAAGTGTTGAGAAGCATAAAGCTCGGTTTGTTGCTAGAGGGTTCTCACAGAAAGCAGGTATTGACTATGAAGAAACATTTGCTCCTGTAGCTCGGTATACATCATTCAGAACCATTATTGCTATAGCAGCCTCTAAGGGGTGGAAGATACACCAGATGGATGTGAAAACAGCATTTCTAAATGGCACTATTGAAGAAGAAGTATACTTAGAGCAGCCAGAAGGGTTTATTATACATGATGCATCTAAATATGTTTGCAGACCCAAGAAAGCACTATATGGGTTGAAACAAGCTCCTAGAGCTTGGTATGAAAGGATAAACAGCTATCTTTCAAAACTAGGATATTCTAAAAATGATGCAGATCCTAACATTTACTTTAAGATAACAGATAGCAACATGGTTATTTTAGTTCTTTATGTAGATGATCTTTTAATAACAGGAGAGGATCATCTCATTGCAAGATGTAAGCAAGAACTCACTACTGAATTTGACATGAAAGACTTAGGACTCTTACATTATTTCCTAGGGTTGGAAGTGTTTCAAAAGGAAAGCCATATTTTGCTAAATCAACAAAAATACACTATTGATATTCTAACCAGGTTTGGAATGATGGAATGTAAGCCTTTATCCACACCTATGGAAACAAATTTACACAAACTCAAAGCTGAAGTAGAAGAATCTGAACCCTCTGATCCTACATTGTACAGAGAGATTGTTGGTTCTCTTATGCATTTGGTGAATACTAGACCTGACATATGTTATGCAACCAATGTTGTGAGTCACTTTATGTGTGAGCCCAAGAAAATACACTTAATGGCAGCTAAGCATATCTTGAGATATCTACGAGGTTCTATTGGATTTGGGCTAAAGTATGAAAAGGTAGAAATCAATCTTCAAGGGTATTCAGATTCTGATTGGGCTGAAAGTACTACTGATCGAAAAAGTACTACAGGGTGTTGTTTCAGTCTTGGTTCGGCTATGATCTCCTGGTTTAGTCGAAAGCAATCAGCAGTAGCATTAAGCTCCATTGAAGCTGAATATATGGCAGCATCCATGGGAGCACGTGAAGCTGTATGGTTAAGAAAGCTATTATTTGGATTGTTTGGAAAACCTTTAGATTCAACTGTGATTCACTGTGACAATCAAAATTGTATCAAGTTATCTGTTAATCCAGTTTTCCATAACAGGTCCAAACATATTGAGATCCCATATCACTACATAAGAGATATGGTAGATAGAAATATTATAAAGCTAGAGTACATTAGTACTGAAGAACAGAGCGCTGATATTTTCACTAAGCCACTTGCAAAGCTGAAAATAGAATACTTCAGAAACAAACTCGGCATGATCAAGTTGTGATGTATGATCTAAATTCACTTATTTATAAGTTTTTTATTCATGAATAAATGTAAAATATGTATATTGCAATATTGTGTAAAATGATCATTTGTGTGTGGGTTAACATTTCAAGGTGACGATCTTGTAAATGGTTAACCAAAGTGTCAAGATAGACTACTTAATTGTGTGTCCCGAATGTGTGGAGATCTTGACTCTTGTTATTACTGGATGTGTAATAATGAAACCATATCATGATAGACTACTTAATTGTGTGTCCCGACTGTGCGGAGATCATGATATTCAAGTCTAATTTTATGACAAGACTACATTAATTTGTGTGTCCCGAAGTGCGGATGTCATGATAGACTTTTGATGTTTAATACTCACTCGCTAAGAGGGAGTGTTAAGTTATAGCTTCATTCGTATCATATATACATCTATATATATATATATATATATATATATTATTTATACAATGATTATAAAGAATAGATGTGATTATATTATTATTGATGAAATATAATAATGATAATAACATAATAATATATATATTAATATCACATTGAATAAATCGAACCATGTTCGATGTTCAAATTAATGTGCAAAGCATCGACTAATGAGTCGATATATTTACTGAATGACTCAGGTAATCGCAGTCACTTATGCATTAGCATAAGCGACTGTTGTCAACAGTCGCTTATGCTAATGCATCAGCGACTTAAAGGAGTCGTGACTATTCATTATGAAAGGGCACGTCTAACTGTTACGAAGCATATTTGTATGTGATGATTGCAGGTTGGAAGAACAATCAATCACCACGGCATAGTTTCTTCAATCTGCAATCACATTACAATCACAGTGCATTATATATATATTCAGTTATTATATATACACAATCAGACATTATAAATTACAGCAGAAAATATATTCCAAAGATCATATTTTCCTTAACAGTTATTACCTCATACACATTGTATTCAGTCAAGTATTGAGATTTACCATTGATTTGTAGCATGAACTGTTATTACCTTGCCTACAGAGGTAGGGCAGTAACAATCTCATCACCCATTAAAAAGAGATATTTGTAAAAGTCATGGTAACAGTTTTACACCTGGCAAATTCATTGTTTGACTGTAAGTTCCCCTTGAAGCTATATAGTTTTACCCTGTGAATTTATGGTGTAAATCAGTATTTTGTCTGTAAGATGTCATTAAGTGCATAGGCATCACACTTAGTTGTATTTATGAGCTGTTTGTAGCTTACTGCTGTGCATAGCACTAAAAGTTGTGAAAATGCTTTATAAGCTGCATATATATGATAGGATTAGTGATAGCTCTATTTTTTTGAATCAACTCTATTTAGGTGCATGCAACTACGGGGCAATTAAGTATATGTATATAAAACAGTTCCTCTGTTGCAAGTAGTTACATTTATGGCTGGTTGAGTCGCTGAAAGCCTAGATCTCTTGAGCATAAACTTTATGAATGTTTATATAAAATGGACTTTAAAGCTATTAGGAACTGTGAATTTAATGATCATACTATCAGTATAACTATTAGAAAGACATGAAATGAATATTCTGAGTTAGTAATCATCTGACAACTATGGACACACCTACTATGAAAAGAAACTTTAGGATCAATAATGGATAGAGAGGGAGTAACTATCAAAACAACTCTCTAAGGTATAGATGTGACAAATTTAGTCACAAGACGGCAAATTGTCCAAATCAAAACTATCATCAAACCTCTATTGTAGAATCTGAACGCCTTTAGCCTTTACCTTAAGAGGGAGTTCATATATGGGCCTTCATGAACTTAAAAGTCATGTTATAAATTCTTTGTTAGATTTTAACATCACTTGTTGATATTACTCTACATTGAGAATATGATTCTTCGTTATGTTAAAATTATCATGTGAGTATTTTGTTATACTAACATATTTGCAGGATATTTGAGCGTTGAGGCTCGTGCACCTTTGAGCGTTGAGGCTCGTGATATTTGAGCATTGAGGCTCTTGCATATTTGAGTGCTGAGGCTCTTACATATTTTTGAGCATTGAGGCTCTTGGATAGAATTACCCTTGGAGACTATCTTCCGAGAGCTTGTGGATGGGATCTCTTGTGGAGAAGATTTACACTTTGAGGTTAGTGTTTTATTTTTTTGAATTTACATCTTGTGAAGATGCTTCCATATTAATGTTTTGATGATGCTTCTTATGATCTATTGTTATGTTGATTACATAGATTTGAGATCTATTATTGAAATAATGCTGACATCTATATGTGATTATTACATCATGTTTCTTACCTCTCATTACATATGAACGATGCTTGTATAACCTTACATCCTATAGTAGATGATATTACAAAGGTTGGGACATCTTGAAGATTGTTAAATCGCATTGATTACATCATGTATGAATACATGATGAATATATTATGTTATGTTATGTTTTCTTTAATGGTTCCATATTCATTGAGAATGAAATCTAATGTGATAAAGATATTGTAATTACATTTATTTTTTATCTTCCCTCGAGACCAAGAGGGAGTCTTAATATTTATGGCCTTTTCGGAAAGATCAAAATATGTATGCTGAGATGAATAATAATTATTATTCATCTTAGCATACCAATATCATATTAAACTAAATAAAAGAAAAGATTTCCCTTGATATTGTCCTAGAGGGATGACTTAACAATGCCTTAAAGGGACGACTTGTTGATATTATGTGGATTATTCATGCTATCATGGTCGGCCCCCTTACCTTGTGATATTATTAATGAGAAATGTTTTATGCCTTCTAGTCAGCCCTTACCCTTGTTTACAAGGTTGACTTAACACATATAAATGATGTATTTTAAGGTGCGAATTTACAAGGCATAGAAAACATAACATGCTAAGTAATATTCGCACCTTCAGCAGGGATGTTGTAGAGATATATATATTAGATCATCTTGGCATAATTATTATAGCAGCATACTGGTAATTTAAGGGCAGCAGATTAGACCTTGTAGCAGACCTATAGTAGACCTGAATCTGGAAAAGTGTAGCAGATAAAACCAATCACTTAGTACACATAATCAGAAGGAAATATGCAGCGAAGGATGGATGACAATTAGGCTTGATGTCAAGAAGATTTTCTTACCTCAAATCAGGTATTATCTTTTCCCTTTCTTATGTCACTATATTTTTAGTCTTAAAGATTGTATTTTCCTTACTTAAAATCTGAATATATCAACAAATCTCAGGAAGCAAACAAATGCCATGATGGAAAGAATGGAAAAGCTTACACAAAATTAGGAAAGGATGAATGCTTTGCTTTCAAATCCGTTCACCTATGAGTCTTGACTCACTTGGTGAGAGTGTTGCTTTTGAGGATTGCGCGGAAAATATGAGCTTTGATAGCTCTGAATTTTATGACAGCAATCCCTTGTTTGAGCATAATGATGATGTTGATGACAGGGCCAGTGCAGAAGATGTAGTGGGTGTCTCGTTGAGTCTTGACTCGCAATATGGGAGTGTCACTTTTGAGGATTGCATGAATATTGATAGCCACATTAGTTCTGATTTGCATGACAGCAGTGAAGATTTTTGGCATCATGATAATACAATGTAATGTCCCCTTTTTAGCATGACCATGATAATGGATGGATTTAGCCTATTATTGGGTCCTTGTAGGCTAATACTGATGATTAGAGGACCTTGTTGAGGGTTATGGCCCCGTTTGGTGGGACTTACTATTTATAGTAAGTCAATGGATGGTTTTGATGACCTCAGATGAGTTAGAGGAGTTGAATGATGCTCTCAGTTTGTATTTTTGGCTTCTAGTTTGGGTTCCAAGAATCTTGGAGGGAGTGTCTATTTTTAGTAAGTCACCTTGTCAAGTTGATTCATCGTCTTTCTTCATCAGGATCACGCCTGTGTTGTCAGATTTCAATTCTAATGCTTCTTCAACCATTTTTGCAGGACGGGTGAATTATGATTACTATTTAATTAAATACGCTAAGGTTGCTATTTTTGTTGGTATTCTATATTGGTCACCTTAGTGTCATAGCTCATTGGAACCAAGTTGAAAAGTTCTAAATCTTGGGCACAGGAAACAATGACCTTGTGTGTCAGAATATCATGATATTGATGAAAATGTCATTTTTTCAAGCCAACGGGAGTTAATAAATTATGTTATTCAAATATTTGTCTAAGTATAAAACAAAGGGCATTTAAGTGAAAAGTGTGTGAGAGAAGCTATTTGCCTTTGGTGTCTTGAAGAAGATATCTTTTATTATAAAAGCAATGCTTTGTGCAAAAGGAATTTCATTCTTGCCTATTGTTTTAATCAGAGTAACGAGAATCGCGGCGATTCAGGCGATTTCGGCGATTCCGCGATCCGATCACCCCTGGCCGATTTTTTTGGAGCCAAAATCGGAATCGGCCGATTCATGAGGCAAAAATCGCCTGAATCGGCGATTCATGGCAATTTCTCCAAAAATCGCCGATTTTTAGGCTCGGGAATCGGCCGCGGCAGTCAACAACTTTAAGTTGAAAAATTTTTAAAAACTTAATATGTTTGCTTTCTTTTTTAGGTCGTTTTGCTTTGTTATAACCCTAAAAGGGCTTCTATTTCACTTTTATGAGTTAAAGTGAGGGAAAGTGAGAGAGAGGAATAGAAAAGAGAAAACATAGGTTTAGGAACAGCAAGAAAGAAGAGCATCAAGGAGAGCATAAATCTGTTTGGGGAGGCTTGAAGTTCGCATTGGGAGCATCAAGGAGCCAATAGCAACACTCCTCAACTCATTTCCAAGAGGTAAGTGTTGATTTTTTTTTTCCATGTTAGTGTATTCTTCATTTTTTTGCAAAATTTGTTTAATTTTAGCTTTAAAATTTAGAACTTGAATGTTTTTTTGAATAAATTGCAAAGTATGATCTTGCAAACCCTACAACGTGTTTACAACCAATTTGCAAACATAACTTTACAATTTTCACAAAAAAAATGTAGGGTTTATGGTTTCTTATTAGTTTAAGACTATTTAATAGCCATTTAAGACATGTTTTTAATTTTTTATTTAATTTTCTTATTGCAGCAGCCTTAAGTTTTAAGTTTGACTTTCATTTTCCAAATTTCCACAATGGGAAAAGACCCTTCTTGGAAGTATACCGAAGAATTTCCGGGAAGGACAAAATATCAAACAAAATGTATTTTTTGCAAAGAAATAAATTCCGGTGGCATTTATAGATTCAAGTTCCATATTGCTGGTATACCTGGACATGATATCACAGTTTGCACTAAACAAACTCCTGAGGCACAACGTGAGGTATATATGCAAATAGAGAACTTTGAAAGAGAAAAGTTAGAGAAGAAAAAGAAACTTGAACAGTTGCAAGCTATTGGTTCCTCACCCCCATCCGCATCCACATCTGTAGGTTGTGTTGGAGAGGGTTCTTCCAGGCCACCATTTCGTCCTAGTGCTAGTTCTAGGGCTGCCACCACTACTATTCCTTCAGTTTCTACTTCTGGTACTTAGTCTGCTAGTATTACCATTGGACCTAGAGTGCGGAAGTCATGATTGGACAGTTATTTTGTATAGCGCACTACACCTGGCTCACAACCCTCGCTTGAGAGCATGTCTTGGAACAAGGACATTCATGATGCTGCAAGAAAACAAATTTGCAAATTTTGGTACTTTTGCAATATTCCATTTATTGTAGCCAGGTAATTAAAATTTTATTTACTTTATTTGGTAACTGGTTTTCCTTAATTAAGATTTTTAAGATTCTAAATTCTATTCATAATCTATTTGTGACAGGTCTCCTTATTGGCAGGGCATGATAGATGCCGTAACTATTTGTGGTGCGGGGTTCAAAGCCCCTACTGAGGCTGAGTTGAGTGGAGATCTTTTAGACGAAATGGTTGAGAACATGAAGGCTAAGCTACAGGAACACCAACTAGAATGGGTCAAAAGGGGATGCACCATCATGACTGATGGGTGGACTGATATGAGGAATAGAACACTCCTCAACTTTCTTGTGTCTTGTGGAGGTGATTAAATAATTTAAATTCTGATTTGTTGAATAATTGAATGCTAATTTAATAATGATTCATGATAATTAATTGTTTTGTTCTATTTATTTTGTATAGGAACCACCATGTTCATCAAATCTATTGATGCTTCCGATCATGTAAAAAATGCCACATACTTATGTGAGCTTATTGAGGAGGTTATAGCAGAGGTGGGGGAAGCAAATGTGGTGCAGGTGGTCACAGACAATGCAGCAAATTATGTTGCTGCAGGTAAACTTTTAGTTTTAAACTTTTAAGTTTTTTAACTTCTCTAATAATTAATTTAACTTAATTTCTGAATTCTAATTTCTAATTAATTTAAAATTTTTGTAGGTAAACTCTTGATGGAGAGGCACCCCACAATATTTTAGTCTCCTTGTGCGGCCCATTGCCTTGACCTCATATTGGAGGACATTGGTAAGCTTGAGTGGGTCAAGGCATGCGTTGATAAGGCCAAAAATGTGTCCAAATTCATCTACAACCATGCACTCGTCCTCAGCACAATGAGGAAATACACAAAGCAAAGGGAGTTAGCTCGTCCAGGCATCACGAGGTTTGTCTCAAATTTCATCACATTGCAATCCATCTTGAAAGTGAGGGTAGAATTGAGGTCCATGTTTGTTGGGCCTGAGTGGACAGCCTCTTCCTTTGCCACCACCACTGCAGGGATAGATGTTGTGAACACAATGTTTGATGAGAATGGTTTTTGGCTACCTGCAGCTGAAATATGCACGGTAAAATTTTCACAATTATATAATTTTGTTTTATTTCTAGTTTAAAACTTTAATATATTATTATAATTTAATACTTGACAATTGACTCAATTGTTTGTTTTACAATGTAACTTACAACTTACATTATGATTATATGCAGGTTTGTGAGCCCCTTGTATCTCTCCTACGAATTGCTGATGGCGAGAAGCCCTCTATGGGCTACATCTATGAGGGCATGGATAGGGTCAAGGAAGCCATTAGAAGCCAGTATGCAGGAGTACAGGAGAAGTATGAGCCCATTTGGGAGATTATTGATAGGAGATGGCAGAATCAGCTCCATAGGCCCATTCATGCAGCAGCTTATTACCTAAATCCTGCATTTCGTTTCCGTCCTGATTTCAAGGCGGATGACGAGGTTTACAGTGGCCAATTTACAGTGTTGCAGAAGATGGGTGGCAATGTCCCAGCTACAACTAGAACCATAGAGCTAGACAAATTTAATTATAAGGAAGGAGTCGTCTTCTCTAGTTCGATGGCCATAGAAGGGCGGTCATCAATACAGCCAGGTAACCATAAAAATAATATAACCTTAAGTTATATATCTTTTAAGTTTTTAACGGTTTAACGGTAACCTTTATCATTTATGAGACTAATTGTTTGTTCTTTCATTTATTTCAGATAGATGGTAGGAGACATTTGGGTCCTCTGTCCCAACTCTTCAGAAAATTGCCATTCGGATTTTGAGTCAGCCAAGCAGTGCCTCTGGATGTGAGCGTAATTGGTCCATGTTTGAGCATATCCACTCAAAGAGGCGAAATAGGTTGTCTGTGCAGAGGTTGAATGATCTTGTCTTTGTTCATTACAACCTCCGACTTAGGACCAAACAGATTTTGGACCCTGATAGCTCTCCAATCACTCTAGACGAGGTTGATCCAGAGTCAGAGTGGTTGATTGAGACTACTGATCCTGTCTTCACGGAGGAAGACCATGACTGGGTTGACCAGGCAGATAGAGAGGCCGAGGCAGTGGCCATAGCAAAGGAGGAGCTTAGATCACGTTCAGGCACTGGCAAACGCACACGCACACGTAGAGACTCTACAGTTTCAGCCCCTGCTGCTGTTGTTCAGGAGTCTGTGTTACCTGCGGGGGCTATGGCTACTCAGAGCTCTAGGACCTACCTTAGACGCCTTGTTAGGAGGCAAAATATAGATTACTCTGAGGCTGAGGCTGAGGCTGCAGCCGAGCTAGAGGATGATGATTCAGCTTGAGGCACTTGGCAGATAGACTTGTTTTTTTATTTTGTTTACAAACATATGTTTCATAACTTCATAAGTATAACTTTCATGGATCTTCATCTTGACATACATATATGATTTGATGTCATTGGTTTTATCATTTATGCTTTATCATAGAGTTACATTTACATTAGCTATGTCATTGAAATCCTATGTTTTCTATTTACTTCAGCTACAATTTACGTTTTACGTATGTGATGGATCATGGATGAACCTTATTTATGTATGTTAGGCTTTAGCTTCTATTTGATGATGTAAAAGTGTGCTTATTAAGTCATATTCAATAAATGGTGCATGAAATAAGTTTTAAATCATTAAAATCTCTAAATTTCAAGGGTTTTTTCACTTTGCCGATTCGTAGCCGATTCACTGGCGATTCACCGCCGATTCGCGATTCGATTCGGCCTTGCCGATTCCGAGCCGATTCCGATTCTCGTTACTTTGGTTTTAATTACATGGTGAATTTGTTGAAGGGTTTTGTGAGAACTGATTCCTCTTTGTCTGCACTTTGAATCACTGAAAGACGTGGTGAATTGTGCTCTGAATATCAAAGAATTAATTCTGATTATACTGATTACAATTTTGGTGTTGTTGTATACCAAAATTGTTCATTATTTCCTACAAGTCGACCAGGGCTTCTTGGCGTCTGATTTATCTTCCAAGTCTGTTACACACTGTGGTTTTTGGGAGGGCATTTGGTGGTCTTCTTTGGCTGGGACGTCATTATTTGGGGAAGCAGCAATCTCTCGTTATGGCTGCAAATTGAATGAAAAGAGCAACGTGTGTTAATGAAGGGCTGCGTGCATTTATTCTTGGTCTGCGTTCAACCATAAGAGAGCTACAATCATCTTCCAAGCAGCTCATCCTTTGGTCTAGGCTGCGTTTAGTTCCTCCAGCAGCAGCAATTCGTATATCTAAGAAATAAGAGGTGCACATTTGATATTTATATATGCATTGTTTCATTGTATGTGAATTTGCAAATGATCAATTCAAGGGTTTCTTGCATTGGATTTAAATTAAGAATTTTGTTTCTTTTAAATATTCCAAAAAGCAATTAAAAAGCATATATCCGGAAAACTCACAAAAAAAAAATCGTAGCAAGAGCCAGCTGGGCTCCTTACAGTGGTATCAGAGCTTGCATGTAAAGTGTTTGACTAAATGTCAAACATTCAAAATTGACAACCAAAATCAGATTTGAGGCAATATCCTAGTTGGGGATATTACATACAGTGGTAGCTACATATGTGCAGGACATTGCTTTTGAGTTACCACATGTCAGTGCTCAGGTGTTCAACACATTGGATGTGGAGCATGATTGGAATTCGCGTCAGGTTGAGTCAGACGATGTCGTTGTTGGCATGAGTTCCCAAGATCGTGCATTTGATGGCAATGCAGTGACAGTGGGAGTGAGAGTGTGCGATGATACTGTGAAGAACAGGGGATAAAAAGGTAGATGTCTGCACCAAGAACCCCTAAACAAAATGGAGTCGCTGAAAGAAGAAACAAGACTCTAGTAGACTGTGCAAGGACTTTGATGATTCAGAAGGTTATACGTCGTCACTTCTGGAGAGAAACAATAAGCACTGTTGTATATACATTGAACAGGGTTCAAGTCAAGAAAGGGGCCGGTAAAACACCATACAAGTTATGGTTTGGTCATACACCCAGTGTAAGTTTCAGAGTATTTGGGAGCAATTGTTACATCAAGAGAGATGAATACTCCGGTAAGTTTGAGCCAAAAAGTGATGAAGGCATATTTTTTGGTTACTCCACCAAAAGTAAAGCCTACCGGTGCCTGAACAAAAGGATAGGAAAAATAGTGGAGAGTGCAAACATGAAGATAGATGAGCATTCAGAATAGAGTGATAAAATCAATCAAGGTAAATCTGACAATCACCAAGGTTATGACTTCAATGACCAAACAGAAATCAATGAAATCATAATCACTGATGAAGGAGAACAGGTAAACAGACCTATGGAGCAGTGTAATGTGCATGAGGAAGGAAGGGATCAAAACATAAGACCAATTGAAGAAGGTGAACAAGATGTTCATGATCATGTTGGAAATGCTACTCAACTGGAAAGAGAAGACCGGGATCACCAACTAGTTCTACCAAGGTATGTCACCTATCATTCCACTGATAACATTATTGGTGATAAACATGACAACATTCTAACCAGGAGAAGGGCTAGAGAAAGTACCTGTCTACTTTCTAGCATAGAGCCTAGGACTACAAGAGAAGCTCTGGAGGATGACAACTGGGTCAAAGCAATGGAAGAGGAGCTGTAGCAAATAGTAAAGAATGAAACATGGACTCTTGTACCCAAACCTGAGGACAAGAATGTTAGAGGCACCAAGTGGGTGTTCAGAAACACGCTGAACGAGGAAGGAAAGGTGGTGACGAAGAAAGAAAGGCTAGTCTGCAAAGGATACGCACAAGAAGCGGGACTAGACTATGGGGAAACCTTTGCACCGGTAGCAAGACTAGAAGAGGTAAGAAATATGCTTGCCTATGCTGCCCATAAAAGGTTTAAAGTATATCAAATGGATGTAAAATCTGCATTTTTGAATGGTATACTAGAAGAGGAAGTATATATAGAGCAGTCGGAGGGCTTCTCATCCACAGAGAAAACTGATATGGTCTGCAAGTTGAAGAAGGCTCTCTATGGACTAAAGCAAGCCCCAAGAGCTCGGTATGAGAGATTGCACTCATACCTCCTAAGCATAGGATTCACAAGAACAAGCGACAACAGCAATCTGTACCTTAAGACTGGTAAAGAAGGAAATTTGATTGTTGAAATATTTGTGGATGATATCATCTTTGGAGGCGATGATAAAATGAGCAAAGACTTTGCTGAAGAAATGAAGAAAGAATTTGAAATGTCTATGATTGGTGCAATAAAATTCTTCATAGGCCTACAAGTCCATCATCCCAGTAAAAGTATATTCATATCCCAGTCAAAGTATATTAAAGAGATTCTTAAAACATTTGGACTAGAAGAATCTAAACCGGTTGGTACACCAATGATAACTAACGGCAAGTTATCAAAGGAGGATGATGCCAAAGAGGTTACTGAGACACTCTATCGATCAATGATCGGTAAGCTTCAGTATGTTGTGCATAGTAGATCGGACATTACACATGCGGTAGGTATTGTGGCAAGATTCTCTGCAAATCCAAAAGAGACACATTTGATAGCAGTAAAGAGAATCTTTAGATATCTAAAGGGTACTAAAGAGTATGGTCTCTGGTTTCCTCACAAAGGAGGTTTCGAGGTAAAAGTGTTCATTGTTGCAAACTGGGGTGGTAACATTGATGACAGAAAGAGCACAAGAGGAGGTGCATTCTTTCTTGGAGAAAGGATTGTGTCATGGACAAGCAAGAAGCAGAACTGCATATCACAATCCACAACAGAAGTTGAGTATGTTGCTACAGCTATCAACTGCACACAGGTGATCTGGGTAAAATGGATATTAAAAGGAATCCAAGAACAGGTCCCTGAACCGATAGCAATATTTTGTGATAGAACAAGTGCAATCAACATATCAAAAAATCTTGTTATGCACTCAAAGACGAAGCACATTGCTATAAAGTATCACTATCTAAGAGAGCAAGTGCAGAACAAAGAAGTCAGGCTGGAATATGTTTCCACAAAAGAACAAGTAGCTGACATATTCACAAAGCCTTAACCGAAAAGTACCTTTGAATATCTCAAAGGTAAACTAGGGGTAATTCCCCTTCATGATCTTCAGTAGAAGGACAGAGGAGATCATCAATCTGACAAGTGCAAAAGGAGGAAACAATTTCATCTAGACCAGATTGGTGACCGAGGACTACTATTCGTAGGGGGAGCATTCATCAGAATGGAAGGTCGTTTGACAAGCCTTTGGCATTATTGTCAAAGGGGAAGATAATCGGAGAAGCATTAGTGGACCGGTAACATAGTATTGCCATCAATGCTAAAGGGGGAGATTGTTGGCACTATCGGTAAGGATGCAACTGGTAAAGAGACCACCGATAATAATCAGTGTTGTTGTCAATGATGTCTATGATAACAATGTCCAAATGCTAAGGAACCGGTGACATAGTGATGAGCAAAGTGAAGTCCAGCAATGCACTTGAACAAAGTACTCAGCATAGTACTAACTATTCAGAGTTGGTGATTTGTGAAGACAATGATCGGAGCAGTGACCGATGAAGACAATGACCGGAGCAGTGCCCCATGTAGACAGAGAACAGAGAAGTGGCTGGTGAAGATAGAGACCTGAACACTGCATAAGAAAAGGTGTAAACCGGCTTATAGTGATAGTTAAGATATCATTAAGACCAATGTATGTCTATTATTCGTTGAGACCGGTGAAAGGCATAGTTGACCAAAGAAGATGGTTTCAGTTAGCAGATATTGAGGAGATTCATTGACTGTGTTTTGTTACACAAATCATGGAGGATTTTCTATTAATGGAAAGTATGTGACGCGCATATGATATTTCCTTTAAAGACTGAAACACGACTGCATGGTGGATTCATGGAGGATTTTCTATTAAGGGAAAGTATGTGACACGCATCTAATGTTTCCTCTAAAAGATTGAAACATGATTGGATGGCAGATTCACAAGAGATCTTCATGGGGATCACAACGGCAAAGAGCGGGAAGATCTTTTGAAATTGAATTTGAGCGCTTTGTGCTTTTTTCTCTTAACTGTACAGCTGTCCTACGCTCTACAGGAAGTGTATATATACTCCAGTTAGTGAAGAGAATCATTTGCAAATCATTCTGCCAAGAAGAAAGAGTGAAACAGTACGCTGATCAAAGCTATTGTAAAAGAAAGGAAAAAGAAGAAGAGAAGAAGAAAATGAAGAGAGTGTGCAAGGAAGCACAATAATCTGAGAGCATACCAGTGGTGCCTAGTGGTGACTCTCAGTGAGTAAAACAGTGATCTTATTAAGCTCTACAAAGCCATTTCAAAGATCAACCTTTCTATTGCACTCTGACAATTGCAATAGCCAAATCCCAGTATCTGGGTGGACATTAACAGGTCCCTTGTACTAAATCCTTTAACCGGGTGACATCTAGTTGATGTTTTAAAGTCCTCTAACAAGCAGACTTTAACAAGCCTTATTCAAATCCTTTAACCGGGTCGCACCTAACAATGCATTTGTAATCCTTTAACAGGGAAGACTCCTCACAGGGTGCACTTCAGAAAAATGCAAGATTTTTGAGTTCCAACTCACACCGTGGTTTTCTCCCAATTTGGGTTTCCAAGTGATATATTTAGTGTTCTATGCTGTTGTGATTTTGTGTTGTTTATTTCCTTTATAGGATATGTTTTGCATGCAGTAATAGTTAGTTGATCTAAGAGTGACTTCGAGTTTTATTGGGTACTAATTCACCCCTCCCCTCTCAACACCGGTTGGGACTATAAAAGATAACACATGACGTACTTATCAAGTTATCTATAAGTATATGCGGAATTGCAAATGATGGCTATAGAGGGGTCGTGACATCCTTCCCCCCTTCAAAGAATGCATCGTCCTGATGCATAAGAGGTACAGAGTGAGATAACAAAAGCATGAAAAGCATATCAAGATTTTAACATATAGGATTATTGTCAATTACAAAAGATTTCAAATCCTTAAAAGTAAGCTCTTATGGTATACTGTAAAATCAACTCTATGTTAGCATGATTCCATCATTCGTAAAGTTTATTAAAATAGCATTTATCAAAAGTCAAATTCTATGCTAGCAAAATTTCAACCTCTTGTGGTGTTTACCAAAATAACATTTATCCAAAATTAACAAAGTTTGTGGCTATTCAAATAAATGCGGATAATGTTTTTCCATCTTTGCAGTATCCTCCCAAGTCGCATTCTCTACTGAATATTGATCCCACTGTACTTTACATTGGTCCACCATTTGATTGCGCAACTATTACTGTCGCCTCTTTATGATGCGGCATGGCTGGATTGTCATGGATCCTGGCTCGTCCACCTGCAAGGCATTCCAATTCAGAATGTGTTTAGGATCAGGTTTATATCTTTTTAGCAAGGATACATGGAACACATCATGAATGCGTCTCAATGCCAAAGGCAAAGCTAAACGATAAGCCACTGGGTTGATTTCCTCCAAAACTTCGAAAGGTCCAACAAAATGTGGAGCCAACTTGGACTTTCTCCCAAAATATATAGAGCTCTTATGAGGCCGAGCTCTAAGAAACACCTTCTCACCAATCTGAAAACTTCGCGGAGTCCTGTTTCTATCAGCATAGCTTTTCTGGTGGTCTGCAACTTCTTTCATTTTTTGCCTGATTAGTTGCACTTGATTATCCATGTCTTGCAACATTTCAAGACCGATTACTATCCTATCTTCCAGTCTATCGCAACTTAATGGCATCTGACACTTCCTTCCATAGTGTGCTTCAGATGGAGCCATGCCAATAGTAGCTTGAAAAGAATTATTATAAGCAAATTCTACTAATGATAGATACTCTTCCCATTTCGTCTGTTGATCCATACAGTACATATGGAGCAAATCTTCTAAAACCTAGTTGGTTCTCTCAGTTTGTCCGTCAGTTTCTGGATGGTAGGTTGTGCTGAAGTTTATCTGTGTACCTAAGGTAGCTTGCAAGGTGATCCAAAACCTTGATGTAAATTTGGCATCCCTGTTTGAGATAATCTTTTCAGGTATACCATGAAGCCTAAAAATTTCCTTGATAAATTTTCGAGCTATAGCTGGAGCATCATCTATCAAATTCCCTGGAATAAAATGGACTGCCTTGGTAAGCTTATCTACTAGAACCAAAATACAATTATGCATGCGAGATGTCATAGGTAATCCCTAGACAAAGTCCACGCTTATAACCTCCCATTTGTACTGTGGTACACTATGTGGATAAAGTAAACCTGCAGGATGCATGTCTTTTTCTTTTATCCTTTGGCATTCAAGGCATTTAGCTGTTGTGGTGACTTTATCCTTTTTCATACCCAGCCAGTGATATAACTTTTTAAGATCAGCATACATCTTATTTACTTTGGGGTGTCCTAAATAAGGGGCACTATGGGCTTTAGTTAGGATAGTTTCTCTTAATCCTTTAAGTCGGGAACAAATATCCAGCCTTGGTATTTCATTAGCCCATTAGGTTCAATGGCATATCCATCGTACTTGCGTTCAATAGAAGAATTTCCAAGTGTGTCCTTAACTTGCGTATACCATGGATCTTTAACCTGTGCCAATAAAATCTGTTTCTTTAAATCTATTTGTAAGGTAGAGATTTCCATTATATGCCTTCTCCTACTAAGGGCGTTGGCTAACCCTATTTTCTTTCCCTTTAATGTACTCAATCTCAAATTCGTACTCACTCAGGAATTCTAGCCACCTCCTTTGCCTTGCATTTAAGCGAGGTTGAGTAAAAATATATTTCAATCCCTGATGGTCTGTTTTTAACTCAAAGGGTTTCCCCAATAAGAAATGTCTCCATTTCTATAAGGCATGTACTATGGCTGCCAATTCTCGATCATGTGGACCATAGTTAACTTTATGAATCTTTAACTTCCGGGACTCGTAAGCAATTACACCTTCATTTTGCAAGAGAACTCCTCCTACACCTTCTATGGATGCATTTGTAACTACGGTGAAGTGACCATTAGGATCAGGTACCTTCAAAATAGGGGATGATGTTAGCTTCCCTTTTAAAACTTGGAATGCCCTATCACATTGCTCTGTCCAGATAAACTTCTTTTTCCTCTGCAAGGTAGTAATAGGATTTTCTATCCTTGAGAAATCCCTAACAAATCTTCTATAATATCCTGCTAAGCCCATGAAACTCCTTACCTCAGATACATTTTTAGGTATCGGCCATTCTGTTATGGCTTTAATTTTATTTGGATGTACTGATATACCTTCCGCTGAAATGATGTGCCCTGGATAATGAATCTTCTTTTCAAAGAACACTTGGACAACTTTCCATATAACTTGTGCTTACAGAGTCTTTGCATTGCTAGCTGGAAATGGGTTAAGTGTTCCTCTTCATTTTTAGAGTAAATCAGGATATCATCTAGAAATAGTATCACAAATTTGTCTAGATAGTCATGAAATACACTATTCATTAAGTTCATAAAGGCAATTGGTGCATTAGTTAACCCAAAAGGTACTACTATAAATTCATAGTGGCCATTTTTGGTCTGGAATGTTGTCTTTGGTATATCCTCATCCTTTATCCTTAACTGATGGTATCTTGACCAAAGATCAATCTTGGAGAATACAATTGCTCCCTTCATCTGGTCAAATAAGTCATCAATCTGAGGTAATGGATACTAGTTTTTAATTATTCAGCATTCTATAGTCAATGCATAGTCTCAAGGTTCCATCTTTATTTTTAATAAATATAACTGGGGCACCCCAAGGGGAGACACTAGGTCGAATTAATCTCTTCTCTAACAATTCTTGCAATTGTATTTTCAGTTCCTGAAGTTCAATAGTGTTCATCCTATAAGGAACTTTTGATATAGGAGCTGTTCCTAGCAGCAACTCTATTGAAAAGTCAAACTCCCTCTTGGGTGGCATTCCTGGTAGTTCCTCTAGGAATACATCCCAAAATTCGAGGAGGAAGGGGCTATTCTCAAAAGTTGGAGTTTCTTTTTCTTCCTTCTCATTTAAAGTCACCATAAAGATTTGGTTTCCCCATTTTCGTCTTGCCCTTTTCAATTGCGTGGCAGAAATAGTTCCTATGGTTATAGGTTTGTATACCCCGTAGATTTCAACTCTATGCCCATTATCATCTACACATTGTACTATTTTGTGAAGGAAATCAGCAGTGGCCTTGTGTTCAGTCAACCAATTGATCCCTAGTATAACATCATATGTCCCCAAAGGGGCAACATACAAGTCTACTCTAGCTCTCATCTCAGGAAACTCAACAAGAGCATCCTCAAGATATTTGTTAACTATCCTTGTAGCTTTATCACCATATTGGGTTGTCCATGATGTATCCATTTCCTTTATTGGTAAAGACATTTTCTTAATTAATTCTGGTGAAATAAAGTTTTCTGATGAGCCAGTATCTATCAAAACATAAATAGATCTACCAAGGAGCGTACCTATTGCTTCCAAG
This sequence comes from Chamaecyparis obtusa, assembly GCA_027943335.1. Taxonomy (NCBI): domain Eukaryota; kingdom Viridiplantae; phylum Streptophyta; class Pinopsida; order Cupressales; family Cupressaceae; genus Chamaecyparis; species Chamaecyparis obtusa. The sequence goes on from BSBK01004554.1 coordinate 690,717, forward strand.
TGGGTGTTTTGATGTTTGGTTTGTTAATTTCTTACAACAACATAAATCTGGCATTGTTGAAGAGGTTGTCTAGAACTTAATCCTTGTCCCCTCGAACAGTCTCTAGCATAGTGGTTTCCCCCGCACATAAAACATCCTCCAGCTGGCCCTTTAGAAATCTAAGGTTGCGTGTTCCAACCAGTTCTTGGTGTATTTCTGTTGGAACTATTTCCTTGATTCCAGTTTGCTACTAGTTCTGAGGGGCCTATTCCCCTGCTATTACCTAGTTCCCGGGAATCTTTTTGTTCTACCTTCCTTTTAAACGAGGGTCTTCTATTTTGAAAGGTTTGCTTGGCTGTAGCCAAAGACTGGAGCTTCTTTTCTTGTTTACGTGCTCTTTCCAAAACTTGGTTCATGCTCCTAAGGATAAACTGTTAATCCTAACTGGTTACTAAGAGGGGAGGGGAGGGTGAATCAGTAAATACAATTTCTATTTCAATTTATCCTTCTATATATATTCTTGCAGAATTAAAAGAATATAACAACACTCATAAACAGAAATTGAAATGCACAAGTCAACACAACATATATACGTGGAAACCCTCGATTATAAGGAGAAAACCACAGTGGGACAGAACCCACAACTTTAGTACTACAGTAATAAAGGTGCCCTGTTAAAGGCTTACAAAGCAATAGTAATAGTGCTACCAGGTTAAAGGATTTGGTAGAAGACCTATTAGGATCTTGACCCTGTTAGGAGTCGCCTTGTAAGAGGACTTTCAACACCAATAAAGATGTTACCCGGTAAAAGGATTTATACAAAGAACCTATTAGGGCTCACCCTAATTAAGGGATTTGAATATGCTTCACAATCTAAAGCAATAATCTTATTATGACACTTTATGTCTGATCAGATCATACCCGTTCCCCTTTTCTCTGCTTGGTTGTTGAACCCTTCTCTGTCTTTCACCTCTCATGACTGTAGCTCCTCTCAGAAGATATCGCTCTCCTGCTCTAGATATTCAACAACACTTCTTTCATGTCCTATGACCTATATTTATAAGAGATCAATCTTATAAAAATTACATCTCATAGATCCGCCAAGTTGTAAACTCTCTCATAAATCACGCATGCAAAACCCTAGAATAAAAAGCTTGCAAACTGATCCTGAGTTTACCTTGAAACACTCGTAGATAAAACACAGCTAACTTCAGTTCCTCTAAAAAAACTAACTCCAATTTTTCTAAAAGCACTTCTTATAATCCGGTTCAAATTATCATGCACTTAACTGGTAAAGAACCTGTACACAGTTAGTCATATCTTCCCTGTGTGTTTCCCATGACCGGTTGGAATAACCTAGACCGGTATAAGCACGACCGGCAAAGTACGCCACTTACTTGTTTAGTCTACCAGTCCATAATTAAGAGTATCGGTGCAATGTACCGGTGTTTCAATGGGATTGATGTTTTCCAATGACTTTACCAATGACAACTCAGTTATGTCAACATAAACATGTCTACCTTTGCTCCAATCTTGGTGTTTAGCCCAGAATAAAATTCCTTGCTTGGGCCCTTTCATCTTTTTGGTAAATAGGGACAAACTTCATTAGCTTGGCAAAACCGTCCCAATATTGCTGCACTGATAAATGACCTTGTTTTAAATTCATGAACTCAGTCATTTTCTCATCATAATATAGCTGTGGAAGCCACCTCTCATGAAAGTGTTCCACAAACTGCTCCCAACTTAAGGTTGCCTTGGTGTAGTTAAACTATTCTTTAGTGTTGGTCCACCAGCTGGCTGCTTCTCCTGTTAGCTGGTAGGCACCCCATGCAGCCTTCATGCTTTTTGGATAGTCTTTTAACTCAAAATACTTTTCCATTTCTGTTAAATCCTCGACTGCATCCCCAACATGTTTTCCATCAAACTTAGGTGGGGCAATTTTCTGGATGTCCTTAGATAATCAAAGATAATCCCTTGCCGAGTAGGCCTATCTGTGGAAGCTTGCTTGGGTGTTGGAAATACTAGGGGAGTGGTTTCCCATCCTATTCCATGGAGGTTTTGCTCCTCATTTCCTACGGCCTACAAGGGTTTCCAGAATATTCTCTAAATTTCCTTGTCTGGTGCTCAAATCCTTTACAGTCTACTCTAGATTATGGATCTGATCTCTCTGTTTAGTTAACGGGTTAATAACAGCTTCTATGACATTCTCAGCTTATTCTGCTGGGTTTTGGTTTTGAGTAGAAGCTGCAGTTCTTCCTCATCTTCTTCCTCAAGGTCCTCTAGTTCAAGCCATAGTTATCCTGGTATAAGTATGCCAATAATTGTTATATATTAAAACTTAATAAACTAAAATCTTAATCTTTAATTGAACCATTTACTAAAGACATACTTAATATAGACAAGTATTGTAATACTTTAAAAGAAAATGTATCTTTATTTTTGTACAGTAATTGTTACAAGGGTACTTGCTCTAGGTACACATTCCTCTTTTACATTCCACTTTTACATTTGTACAAGATACTATACACATTTACAGATTACATCCTCGGGAAACCTACTCTGGTTCCCTTTCCTCTTCTAGCTCCTCCTCGAAGTCAGGGTTTCTTGGTGCATTCCTAGGGTGCACCTGTTGGTAATGTTCCATAACTTCTTTACTGATGACTGGGGCGTTACACCCTGTGCCAAAAGGAAAATCGCTTATTGCAGAAGGCCCATCTACCTTCTATTTCTGTCCCCTATTCGATCTTTTAGCTTTGTTTATTTTGATTCTTTCCATTATCGAAGACAATGTCTTTGTGTCAATGTCCTCACAGGAGGACGTTGGAGTGGATTCTAGGTACATCTAAAGATCTTGTTGTATGCTTATAGAGGACTTCCTCCTGCAGACATAGACTTTCTCTTCCATTTTGGAACATATATTATCAAGTATTAAGATTTCATTAAGTACATCATATACAACTTATCAATTTCAATTCCCCTTTTTTTTAACACAATCATATACTAAATAGTAGGCCTTTAGGCCGAGTGTTTGAACCAAAAGCTCTAGTACCACATGTAAGGACCAACCTGTCCTAAGAATTAAAATAACAAAAATACTAGAAGTCATCAACAACATATCAACTTGAATACAAGGCTATAAAAAAAAAAATTGTTTACTTAGTAGAGTTAATCATTGATTGCTCAAGAGATAAATTTTAAAAGAGTCCATCCGGGACAAAATTTTCCTCTTAGCCATCCAGGCTCTTCTGTCCTGGGCAAGTAAAGGGATCATCCGGATCCAATCTCTTTCCGTGTGGAATATAGGATGATGTAAACGACCTAGAAGTCGTTCTTCCATCCATCCGGGATGGGTTTTTATAAGGACAGGAAATATTAAATGCTCTAGTCAAAGACTTGCACTCTTTCGCCCATCCGGGTCCAGAGTAGCTTGCTAGAAATATCACAATCGGCTCAAGACTATGCCAAGGTTCTTAGCAAGGTTATAACCAAGATCCACACCCTCCCTTGGTTTCCGGGCTTATAGCTAGGTACAAGATAATTGAGAATAATTTTAAGTTCAAAACCCCCTCTCAGCTTTCGGGCATCCGGTCGGATATAGATACCTTCCTGAGAATAATTCTTTTCCGAGTTTAATGAATTTACAAGTTTGCATCTTGACTTGATTGTTAACATGAAACCACTTTAATTATGTCCGAGGCACCTGCGCACTGGAGGTATCCTTCACCTACCAGGCTGCCTACATACCCGTATCCACGAGATCAAGGCCCTTGAACGACTCACACTGACGTTGTATATAGTTTTGTTGTCTAATTTGTTTGATATAACTATTGTGGAGATGGAACCTTTTCGGGGTGTTATCCATCCCCAACAGTTCTTCGCCATCATACACCCACTCAGGTGAATCAAGTAGCATTCTTGAATTTCCACTATAAACTTTAGCAATACTCACTATAAGGTTGAGTTAAAATGTGTGTAAGGTTTACCTATACACGCATATCCTATTTCCTCACCCCTGATTGTTACAGAACCAGCTTTTCTTAACTTGTTACAAGATCCTTGACAGAGTTTAATATGAGTTCCAGAGTTTTCTCAATATCAAGTCAATTTGTAAAATTTGTTTGCAAGGAATTTTCCAGTGTGGTCATATTATATACGGAGATGTCAATTTACTATACGATCTAATATCACAAGAGAGGGAGTCTAGTTTTACTGTAGCAACTAAGAAGTCTGATTCCTTTTCAAGTGGGCTTGCATATCTAGGTGAATGTCAATGGCAACAATCATTATAGGATATTGGACAACAAAATAAAACAAAATAAACTTATGTTTCCCTTTGAATGTTACTAAAGTTTGAAAATTATGAGTTATGATGTATCCCTTATATAATTACCCCGGCATGATATTTATCTTAATAGTGAAGAAATATTGATTTTAAATGAAACGCTAAATATACCCGATTCATCTCTATGATATAATAATGCTACAAAAAATCTAATGAGTTTCTCAAGGTGACCAAATCATTTTTATTTTTTTGGGTGGTCAATATTGAATGCATTCAAAAGGATAAGTCTTAGACAAACAATTAGCAAACCATATTACTTCACAAGTTTACTCTTCATAGCATATGATAATACAGCAGAAAACAAATCATTAGTATACACGGAAAGGAGAAGGGTCTTGTGGAATAGAAATCTTAGAAATTTCTTCATCTTTTTTCAATATCCCATGATTAATCTTCCACCCAGCACTTCATGTCTATGAAGAACAGGTAAAACAAATGAAGCCATAATTTCTAATATGTGAAGAAATGGTGATTCTATTGTTGGCATAAAGCTTAGTTGTCATCATTGGCAAACATCAAACACACTGGTACTACACACACACTGGTACTCATGATAGAACAACAGTAGTAAACCTGTAAAACTTACTAAGGAAATAGTGTACCTTAACCGGTCCAATCTTGTCCAACCGGTCTAGCCAGATACCACAGGATGTAGATGAGTAACAGGTTGCACACCGGTTTGCACTCCATTGCAAATTTACCGGTCAGTGCTTTATAATCCGATCTGGATTATACCGAGCGTTTTTCAATTGAACTGGAGTTAGCTTTTACAGATGAACTGGAGCTAACTTTATTATCTACGAGCATTTCGAGGTAAACTAAAGATCTGTTTGCAAGCTTTTTGATCAAGAGTTCTGCATGCGAGATTTTTGGGAGAGTTACAAATTTGCAGCACCGTTTGGTGTAAATTTAATAAGATAATTTCTTATAAATACAAGTCATCATGCGTGAGAAGATGTGTTGTTGAAAATCAAGTGCGAACTGCGAGCAAAGCAGAAGAGCAGAGTCTTCTGAGAAGGGATACAGTCACAGAGAGAGAGAGAGAGAGAGATTCAACAGCCAAGCAGAGGAAGGAGTGAACAGGTATGATCTGAATCGACATATATAGTGTCAAAATAAGATCATTGCTTTTCTTGTGGGAAGCACATTCAAATCCCTTAATCGGGGTGAACCCTAACAGGTTCTATTGTATAAATCCTTTCACCGGGTGACATCTTTGCTGATATTTTTAAGTCCTCTGATAAGGCGACTCCTCACAAGGTCAAGATCTTAACCGATCTCTTTTAAATCCCTTAATCGGGTAGCACTCTAACCAGTGCTTTGTAAGTCTTTAATCAGACAACTTTATTACTACAGTAGTGGAGTTCCATGGGTTCTGTCCCACTGTGGTTTTTTCCTTCTAACTGAGGGTTTCCATGTATAAATCTTGTGTTGACCTATGCATGCGAATTTTATTTATGATTGTTCAAGCATTCTTTTATTCTCAGTATTAACAGGAATAATAAATAAAGTAAAGAAATTGAATTTACTGATTCACCCCCCCTCTCAGTAACTGGTTAGGATTAACAATTGATATTAGAGACTAGTTCTCAGGAATAGAAAGCTTAACCGCTTGAGAAAAGATCATGGAGGGTTACAAGTATCAGAAGCAGCTAGAAGAAGCAAATGAAATGATTACCTCTCTTGAAAACAAACTGAGAAGATCTTTTGCCAAGAGAAAAGAGATGGCTTTACAACTAAGTGAAAGTCAGGAAACAATTGAAGAACTCTCTGGACAAAGTGGTTCTGATGAAGCTGAAAAAGTTCTCTAATCTCATAGAGAATAATTTGAATCTGACTGATCAAATCTCCAATTTGAAAAGAGAACAGGAAGGTCATGCTCTGAGGATGACCGATGTGAAGAACCCAGGCTGGCTCTTCTCAACTACTAATTTGAATTTATAATTTTTGCAAACCCTTTGCTCAAAAACTTTTAATTTGCAATTAAATTCAACTTCCACAAATTCAAAATAACCCAACCAAGACAAAATGACATTCTTTAATAATTTAATTGATTCTCATTTCTCATTACAAACAAAATATATAAGCATTTCAATTAATATAAAAAATTCAAAGGCACCTGGCAATCCGAAAATGCTTGTAATTTTGTAATGTCTTTCATAAAAACATACCACAATTCTCTAACGCCTAAACTCCAGCCTGTACATTTACGACAAGATGTAATATCATGAGGTTGGCTTGTTGTGTTGATGGTTTCAGCAGAAGTATTAATCTGACCCTGTTTTCCAGTCACATGAGCAAACAATGAAGCTCCTCAAATTACCAATTAAAAAATGCAGCCATGTAATTAATGTGGGTTTCTAGATTTTGTGAATTCAATCTCAATATAATTAATTCAGCATCTGCAAGAAGATCTTTGCCAATCTCTCAATCAATTATTAAACCTCAGCCATGAAACAATTCAAAATCCTTAAGAACAAATGATTCGCCTGTACAAATAACTTCACCAAAAATCCGAACACCAATTTATTAATTGCAGCATCAGCAATTAATTAACAGCAGATTTCCCAATAAAAACAACCTCAGCAAATTCGAATGCAATTACCAAATGAAGAAACACAAAACTCCTCCAAACAATTTCAGAACTCCAACAGGAAGACAAATCAAACCCCAGAATGAATAAATTGATTTGCCTGCAAAACAAACTTCTCATAAACCCAGTATACATCAGCACTGGATTTAATTCAAAATTAGCAACTGCAAAATTCACCACCAATCTGTGATGGCTCAAATTGCCAGAAAAGGAATCAGTCCTCAAAACCCTAGCCGGTTTCTCACAGCCAAGAGACTTTATAAATTTTATCAAATCAACAATGAATGAATGAAAGTGTTTTTTCGAGTAGAATATATAGCTTTTTCGGAAAAAGCACAATTTCACTTTTTTCATTAAAAAGGCTTTTAAATGACCTCTTCACTTTAAAACATTAAAGTTATAAAGTATTATAGTTATTAAATTAAAATAATTTAATTTAATAACGATAACTTTAAAAACCAAAAGCCTTTGAATCTCGCTGACTGTACAAACTCATTTCCGACACCTAAGCTTCAAATGCCAATTGTCCTGCCGGAAATGACTCACTGCCAAAAATAGCCAACTGCTAAAAATAGACTTACTATAAATAGTAAGTCTCTCAAACTAGAGATTCTCTGAAACTCGATCCTGAGACATCTAACACTCCGTGCAGACACCTTGCTAATCCTGGCCATACCCCAAATTCCACTTACTAAAAATAGTAAGTTGACCAAAATGACCCGAACGAAGAGCAGACCAGATAATCTGAACCTCCAGAATGGAATCCCAACACTAGCTCCACCATCTAACCCCCTTTGAATGCCTGATTAGCTTGCGAGGGTTGCCAAACCAAGCTAATCCCGAAGTCTGAAAAACGGAGACATTACAACCGAACTCATTGAAGCAAGCAGAAAAGTTGAGGATGAGAAGAATAGTGCCATAGAAGCACAGCTCACTGCAGAGAGAGCAAGAAAGCTAGTTGAAGATGCATTAAGGGAGAGTGATGCTCTCATACTACAACTAGATGCAAACATGCAGGGCATAAATCAGGACAAATGCAATCATGCCTGAACACTTGCATGATAAAGATGAAGCATGCAAAGAAATAGTTGTTGAAGTTGAAAAATTGAAAGAACAGCTGAAAACTCTTGAGGAGAGGAATGAGAAACTCAAAAAGCACAATGAAAGTTCTGAGAAGCTGGATACATCGGTAAAAGCAACTGAAAGCTCAAAGAAAGCACAAGGATCCTACAGGACTTAGGTACATTGATAAAAGCAACAAGGAAACCGGTGAGTCCTCTGGAGTCAAGGATAAGAAGAAACCAACAGGAGACAAAGGTAAAAGAGTCTTCAAACGCTCTTGCAAACATTGTGGCAAACCGGGTCATAAATCAAATGACTGCAAGAATGCACTAGTGAAACTTTTCACCACTAACAATTACTGCAGTAACTGTTATAAGTATGGTCACAGGATCTTTGAATGTAGGTCACGATCTAACAGTGTGTCTAGTGGAAGCAAGGGAAGCTTTAAAGGTTATTGCTATGCATGCAATAAATTCGGACACAAGGCTGAAGAATGCAAATCTAAAACCATGGCATTCAAATCTCCACTGAGACCGGTATTCCATAACAGGAATGCTAACCGGGGCACATCCATGTGTGCTACCTGTGGACCATCAGGGCATAGGAATACTGAATGCCACTCACCCATGGACAAAGAAAGAAGGGTCAATCCATGGAGAGGAACCGGTATGAACTTGTTACAACTATAACAAGATTGGGCATTTGGCTAAAGACTACAAGAACCAGCCAATGAACAAAGGGAAAGGCCCAGCTAAACCGATCAAGAAAAATGTGACTCCCAATCAAACGGGAAACACCACTAAAGAGACCAACAGGGAAGTTAAGAAGACTTGGTCCAAAAAGGGGACAAAGAGCTCTGAAGGAGAGAAATCAAAGATAAAGTCATCATCCACCGATGGTGATATCTCTTCAGCAAATTAAGCAAAAAGGGCTTAAGGGGGAACAGGTAGCAACGCTACTGTTCTCGAAGTAACAGGTGAGATATATTCTCACTCAATCAAGGATGGCAACCAGGAATGATACACCAGTCTAACGCCAAAACTGGTCAAATTGAGAAGCTGACGTATCACAGTCGATGTTTCAACTGAGGTTGGTGTTGTAAACAAGTAAAGAGTTAGTGAACCGGTTGATAAAGGTAAGGTTAGGTAAGGGTAATTAATACAATAACCGTTAACAAAAGGTATCGTTTGCTAATTACTGTTACAGCCTAAGTGTATAAAAAGGCAAGCCGATTACTCATGTCACTTTACATTGCATTTTGTGATTATTGTTTTATAAGCTTGAGTAATCTTTATTGTCGTGATTTGCGATCTTTGCATTACATTCTTCGCGAATTTGTCAAGAACTTCTGTGTATTTCCGGTTCTGGAGAAATGGCATCATCATCATCTACAATGAGCCTAATCGATATTAATCAACACGACAAACTTGTGTATGATATCATGGCAGTACAGAATAGAGCGAATGATATGGTTGGTGCCCTATCACCAATTCCCAACAAGGTGCTGCTAACTAAAGATGTAACCACGTTCATCCACTGTGAATAGGAGGAATTGGGTGAAACATTCATCCAAAGAAAATACCTAGGGCTTCGTGAAGATGGAAAGCTGCAGGTGAAATATGCAAAATTGGAAGCAGCCGGATTGATAAATGGGGTCAAATACCCAACTGTGTTTTGACCGGACTGGATTCGATTGGTACTTAGCAGAGTACACGATCCAGGAATGTGGCTAGCAAAAGGCGTCATTACTCCGATAACCAAGGAAGATTTGCACAGAGTAACCGGGTTCAACGCCACAGGGGAAGCTCTTACTGTAATGACCCTTACCAATAGGCCACTAAAAACCCCTCAAAAATGTAACTCAAAATGTAGATAGAAAATTATTTTGCAATATATGAGTTCACTGTCCCAAAATTTCAGAATAATAGATAGCAACCAAATACCATCTAAAACACTATCAATGATGTAAGAAATTGCTCAAAACCATATGCCATTCATATATCAACAATGTGCAACAATGCCATACATATTTCAGCCAATAATATGATCATCAAACCCTAGGTTTGCAATATAGATAGACTAAAAATTACAATGCCCTTTCACTTGCAAAATCCTAGCCTTCCTTTGATACCAATAATGCCAAATGGCAAACAAAGACAAGTACAATGTAAAATAGTAAAGTGCTGAAGCTATATTTTGTACTCAGCTGAAAACATACATTTCTCATAAAATATGCCAAATGCCAAATGAGAAGTGAGGAACCTGATTGTAGATGGCTGCGATAATTTTTACCAGTGCTGAAGATGCCAACACCCAAGCCAAAGTGACCCCAAATCTGAAAATGTACTTTCTTGCAGATTTTCGAAAATGTCTAGGAATTTTGAAAATTCCTTAAAAATAAATCATGGTATTTTGGGACTCCAAAATGCACCTATCTTTATCTCCTCGATGATAGAAATCCGATGCAAAAATACTTAGAATGATATGCTGAGTAATGAGGAAGATATGAGCAAAAATGTGGTTCCAAAACCCTATCCTGAAATTCTGAAAACTGAATTAGACTTGTAGCAAAAACTTTTTCGGATTGCTTTTTTGCTCTACTTTTTCGGATCTGCTTTTTCACTTTGCTTTTTCGGATCTACTTTTTCGGAACTGCTTTTTCGAACTGCTTTTTCGGATCTGCTTTTTCGCTTTGCTTTTTCGGATCTGCTTTTTTTCCTCTTGCAATCAAAAACTCAAACCCTCAGATAAGTCTGAGGACTCCAAATAAGCTCAACTTGAAATGGCTGAATACCACTTCCAAAGTGCAACCCTTCAAAGGATATTTCACCTCCTCAGTTATGCAAATCCTTAAAAAACTTCGTTCCTAAAGATCAAATGACAATCTGTAGACCAAGATGGCGCCACAAATGCTCAAAGAGAAAAGTAGTGTAAACTCAAGTCATGGGATGTCCAAATGAGAGGCCAAGCACTCTATTTATTCACTTTTCTAAGAAGCCACTAGAACTTCTAGAAGTATCTATAAAATATTCTTATAAAATCCCTTTATAATGCACTTTTATATAAAAAGTAACTTTATAAAATAAAAAGTGCAACTCAACTCAAAATTATAACATTTTGGCCCCACATAACACATTATAATAAAAAATATGATAAACACCATCACTCCAAGAGCAAATAAGACCATCCAATCCCCAAATAATCATCAGAATGACTCTCTCACCAAAACCATCTGCCTACGAGAGTCCATGATAGGCAAATCCACTGAAAAATGACATGCCACTGAAGAGGGGACATGACACTTACCCTGAGAACAATTGCTAATGCCGAAGTCATTCGACTCACCAAGTTGAAATTCAACAGTCGTATGATGACTATGACCAACATTGCAGACGACGGTGTCCAGTTTGTTGTTGCTGTCATTGGTTACAAGGTTTACCAGTCAAGCAACCTCAACAACATACCAGGTGATGCAATACACGCAGCGCACAGGATTATGCACAATAATGCTCAGTATGACATTTGCGCTATGCTGAGGAGCCAGATTTTTGAGAACCTGAAGAAGCTCGGTATGGTGAAGAAGAAATTTATGATGGGACACTGTTGGTATGTCTCTTTTTCTACTATCAAAATTTCTTTCCAGGAATAGGTAAGGTTACCTGGTTAACAGACACACCGGTAATGGTCCAAATAGGTGAAATAGTGAACAGTTTGGGAAACCGGTTTAACAAAGTAATGACTGATTACTTTGAGGCTTATCAGCTCAGAATGCATCAAAGAGAGAGAATGCCTTTAGATATTGTAGAGGAGTACAAGGATGGATTTTGCTTCCTGGTGAGCAACGATCACTGTATCATCCAGGCTGTTGAGCCAAGAACGAAGTTTGCACCAGATCTTGGTTATGAAATTTCAACCAAAACTCCCAAAGCTTATGTTGAGGCACTTCAAGAAAGTAACTTGGATCTCTCTGCCAACCGGTTTGGCACTTACGAGGAGATTAGTGCAAGTCTGAAGAAAAATGCACCTTCAAAGGCACCAAAGAAGATATATGTAAAACGGTCACCTACTCCAAGGAAAAGGAAGACAATTGTGCAAGAACCAAAAGTTCAAAACAAGAAGGCACAGCTAGTGACAACCGAACAATCACAAGGTGAGGACTCGGAGGAAATAGAGATAGAAGAAACCACCACCTATCTCAGAAAGAGGAAGACTGGGAAACCGGTAAAGGGGGATGTACCGAAAGCAAGGAAACCAAACATAGATTAAATGGTTGAAGGAGTAAAGCAATCAGGTAGATTGGGTGCTGTTGGAAAAAGATATGAGCTGGAAAATGATGATGATAGGAGAAAATTGGAAGAGGTTGTAGTATACTGTCTTCACAAGTTTAAGGTAAGTCCTATTGAGATTCGTGGCTCAATACCTGCAGAGCTACATGAGATCATAGAAGGAAGACCGAAATCCTCTATTGCTAAAGAGAAAGAGCTAAGGATAAGGGCACTGTTGGAAGTACAAAACCATTTGAGCCTGCCAGAGGCAACCAATCAAGCAGATCTGTACAAACAAAGCTTTAACATTAGGAAAAGGATTGGTCAAGTCTGATAAGAGAAGTTGATGTAGTTCATGATGAAGGGGTTGCTATCTAGACAACCGTTCTAAAGCAGCAACATCAAGCTGAAGTTGAATGTCAAAAGACCTCAGTGCAACCGAAAAAGGACACCGGTAGAGGGAAAGGCATTATGGGAGTTGAGGCATCGGTCCAATCCAAGCTTGCAACTGAACCGATCAACGTTGACATCACCAAAGACACAAGTGGTGAACTAACTCCACCAACTATACTTGCATCTCCAGAAAAAGGTAAAGCTAAAACCCTTACTGTTGATGATATAGTTGATGAGATACTAAATTTTGGACAAGTTCGCAATGTTGCTAAGTGGTTTAGTGTTTTAGGAACTGATGATAAAGATAAAATTAAAATTGCTCTATTAGAGAGCTTTCTTGATTTCAACTGGGCACCTAAAGACTACAAGCCCCTCTTCCCAGCTGAACTAAACAAAAGGCTAATGACAAAATGCAGAACCGATTTAGCAAAGAACAATAAAATCTTAAGGGAAGTTTTGGAAAAGGTTAAACCAAATCTTCATGAAGATGCAATCAAGATTATGTTGGAAGCTGAATCACTCAACATGGATATAAGAGACAGAGTGGCCAAAATCATTAATGGTCAAGATAAAGAAGTGTACGAAAAAACAGTCCAACTATGGAAGAATTATGACTTCAACACTCTACAGAAGGGACAGGAGAAAATAGCATCAGAAAAGGTTTATGTTGAAACACCTAAGTTAATAGGTCCTCGGGACATCTCTCAAGATGAGCAGGCGAAGGAGATGGTTCCACCGGAACAGTTCACAACTGGTGAACAAGTCACAACCGGTGATCAAGGTACAACCGATGAGAAGGATAATACCAGTGAATAGGTCAACATCGGTGAAGAGATTCCAACAGGTGTATAGGATACACCACTCAGACCAGCAAAACAAGAAATAGGGGAGTCATCAGCTAAGATGACTGAAGAAAAGGAAACTGAGAAAGTAGAGACGCTCAAGAGTGAACAACAGGTTGCAAAGGAATAACCAGAAGAAGAGCTTCAACCAGAAGAACAACAACCAAAAGAGGAACAACAACAAGAAGAGCCTCAACAAGTAGAAATGGAGGAAGTGGAGAATGTTAAGGTTTTAGGATCATTGCAAATGTAATAGCACTATCTCATTGTATGTGTTTACCAAATGCAACAATCTCTTGCATTTATATTGAGAATGAGCCAAGAAGAGACATGTCTCTTCATGAGACATGTCTATTCATTAATATGTAATTAATATAATGAAAATTATGATTATATATATATATATAATATCTCTTGAGTATTGTATTAATTTCTCTAATATTTACATAATATATATATATATATATATATATATATATATATATATATATATATATATGTATATATTTAAGTATATATATACATCTCATCTATACTAAATATATATATATATACATATCTTCACTAATATTGAATCATAATGTTTATCTGACTAAAGTTACAAAACATCAACACTCCCTCTTAGCTAGGGAAGATAAAATCCATCAATCTAAAAGAGCAACACAACGTTAAATGTGAAATTTTATTTTGATATCACATTACTGTGATGTCAGAGATATGTACTGACTATAGGAATATCAAGTCTCATGATATTCACCATAACTCATAGGTTTATAAATATCATCTCATGATATTGGGAGTATGTGTCACAAAATATCAAGTTGCAAGATATTCTCCAAATACTCAGAGTAATGGCCTACCAACATCAAGTCACATGATGTCCACCAAGTACTCAAAAGTTTACAAAGATATCATCTCATGATATCGGGAGCATTGGCCTGCAGAATATCAAGTCGCATGATATTCACCAAGTGCTCAGAGTAATGGCCTACCAACATCAAGTCACATGATGTCCACCAAGTACTCAACAAAATTATAAAGATATCATCTCATGATATCGGGAGCATTGGCTTGTAGAATATCAAGTCGCATGATATTCACCAAGTGCTCAAAGTAATGACCTACCAACATCAAGTCACATGATGTCCACCAAGTACTCAACAAAATTTTAAAGATATCATCTCATGATATCAAGAGCATTGGCCTACAGAATATCAAGTCGCATGATATTCACCAAGTGCTCAAAGTAATGGCCTACCAACATCAAGTCACATGATGTCCACCAAGTACTCAACAAAATTTTAAAGATATCATCTCATGATATCAGGAGCATTGGCCTACAGAATATCAAGTCGCATGATATTCACCAAGTGCTCAGAGTAATGGCCTACCAACATCAAGTCACATGATGTCCACCAAGTACTCAACAGATGTCCAGAGGTAATGTGCACTTACCATAGGAACATTCACATAATCTATTATGATCTATTTCAGCCATCACAAGATGTCTATCACAATAGAAGATCAAGTTATTGTAAGATCATCACCTTCCAATAACTTTTGCAAATACAAGTGATAATCATTTGGAATTCGTCACTTCCTCATGATTTACACAGGGCTTAGGCCCATTAAAAACATTCATAATTCATTAGTATAATAATCAATTATATCAAGTTTACCTCAGAAGTGTTTCACCTTCAATAGTGAACTCCCTCTCAATCAAGATTGTCACACATTGAATGAACCATATGCTCCCTCTGAAGCTCAAGTTTATCAACTTCTTGACCTCTTTTGAAATGTCAGACTCCCTTTGCATCTAGTCTCAATCATCAATTCGTTTTCAAGCATCAAGTTCTTTCTCCCTTGAATGCAATTATCTTGTGCTTCTATCCTAAAGGTATGTCAGAGAGAGATTACAAATAGCTCACTAAACTATCTCGACCAGAAATACCAATGATGGAAGCATAAAATATTTTAATAACCAATAGTATAGCATGAATTAAAAAACTCAAAAAAATTATGTGCATTAATAAAACATGGAATACTTATCTTTTATAAATTTCAAGTATTTCATTTTGTAAGGTGAGCCCATATAGAAAATATCATGCTAATTCACAAAATGATGTCATCATTCTCAAACATTACTATAATTATTCACATGACCTATCTTGAATATCCAAAGGTTCTATACACTATCACAACCTTCAATCTTAATAGATCTCCTTTCAAGCAATTAGGCTTTTAAAGAAGGAACCTCTCTCTTTTACAGATTTTTTTTTTTTGCATAGACCCGTACACATTCGGTTGTACCTTTTGGACCAAACATTTTCTTTCCAATCGCTTCAGTGAGTCTCTTCTAAATTGGTTTTTCACAAACATATCCGAAATTTAGCAAAATCCAACTGTGCATTCGTGAGATATGGTCCTTGTACTAAGACTGTATTTTCTGAGACAGTCACACATTCACCATTAATAAACTACTCTCTTACATTTGCAACCTGGCTCTGATACCATGTTAAGGTTTTAGGATCATTGCAAATGTAATAGCACTATCTCATTGTATGTGTTTACCAAATGCAACAATTTCTTGCATTTATATTGAGAATGAGCCAAGAAGAGACATGTCTCTTCATGAGACATGTCTATTCATTAATATGTAATTAATATAATGAAAATTACGATTTTATATATATATATATAATATCTCTTGAGTATTGTATTAATTTCTCTAATATTTACATAATAATATATATATGTGTATATATTTAAGTATATATATACATCTCATATATACTACATATATATATACGTATCTTCACTAATATTGAATCATAATGTTTATTTGACTAAAGCTACAAAACATCAACAAGAAGCTAGCTGAAGAAGAGCCTGAAAAGGACATCAAATAGAAGCAACCAGTAGATGTACCAAGTGCTTCTTCATCAAAAAGAAAGCTATCTTTTGCCACAAACCCTGAATCCAGGAAAGGGAAAGTTAGCACTTCTCCAATAGGTGACACTATGGTTGACATAAGCAAAATGTCAACTAGACAACTGAAGCAGCTCACAAAGACAAAACAGGACATGGTTCTCACAAGTGTGAAAAAAATTTTGTACAATTTTGCACCTAACGCTGAATAAAAGAAGAGGAACCCATAATAGATCAACTGGAAATTCTGGCACAAGCGATTGGTGAAGATATTGCAGATCTAGAAACAGTAGCCATTGATCATTATGAAAAAAAAAGGATAACTATTCTTCATGATAAGATTGAAGAACTTAAAGCTACTGTGGCTACTAGCACCAGTGAACTGAAGCAACAGGTACATGATGTTGGGAGAATAATTACAAAAACTTCAAACTTTGAAGATTTTGTAAAAGATGTAACAGAAAGAACCAAAAGGACAACAAAAGAGTTAAAGGAGACTACATCAAAGTTCGATGCAAAGACCTCTTTTGTGACAGAGTATAGTCGTGAGTTAACAAGTTTAGCTCTCACATTGAGAAAAGCATCAGAAGAAAACACAAAGCGAATCCAAGATCTTATTGGATTTCAGCTACTCATAGCACCTACATTTGATCTAATGCAGAAAACAGCAACTGATGTTGATAGACTTCTCAATGAGCCTGATTATAAGACAATTGAGTACATGGAGAACCTAATTGTCTCTCTACAAGCTATGAAGTATATCTTAGATCAAGTCACAGGTGCTTGGAAACCTTTCCTAGTTTCTGCCAGAAAGTTCAACAAAGATATCTTCAACAAGCTCCAATTATGAGGAATTCACACCCTTTGTCCCTTGGAGGCAAAAAGGGGAAGATTATGTTTAGGAGATTGGTAGAGAAAGGGGAAGTTACCAGAAGACACTGATCAGATGACAAGGAGAGTTCTGACAGGTACAACAGAATACAGGTAGAGCAAGTCCACAGGATATAGGTAGAGCGAGTCTACAGGGGAAGTATCAGTTGATAGCGTGATACTCTACAAGGAGTGTATGTGTTGATGTGTTTTGCCACCAATGCCAAAGGGGAAGATTGTTGGCATAAAGCTTAGTTGTCATCATTGGCAAACATCAAACACACCGATACTACACACACACACCGGTACTCATGATAGAACAACAGTGGTGAACCAGTAAAAATTACTAAGGAAATAGTGTACCTTAACCGGTCCGGTCTTGTCAAAATGGTCTAGCCAGACTCCACAGGATGCAAATGACTAGCAGGTTGCACACTGGTTTGCACTCCATTGCAAATGTACCGGTCAGTGCTTTATAATCCGATCCAGATTATACAGAGCCTTTTTCAGTTGAACTGGAGTGTGATGTCCCCTTCAAGCTAGTGACATCATGCTAGCTAATGGTTAGCCTATCAGTGGACCCTCGTAGGCTAGTAGACATGGATAGGGAGTCAGTAATGGCATAGGGGAGGTATGATCTTCTAATGGTTCAGTTTTGGCAGAGCTCAGTGTTCTCAGTTGGCTTGTGAGATGGTTTTTGGCTCACTTATTTGGATTCTGCTCTGTTTGGCAGAAATGGCTATTTTTAGACTTATTTTGGAGCTATAGAGATGGACCCCTGGTATTTTTAGAAATACCTTATGGTCACATGAAGAATATTTTCACTAGCTCCCAGTTCAGATGGCTTGATCAGATTCACAATATTATGGGAGTTATGACATTTTTCATGGCTAAGTATTAAAGAAGAATAATTATTTAATATAAAGTTATATTATAACTTTATATTAAAATCACTTAAGTTGAGGGTCTTAACATCATGAGAAGGGGGCCAAATTTATTAATAATTTATTTGACTTCTTCCTAAGTCTAAATGATAAAATAAATCATTAATTTAATGTTTATAACATTAAATCGTACTTGCTTGAGAGAAATCGCAATTCCTGCTTTTTGGGTGTGATTTAGACTATGAAGGTTATATATGCTTAGCGTGAGAAGAAAAGGGCATCCAGTTTTAATTATTGATTGAATTTTCTTCAACTCTTGAGCTCTGAGAAAGGGTTTGATAGTGCAGCCATTGGAGAACGTAGTTCTTCTGTGTTCATTTGAGCCAGTGAGATATCTGGTGAATTTGATATCTAGCGGAGGTTTCATCCAGAGACTTCTATTGTGCTTCAGCGGAGATTTACTTCAGCATTTACAGCATTGATTTACAGTTTCAGAGAAGTGGGATCGCAGACAGTACGCCATCATTCATCCAGCGTGAGTAGAATACTATAGCAGGCGTCAGTTATGCTGGGACGCAGTTATGTTGGGAAAGTGTGATTTTCATCAATAAATTCTCAGGTTTTTAATGTGTATTGAATCCAATCTTATTTGCTGTTATTTATTCAGATATTATCATTTGTACTGAGTTTGGCTCAAAGGAATTTAATAAGGCAGCAGTAGTTCATTTTCTATTCAGCATTTCAGCATTATGTTATTTGCTTTTTATGTCAAAAACCCTTGCAAAAAAAAAAAAAACATTATAAAACCATCAAAACAAACAGTATAACAGCAAGAGCCTGAAAGGGCTTCTTACATGGAGTTAGCTTTTTCAGATGAACTGGAGTTATCTTTATTATCTACAAGCATTTCAAGGTAAACTAAAGATCTGTTTGCAAGCTTTTTGATCAAGAGTTCTGCATGCGAGATTTTTGGGAGAGTTGCAGATTGGCGGCACCGTTTGGTGTAAATTTAATAAGATAATTTCTTATAAATACAGATCATCATGCGTGAGAAGATGTGTTGTTCAAAATCAAGAGTGAAAGCGAGCAGAGAAGAAGAGCAGAGTCTTCTAAGAAGGGATACAATCACAAAGAGTGAAAGAGAGAGAAAGATTCAACAGCCAAGCAGAGGAAGGAGTGAACAGGTATGATCTGAATCGACAAATATAGTGTCAAAATAAGATCATTGCTTTTCTTGTGGGAAGCACATTCAAATCCCTTAATCAGGGTGAACCATAACAGGTTCTATTGTATAAATCCCTCTTGTGAACCATAACCGGGTGACATCTTTGCTGATGTTTTTAAGTCCTTTGATAAGGCGACTCCTCACAGGGTCAAGATCTTAACTAATCTCTTTTAAATCCCTTAACCGGGTAGCACTCTAACTAGTGCTTTGTAAGCCTTTAACCGGGCAACTTTATTACTACAGTAGTGGAGATTCGTGGTTTTTGTCCCACCGTGGTTTTTTCCTTCTAACTGAGGGTTTCCACATATAAATCTTGTGTTGACCTATGCATGTGGATTTTGTTTATGATTGTTCAAGCATTCTTTTATTCTTAGTATTAACAAGAATAATAAACAGAGTAAAGAAATTGAATTTACTAATTCACCCCCCCTCTCAGTAACCGGTTAGGGTTAACATCTATGACTGAATTTTTTTTCTTAAGTAGACTCCTTTGTACATGAGTTAATGGCTTCCTGTAGGTGACACAATGTGACAACTTAACATATGAGGCTAAAATGGTACACCCTTCTTACTGTCTATCCTATATTTATATATATAAATGAACATTCTCTTGAGCACATTCTAAGTAAAAATTAAAATTCCACTTTAAAGATGGCAATAAAACTTCCCAGTCAGATATCTCATGCTATTCTAAGAAAGTAAAACCTTCCAATAATATCAACATCAGCTTTCTAAAAATAAAGAAACTATTTCTCAACCAATATATAATTCGCATGAAATATAGAAAAAAAAATTCAAACACTTAAATCAAACCTTCTATAATTTAGAATGTTCAGAAATACCTCAACTCAAATTAGGATAATACTCAGCTCAACTTAGAATGCCTAGAAATTCCTAACGTGCAATTCTAGTCAGGAATGATCAAGGGTTACCTGTAAGAATGATATCCAACTTATCAAATCTTCTCTTTAGAACCCACGTATGGTGACTGTTGTTATTTCCAAATGACAGCAACAAGACCACACTAACAGTCCCAACCGGTGCTGAGAGGGGGGGTGAATTAGCACCTATAAAAACCTATAAAATAAATCTGATAGAGTATACTTATAACTGTAAGCAAAACAGATTCAAGCATAAGAATAGCATCAAGCAATCAACCACAAAGTAACACCAAATTTATCACGTGGAAACCCAAATCGGGTGAAAACCACGGTGTGAAGAAACCTCACAAATTCTGCACTCTTCTGAAGTGTGCCCTGTTAGGAGCCTTCCCTATTAAAGGATTACAACGCACTGTTAGATGCAACCCGGTTAAGGGATTTGATACAATAAGGCCGGTTAGTGCCTGCCTGGTTAGAGGACTTAGAACACCTAAAAAGATGTCACTCGGTTAAGGGATTTAGTACAAGGGACCTATTAATGTCCACCCAAGATACTGAGATTTAGCTATTGTAATTGTTAGAAAACAATAGAAGGATTTGAGCTTTTACAAATGGCTTTGCATAGCCTGATAAGATCTCTGTTATACTCAACTGAGAAACATCACCTATCGCTGCTGGTATGTTCTCCTTTTCTGTTGTGCTTCTCTACACACTCTTCTCTCTTCTCCTTTCTATTCACCTTAGCTTCTTCAGCGTACAGGTTCACTCTTTGCTTTGGCAGAATGAGGGCAAACTATATTTTTGACAGGCAGAGGAATATATAGAGTCCTTGCCCTGATTACTTTTCTCATGCACGACCTGTTTACAGATCTCCTTCGGATTCATCACCCAGTGGAGTGTTAGTTCATTGAGGAAACATCTGATGCATGCTCTTGCTTTATCTGCTTTATGAAAGAAAACAATAGATACATGTCAAACACCTTTCCTTTGCAAGAGATAACTCCATGTTTTAAAGCCACAAACTCCGGCTTTAAAACCTTCAAACGTGCCTCATACCGATCATCTTGTTAACTCAAAGTCTTCCAGATTTACTGCAACAAATCCCGGTCAAAGAGTTGGTTAACAAATAGTTGACTATGACTTCCTCGGTTCATCTTATCATAACGAAGTCTTCACTTGATCAGTTAAGATCCTTATGTTGTGAACAGGTAAGAGCTTTGACCTATCACCTTTCCTTCCTCTGTTTACCGGTTGCATCCTTTCCTCAATCTCTATAATCGTTTACCGGTTGCCTCTCCCTTGGTGACCAGTTGCTTCTGATGAACATAAATGATCTCTTGTTCATTGCACGGTGTCACCGGTTGTCAAACCAATCCCTTTACACACAGAATTCACAGATCCAACACTGGTGTCCTCCTTAGATCCTTAGACAGAGATGTCAAACACCTCTTTCCTCTTTCCTCTTTTGCCAATCAATGACAATACTTAATTGCCATGTACCGGTAGCAAGCTTACCGATTACCATCCCTTAATGCCAACACGCACTTGGGGTATGCTATTTCTCCAAAATCCCCCTCTATTCTTGCCACAGATTCCTGAAACCCTGCCTTAAACAATGGTTTAGAACCCTATTTATCATCCATTCCAATCGGTAATAGAAAGAGTTTTTTTTTCTTCCGGAATGTCGGTAGATGATCATAAATCAGATTGCATGCATTTTGAAGCTCCCATATGGTTGTAGACGTCAAAGCTCAGCTCTCTACTAGCCGCGTGCACCACTGATGCAACCTCACCATTCAGGTATGGACACGTATCATTCCTTCCAAGAAGTGATATTTCTTTCAAAGCTTTGTTAAATGGCAAAACAACAAATATATCTATTTGTGTGTTTGGACGAAATTTAGAAGGTTTGTATTTTATTAAAAAAAAAAAGTTTTAAAATGTATATATCACACCTGAATTTCCCTATATATGTGTGTGTGTGTGTGTGTGTGTGTTTTAAAATATGCTATTCTTTACATAGTCGGCTATGTTCTATTAAAGGGTATTCTTGTTTGGTAATTCATTATAATGTTTTATAGTTTCGTTAATATTTATTTGATATGAATAATATTATTACATATTTGACCCTTAATTGTTAAAGTTTACTTATTTATTTATTATTTATATTCATATTATTATTATTATTCTTTTAATATTTATTAATACTTATAATGTCCAATGATTCACCAAATAACAATTATTTTCTTTAATAAAAATTCTATTTGAACTTCATATTTAATTGTCGAAATGTTGTTATGGATATTTGAAATTGTTTTAACCCTCAGATCTCGTTAATACTATAGAATACAAGAATTTATTGCGAAATAATTAAATAAATAACATTTAAGGGACTCAATTAAATAATTGTGAAATAATTAAATAAATAACATTTATGAAGTTAATGATTAAATGAAGCATAATGATAAAAGATAACACATGACATACTTATCAAGTTATCTATAAGTATATGGGGAATTGCAAATGATGGCTATAGAGGGGTCGTGACATTGTTGTTTTGTATCTTTCTATACTTTCCTTTGACATCAATGACAAATCTATCAACAATCTTACCTTCTTGACATCAATGACAATATTTCCAACAATCTCCCCCTTTGTCATTAATGGCAACATATTATTTTTCATTAAATAACATTTATGAAGTTAATGATTAAATAAAGCATAATGATAAAAGATAACACGACATACTTATCAAGTTATCTATAAGTCTATGGGGAATTGCAAATGATGGCTATAGAGGGGTCGTGACATTTCTGTTTGTATCTTTCTATACTTTCCTTTGACATCAATGACAAATCTATCAACAATCTTACCTTCTTGACATCAATGACAATATTTCCAACAATCTCCCCCTTTGTCATTAATGGCAACATATTATTTTTCATATCTTCTAACTCTCCCCTTTTCTATTTGTCTCCCCAAACACCACAAAGATCGAATGGAATTCTCAAAACGAACACACCATGCCAAAAGATAAACACCCACATCAGAAAACCTCAAAAATCTTCATCATTTGCAAACCCAAAACATCACCTACAAGCGAAAATCATTAAAAACTGAATTTCTCAACACACCGACCAGCTAGGGTGGATGTTTCACCACCAAAACCAGAAAAACTATAGAGGGTTTTTGTTCTCAACCAGCAAAGAGAGAACTCGCACAGTTCATTCCAGAAGCATCTTCTTAAGTTGTCAATTCTAAATGTGCAAATGAGAGCTTAAAATGCATATATATAATGTGAACAGAAAAATTAGGGCAGCACTCTTCAATTTGAGATCTTTTTCCTTACTTTTCTTTTTAATAAAATATTAAAGCATCCTCTTATATTGCTGTCCTCTATTGAGCTTATAAAATAAACCTTTCAAACATTAATTATGTCCCCCTTTCCCTAGGCATAGCATCTAGGGACCTTTTATGACCACTTTACACTTTTTCACTTTAGTTATAAAATAATTTCATAAAACACTTAAGTGAAATCAAATCAAATATTATTCATCCAACTTTAGAACTCACCAAGGCACTGATTTCGAAAACTCCACTCCAAACTAAGAGGAAACAAAAGTTGAGACCAAGTGCCAAAAATGGAACTTCCTAAAAATAGCATATGCTAAAAATAGACTCAATTGGGACACACTAAAAATGCAGGCTTGAGCTCTCCACCCAGCACTAAGTCCCCTAACCAACTCTACTTAGCCTATGGGAACCTTGGGAAAAGGCTAAGGGCAAGTCCAACTGACTAGTTGCAAGAAGGGGACATTACATCATATGATAAGAGCAAGTTGTTTGAAGAACATTCCTCATTCCCACCAGCATAATTAGCACTTCTACCTGCATTATCAACCATAGCTCCCAAACTCGCCAAGTTCCAAGTTGGGTGACCTTGCCCGAGTCCCAGAGACCCAAGACTCGAGCTTGTCCAAGCCCTAGGCAAGACTCGCCAAAAACAGTTTTTTGCCAAGACCTGCCGAGTCACTAGATGTTTCTGTTTTAATCAAAATTTCCTTTTCTTGCAGCCAAACCTCCTCTTCTTCCTCATTTCCCTCTTGAATAATTCTAATTTTGGGTTTTGATCCTTGGATGTTTTTGCTGCTAGTGCTAGTTCATTCATTGTTTGCAATCTTCACTTTTGAGGAAGAAGCTTTTTGTTCACTTTCTTCATTTGTGTTTCTTTGTCTTTCTTCATGGGACATAACCAGCTAAATGATTAAACTCGAGCATTGTTAAATCTTTACTTTTTTCAATTATGGTAACAAGAAGGTTCCATCTCGATGTTAGAGTCAACAAATTTTTCAGCTTCTTGGTTTATGATTTCTCCAACTCCAAGAGTAATCATATTATAACTATAATCATTAGCTCTTACATAATAATTATTTACAGCTTCAGCTACTTACATTCTCAAATTTTCAAATCTTCTCTTCAAAGCCTACGACTTACCCACTTTAACTTTATCACCAACTTGGTAATTCTCTTCTTGAATCTTCTAGGTATCCTTGGCTATCTTGGCACCTATAATTCTTGAAAATTAG
The DNA here is from genome assembly GCA_027943335.1 of Chamaecyparis obtusa. Classification (NCBI taxonomy): domain Eukaryota; kingdom Viridiplantae; phylum Streptophyta; class Pinopsida; order Cupressales; family Cupressaceae; genus Chamaecyparis; species Chamaecyparis obtusa. The sequence goes on from BSBK01004554.1 coordinate 715,567, forward strand.
CTCTTGCTTAGAGTAATATGAATAGGAAACAAAGCTTGAGAGTTCTTCTTGAATTTCTTTTTAGCTTTTCTTTCAGTAGCTAGAACAACAGCCTAATCAACTAGCTCTTCATAACCATTTTCAAGAATCTCCATAAATATTTTCCTGTCAAAAGAGTCACCATCTTGATAATCCAATAATCATAATCATGTCCACAAAATTATGGAAAGAAAGTAAGAGGTTGTCATGATCAATTGTAAATGAGATCTATAGCAAAAACCTACAATACATAAAACCCAAACACCTGACTAAATGCTTTACCAAACAAAGGTTTTAAATTGACCTTATTGTTCCTTTATGCCAGTTGAGAGCTCATCCATAGCAACAAAAAACTACTACTTGCAGCATATATTATCAACAAAACAAATAACTCGGCTATAAATAATTGTCATACACAAAACTGAATTTTGGGCAACCAATACTAGCTGAATTAATTCTGAAAATTGTCTCTGCATAAACTCATTACAAAACAACAATTGGAGGTTCTTATAGAGTTCACAACCCCCAAAAAAACTGATGAGAAACAACTAACTAAGTTACCGATTCGGGTTCGGGGACGGATTCGGGTACGAGAACCCGGTTCGTGGATTCGTGGATTTTTTTTTTCCCCTATTTTGGGTTCGTGGGGGATACGTGTGTCTATATATATATATATACAAGAAAATAAGAGAAATATACATAATTTCAGAATTTCTAAATCATTTCAATGCTTCATACTATGAATCTAGCTTCATTCATTGATCAATGCTCATAAACATATGTCATACTCATAAACAAATTAAATACTTGATCATCCATTCACATTGCCATAAAACGAAAATGTAGGTAGCATACTATAGTTCAATAAAGACTAAAGTTTGAAACATGAAATCAGAAATATAGTTTAATATTCATTGTTCATCAATCATCAAATGGATTATTAAAATAATCAGTATCAACGGGGTCTTCAGCGGCTGCGAGTGTAAGATTAAAAAATGTTATTTTTTAAGTTTTGACCCCACCAAAGACCCATAGCGCTGCGGGTCCGTCCGGGTCCGAGCTGGGTCCTTGCATGGTCCGCCCGGGTCCGAGCTGGGTCCTTGCGTGGTCCGCCCGGGTCCTCCCAGATCCGCCCGGGTCCGAGCTGGGTCCGGACAGGGTCCGTAATTGGCCCTGTGGGTCCGGCAGGGTCCGTGACACCATGGACCCTGCCGGACCCACAGGGCCAATTACGGACCCTGTCCGGATCCAGCTCGGACCCGCACGCGGATCCGGATCCGGTGCGCACCCGGACCCGGTCCGAGCCTCCAGGGTGCGGACCCTGCAACTTAGACAACTAAACTATTCATCTTTCATGCATTTATATACATTTGTTCAGCTAGGAAATTAAAACACACTAAAATTGAGCAACTATAACAACAAATTGTGCTTTCCAAAAATACCTTTTAAAACACTACAAAAAAAGCCTATGTAAAATTCAGCAACACACACTTCTAAAAACCTATGACTTGATTATAAAATAAAAACCTAAAAATACTCTTTAAAGTGGTGGTTCAAATATGAAAAAAATCTGCTCAATAAAAGTATGCCCAATCTGTTTGATAAAAATACAACAAACTAAAGATCGCATGAAGACATCTTCAGCAAGATCCGTTCAACTTCAACATCACCTATCCAACAAAGATAAGGCAAACTAGTTTTCTTTGCCTCTCTTAGCTGTTTCCTATGCATTTTGGATGGTTGCGAGATATTGTAACTATAGGTAGTAAGCAGCTAGGACCGTAGAAGTTTCAGAGAAAACATAAACCTCTATAAATTAAATATATTGGCATGTATATTCTGACCTTCTTGTGAGCATCATTAGGAAGAGAATACTTCACTTTCCATTCTTCATAAGCCCTCAAGATGTCAGCTACAAATGATAGCCAACAAAGGGTGTTAACCAATGTTTGCATGTGATTAAGAACTGTATAAATATGTCATGGCCCATGCTTGAACAAATTTTGAAAAAATGCTTTCCATAAATCTAATAGTATCACATGCTTGTTAGATATGATTTAAAATTTAGCCATTAAGATTACAAATTAAAACAATTGGCAGCTTTAATTGTTCTTTACCTTTATTTTGGTTGTCCATTGCAAGTATAAGATCAAATTCTTTAAAGTCTGAAGGTGATATGGGCCTTGAAATAGAAGTTATCTCTATTCCACGTTTCTTGGCTGCATTCCTCATGCGGGGATCTGCAGGATTGCCCTTCAACATTAAAAAGTTGAACATTAATGCCCGTCTATTACTGTATATTGAATTTAGATATCAAATGAAATGATATTCAGCCAATAATAACCTGAAAGTATCTACCTCATGATAGTCGATAGTCCCAGCAGAATCAACTTTAAACATTGATGTCAATCCCCTTTTCTGCACAGCATCATGAAATACAGCCTCTGCAGTGGGGCTTCGACAAATATTTCCTTTGTAGACAAGTGAAGAGAAAAATTACTTTGCTGGACAAATTAACTAATAAGGTTTCAAGAGTGAATTACAATTTGTTTTATCAACCACACTCAAGAAAAAGGATAATTTCTCATGGTTTTTCAGAAGTTCAAAATTCTTTACAATCACTACTTCAAATAATTTTTTGGCACTACCTTCTTGCCCTTGAATTTCAAGCCTTGAAACAAAGACATAGTAAGCATAGAGAGAACTACAATGACAACCTCTTTATAAAGAACAGATGCAATAAAAAGATCTTGAAGTGTAAAAGGGTATATTAGCGCATGTGATCATCCTTTATGCTTTAATTTCCTGCTAAATTCATCCTTCTATGACATTACAGTAAGGAATCATGGTAAACTTGAATTGTAAAATCGAAACTGAAACATGTAACTTAGTCCTCCCTTGTCAACGTGATGGAATCACAAGTTTACAAAGATGATATGACTATAGCTTCCACTTTCTAAAGTATCTGAGGTATAACTAATGACAAGAAATCAGAAGCATAATAAGTCACTCCACTGTGACTCCTGACCAGGTTCCCACTCACAATTTGCTATGAAATCAACAGCCACACATTCAAAAAATGTATGAAAACCTTACATCTAGATTCCGTAATATTATCATGGTCTTGTCTCCAATTTCACATTAATTGAACTAATCTAGATAACTTCAAATTGGTAAAAAAGTGATCTGGATCATGGGAAGCCAAGTTTACTGTGATATTCACTACATGACTTAGGCCAATGTAAAGAAAATAAAGGCACATAAAATCAGCAGATCTGTTAATATTATAGACTCCCCTACTATAATGTCCCCTTTTTCAGGCACATTATTTCGTGCTGCGTCGTTAGCCATTTCATCTTGATCCGGTGGGCTAACTGAGGAGTTATACGGATCGGTGTGGTTTTTGGCCTAGGTAATTCCAGTTTCAGGCTAATCAAAGCAATTTCCACAGGGTACTTACTATTTATAGTAAGTCGGCAGAGTTCAGTTTTCTTGGCATTTCAGTATTAGACTTGGAGCATCTCGTCGAGAGCTTTCCAGCAAGCTATCACATGTCATCTTCCGAATTCGTTTGGTCCTCCATTTTAATGCCAGAAGATTCCTTACTTTATTATTATGTCACTTTATGACTTAACGGTTATATTTATTTAAAAGTGACTTAAAGTGTGTAAAGAGCCTGCCTGGCTCTTAGCTGAAGATATTTTTTTCTGAATTTGCTTGCCAAATTTGTGTTTTTTCTCTTAACAATAATTAACTTATTGAAATTTCCAGAATTGAGTAATATAGAAAAATATTAATTTATGTTAGGAATATAAGATCTTTTAATAGAGAAAATCTGGTGTCTATAAATGTCTTGTTTATTGTATATATTTTCTGTGCAATATATAGTTACTAAAACTGTATTGTATGTTTGTAGAGGAGAAGACAATGCCGTGTTTATTGATTGCTTTCCTCTCACCATACGTAGCATATAAATATAACATGATAAGTCATGTCTACGTAGAGACATGACTTAAGCCACGTAGAGCCATGTCTTTACATGGACATGCTCTTTCGTAAACACGGGACTTATCAATAATATCGTTTTAGACAAATCGTATTATGTGCAACTGTTACGATAACTATCCTTCGATAGTTAACAAAACATATTAATATATAATATGTTACGTTAACTATCGGATGATAGTTACCCGTAACAACATTAATATATTCCAATTATCGACTACGTCGATTCAATAGCAGATAATATTAAACTCTGTTTCAACATAGATTGCAGTCGATTATAATGTACATTAATATAATGATAATATATATATACATATAGTCGACTATTATATTGAGCAATAACAATATAATTATATCAATCAATTCAACGCTATAGTTTAACACTCCCTCTTAGCGAGAGATGATTGATAATCACAAGACGTGAGTGTTATTGAAATCCCCGAATTAATTCGGAACTGGATTCCCCTTTTAAAATAACACATAATCACTCTAGATCAGGATTACCGGCATGATCCGGAATATAACTTCAACCTGATGAAGGAAATTTATCACAATCCCTGACTCAATTCGGATCTGGATTTTAGTGATAAACATAAGTGTCAAGATATCCGGCACAATCCGAATCAAAAACTTGAACCACCAGTTATCATGATCCTCGACTAAATTCGGAACTGGATTAGATGATAACTTAAGTCAAACTATTGTAGGTTGTCACCTTACAATAGTGACCTTACACACAAGAAAGATCGTCATCTTTCAAAATACACAATATTGTAATATTTAAATTTTATTCATGAATACATTAATTTACATATTTAAGAGATAAGATCTCAGAAATTTAATCACAACTTAATCATACCAAGTTTCTGTCTGAAGTACTTGATTTTCAACTTCGCAAGAGGCTTGGTAAAAAAATTAGCATTTTGTTCTTCAGTACTGATGTAGACGAGTTTGATAATATCTCTATCTACCATGTCTCTTATGTAGTGATAAGGAATTTCTATGTGTTTGAAGCGATTGTGAAAAACTGGATTTACAGAAAGCTTAATGCAACTTTGATTGTCACAATAAATTACTGTAGGTTTTAGAGGCTTGCCAAACAATCCAAATAGTAACTTCCTTAACCATACTGCTTCTCGAGCACCCATAGAGACGGCCACATATTCTGCTTCGGTAGAACTTTGAGCAACAGCTGATTGTTTTCTACTGAACCACGAAATCATTGCTAATCCAAGGCTAAAGCAACATCTTGTAGTGCTTTTACGATCGATTGAATTTCCGGCCCAATCGGAGTAGTGAACCCTTGAAGTTGTATCTCAACATTCTCATACTTTAGACCCAACTCAATTGTACCACATAAGTATCTCAAAATATGTTCAGCAGCTGTTAAGTGGATCTTCTTAGGTTCAAACATGAAATGACTTAAAACATTTGTAGCATAGCAGATATCAGGACAAGTGTTTACCAAGAACATAAGTGATCCAATTAGTTGTCTGTAATATGAAGAATCTGTAGGCTCTGAATTTGTAGCTTCTTCTTTGAGTTTATGAAAATTTGTTTCCATCGGAGTGGTTAATGGTTTACACTCCATGCCAAATCTGGTTAAGATGTCCATAGTGTACTTTCTTTGATTTAGAAAAATATGATTTTCTTTTTGTACTACTTCTAATCCTAAGTAGTGTAACAACCCTAGATCCTTCATGTCAAATTCATTTGTGAGTTCTTGTTTGCATTTAGCAATAAAATGATCTTCTCCTGTTATTAATAAGTCAACATAAAGAGCTATAATTACCATTTCACCTTTGGATATTTTGAAGTATATATTAGGATCGGCTTCATTCTTGGAGTATCCTAACTTGGAGAGATAATTGTCTATACGTTCATACCAAGCCCTAGGAGCTTGCTTAAGACCCTAAAGTGCTTTCTTCAATTCGCAAACATAATTATTGTCATGGGTGATGAAACCTTCTGGTTGTTCTATGAATACTTCTTCTTCAATAACACCATTTAGAAATGTTGTCTTTACATCCATTTGATGTATATTCCACCCCTTAGATGTTGCAATGGCTATAATAGTTCTTACAGAAGTGTATCAAGCAACCAGAGCAAAGGTTTCTTCGTAGTCAATTCCGGCCTTTTGAGAAAAACCCCTGGCAACAAATCTGGCTTTATGTTTTTCAATACTACCATCAGAAGCATATTTGACTTTGAATAGCCATCTAGAGGAGATGACGGTTTTCCCTTTTGGTCTAGGCACTACTTCCCAAACATCATTTTTTACAATAGATTGGTATTCTTCGATCATCGCATCTTTCAAGGCTTGAAATGCTAGGGCTTCTTTAACATTAGATGGTTCTAATTTTGTAAGTTTTGCCATAAGTGCAAGATAGCACTTCTGATTTCTTTCATCTGGTTCAACATTGTTTTCCTCAATCATTTTTCTTGCCCATAATGGTCTTTTCTTGCTATTAGGAATTTCAACATCTTCAAGGTGAGATGAAGGAAGTTCATTGTTTTCTATTATGTTTTCTCTTTAATTCTCATTATCTTTAAAGGCATTCTCCCTCTGATTCTCAATTTCATCATATTCTATAGTATTCTCCCTCTGATTCTCATTTGATCCTTCTTCTGTAAGTGTAGAGATTTTCAAAGCAATGTCTTCTTCAAATTTGATATCTCTGCTAATTTCAATAGATTTCTATCCTTGTATGTATACCCTGTATCCTTTAGTAGTTTCACTGTAACCAACAAATATTCCTCTCTTTCCAGAGGGATCTAGTTTGGTTCTTTTCTCTTTGGGAATGTGAATATATACAGGACATCCGAAGATTCTAAGATGACTTAGATGTGGTTTATTTCCTGTAAAGGCTTCCTCAGGTGTGATGTTTTCTAGAATAGAGTGAGGACATCTATTCTGAATGTATACAGTAGTATTGGATGCTTCGGTCCAAAAGGAGGTATGAAGATTTTGATCATGCATCATAACCTTGGCAGCTTCAATAATAGTCCTATTTTTTCTTTCTGCTACTCCGTTCTGTTGAGAATTATAAGGTACTATATACTCCCTCTTAATCCCAACAGAAATGCAAAATTCTTTAAAATTTTCAGAATTATATTCACCTCCGTTATCTGATCTTAGAATTTTTATTTTCTTCCCAGTTTAGTTTTCAACTAATGCTTTGAATTCTTTAAACTTTAATAATACTTCATTTGATTCTTTTAGTTTAAGAAAATAAATCCAAGTTTTTCTAGAGTAATCGTCAATGAAGATCACATAGTATGAAAAACCTCCTAGTGAGAGGGTTGACATAGGTCCACACAAGTCAGTGTGAATGAGTTTTAATACAACTTTGGTTTTATGTTCACTAGAGGGAAAGGATCTTTTTAGATTTTTCCTAGAGCACATCCTTTACAAGTACTTATATGTTTTGAGTTTAGATTTGATATTGTCACGAGCCGTGAATAAAATATATTTGAAATATACTATGATTTAATTATTAATTAATTCTTCATTTAATTACACTAATTGATATAAATAATATTAAAAATAATATAATATAATTAATTAATAACATATTATTGAGCAATTTATTGATTAATCCATAATATTAATCAATATTTAAATAATCGATATAATATTAATCTATATATAATTAATCAATATAATATAAATTAATAATATTAATCAATATAATTTTAATAATAACAATCAATATATATTAACATAGCCATAACCGATAAATAAATATGCATTAACAACAGTCTATTTTTAATATTAATAAATAGATGAGAATATGAATAATGATAATATTAAATTATAAAATAAATAACAATGTAGCTAAAACATAAGGCGACGCAGCTATAGATTGGAGAGTCGCAACCCAAGTCTGGTCGCGACCTCTCTTTACCTCCCGCCAGCATATAAAGGCATCAACTAATGCAGATTTGAGGGGGGGAGAGATAAGGAGGAAAAAAGGAAAGAAGTGGAGATTGATCAGCAAGAAGAAGGGGATATGAGGAAGGGATAAAATATAAGACACAACCGACGGTCATAGGAACACTCAGATGCTTACAAAATTATCATCACTAATTTGATACGTAGAAGGCGATAGAATATAAACAAGAATAGAAAAGTTACGAATGGAATAATATACTTATTCTGATCACATGGAAAGATAGGGGTAATTTCATCCTTTAGGGACGCTGGTTATCTTGAATAGTATAGTATATACTACGACAGACCACATATAAATTTGTACGGATGGCTCTCTTATCAGCATATTGGCAAATGTAAGTATAAACAGCATATTAAATATTTATATTATATTAGATATTGCAGCCACACATTGTATGTATAAACAGCATATTCATATGGCTGAAACATCAGATTTGGAGGAGATTGTTATATATGTTGGGTATTGATCTAAGAATCAAATTCTAGCATTCAATGGAAGCATGTGTTCAACACATTATACCAGGGAGAAGTATTGGATATAAAGAAGACGAATCATAGGAATTGCTGGCAAGCAATCAATAACTTAACATTAATTACAAAATATTATATTTAAATTCTATTAAGAATAAGAGATTATATAATAATAATAAATAATCAGGATTATATATATGTATGAATACATACATATACATAATGCATAAGATCTTAGTACATATTCATAAAGATATATACATAAATAAAATATGGAGGTGACTGTAATAAATATATACAAGAAATATAGAGATATAATATATATCTATAATAAAATTCAGTACTATGTAATATGTAATATATATATATATATATGTGTGTGTGTGTGTGTGTGAAGTATATAGCTGAAACATATACTAGATTTATATATTTGAATGCTCCATTATATATAACATTCTATGGAATATCTTTGTATAATATATATGAAAATAAATATACGGTGAATATAGTATATATTAATTATTACTTATATATAAAACTCATATAGCCATATATTGATCAGATATATATATACAGATTATTATATATATATTACATTTAAATATATATTAATAATACTGAATCACATATATATAAACTATCTAGATAATAGAATATCTAAAATATACAAGATAATAGTTGAGTTACATGAGAATTATATAGATATCAAATGTATATCTGAAATATATATATTTATATATATAGATAGTTAGACATATATGAAAATATATATATATGAAGTATATATCTGAATTATATATCTAAATATTCTAATGCATATAATGGAATATTTTAATGATATAATATTTATATATATATAATAATTAGGAATCGAAAACATTCTACTTTGAAATATTACAAATTACAACCCCTAAGTACGATTCAGACCCACAAAGAGGAGTTTTAGAGAAAATCAAGAAATGGACCGAAACGGGTTCATTACAGATATCCCTGTAGTAATTTTCTTAAGGGAGGGAAGGGTGCTAAATCCAAGATGACCTAATCTTCGGTGCCAGAGTTCATTAGTGTTGGATACTTCATGACTTAGAGCTGATTTGAGACTATTTCCTACTTTTTATAGGCTTCCATCTCTATACCCTAAGAAAATAGCATTTTTAATATTAGTGTTCTTTGTCCATATTAATACTTTATTTTCTTGGAATGTGACTCAATAGCCTTGATCAGCTAAGCCTGAAATAGAGACTAAGTTCCTTTTTATGCCTGGTACAAAGAGAACATCTTTCAATAGTAGAGTTGCCCCTGATTTCAACTTGATTGAGCAAGTCCCAATTCCTTTTTCTGGATAAGTGGAATTGTCTCCAATTGTAACTTCTTTAGAGGAATCTTCTTCTAGGGTTTCAAATTGATCTCTGAATCCTGTTATATGCCGAGATGCTCCACTATCGATTATCCAAGTGTTTTTGCTTGAGTTAACTTCACTTGATAATGCCAAGAAGAATAAGGATATTTCTGCTCCTTTGACTTCAGCTAATGCTACTTGAATCTTCTCCCTCTCAGGACAGAATCTATGTGTATGTCCAAGCTTATCACATTTGTAACACTGTATTTTGGAGAAGTCTCGGTTTTTGTGACTTTTATTAGGATTCCCTACGTGGCTTGTGTTAGAGTTTCTTTTCTTATGTTTAAACTTCCTTTTATTGCTTTTGAAGTTTGAATGAGTATGTAGGGCTTGAATCTCATTTCCTTTGGTAGGCCCAATCCCTCTTGATATTAACCGGGATTCCTCTTGAGTGCAATCATTCTTGAGCTGATCAAACTTGGGTAGAGAAGAACGTCCAGTTATACATTGAATAAAAGATTCCCATGTGATGGGTAATCCTCTAAGAGCTTTTAATGTTAACTCCATGTCATCAATATTATTTCCAATAGCGGAGAGTTGATCTCTTAATTCGGAAATCCGAAGAAAGTAAGATGTAATCATTTCCCCTTTACTCATCTTTAGATTTAGAAGTTGTTGTTTGATAGTAAGTAATCTATTTGTATTATTAATCTCAAATGTTTCTTGAATAGGCGGTTTTAAGTCTCGCTATGGAGGGGAGGATATGATCTTTAACAGCATCAATTATGATCTCCTTTGCTTTGCTGTTACGTCTTTTCCAAGTTGATTTTTCTGGTTCTTCTTCTGGCATATTTTTGTTTTCCTCAACATAGGAATCTAACTCAAGTTCTTGAAGCAATGTAAGAATTCGAATTTTCCATGAGAAGAAGTTAGAAGCACCTTCGAGTCTATCTTCTACCTTAATACCGCTGGCCATTATAATTTCTCTTTTGTTTATAATGAATCTATAAGGAATTCAAGGTTAGCTTTAATCATTTTCCTCTATTAAGGCTCTGATACCATGTTAGGAATATAAATCTTTTAATAGAGAAAATCTGGTGTCTATAAATGTACTGTTTATTGCATATATTTTTTGTGCAATATATATTTACTAAAACTGTATTGTATGTTTGCAGAGGAGAAGACAATGCCGTGTTTATTGATTGCTTTCCTCTCACCATACGTAGTATATAAATATAACATGATAAGTCATGTCTACGTAGAGACGTGACTCTACGTGGCTTAGCCATGTCTTTACGTAGACATGCTCTTTTGTAAACATGGTACTCATCAATAATATCATTTTAGACAAATCGTATTATATGCAACTGTTACGATAACTATCCTTCGATAGTTAACGTAACATATTAATATATAATATGTTACGTTAACTATCGAATGATAGTTACCCATAACAGCTGTTAACTCCCAGAATTTGCACCCTATACTAAGCACCTAAACACTTAGAAATTCTAGAGAACATGGGAACAATCACTAGCTTGTGGGTAAACTATGAAGGTGACTAAACCTCTAGATTCTAGGCCGGTTCCTTTTGAAAGTGACTTGATACTTCACCTAACTTAATGAAACTGAAACTTGATGGGAAAAGTGTTAGAAAGATAGCAGGAACAAAAATCTAACCTATGGTGATGCACCAAACTGATAAGATTCACAAAATACAGATAACTAAGCCTTTGAAACTATGAAACTGATTTGGTAAAAAACTACTAAACTCTTGCATAGGTTTGCATAAATATTTCATAACAAGGTCTTGAACAGAACTTACTGAGAGGAGGCTAACATCACACTTATGAGTTCTGTATCTTGAACACTAATTATAACCTACAAGCAAAAATGCACTTCTACAAACAGGTGCTGAAATGAGACAGGATTATAAGGAACAAATCATTCACTAATAATTCTCTCAATCACTAAGATGCACACAAATAAGTAGAAAAGAGATAGGCAAAACAACTCAATCTCTAAACTCCAGAAAGTTGTCCCTGGTATTCATGAACTTGGAATGAGTTACAAAGAAATGCAGAAAATACATCCACTGCCAAAGGACTCCAAAGTCACAGAAGCCGAAAACTGCATAATCAGAACTGAAGAGAAATGAGTCAAAAACTCACTAAGTACAACCCATTTTCGGATGCAACAATAAAGCCTGGAAAATAGCACCTGAAACTCCCTCCAAAAAGCATCAAAGGACTGAAAAAGTCCAACCAAGTCATTAATCATCCATGTGACTCATCAAAACCACCCTAAAAATGCTCCAAGTGGCCACAACTGCCTTCCAAAACCTAAGGAGAAGACCCCAAAAATTCTCCAACTCTCCTAAGAAAATTCCAACACCCCCTATATCTGCTCCAACAAGCTCTATATGCTCTCCCTATGTTTGGAGACCTTATCCAACTCCTAGAAACTCTCAAGTCCATTGAGAGACTTAGCAATTTCAACATGTGCCAAACTAATGCATCTTGTTTGATATTTAATAATTGGTTAATAAGACACCAAATATTAAATTCAAAACACAAAAGATATAAAAGCATAACGAATAATAATGTCAGTATTTTATTTAAAACTACATCCTTATATCTATTAATATTAAAAGATAAAAAGATTAAATAACAAATATAAATAAGAACTTATATTCATTATTCAATTTATATCACTTAACATTAATAAATATAAAACATAGTTTTAAAATAAAATAATGATAAGCTCTAATCATTATTACTATTCACAAAACAAAGGTCACTTACAAAAAATGAAGGATGAAACCTTACATTGCCGTGCCTTATGCTTTTTGGAAAAACTTCAAAACCTAAAAGAAATGCGAAAAGCTTTAGGATATATACCAAAGACATAACCCTAAACGCATTTCATTTTCCTCCTCAATTTGGAAGACTCGAACCATGAAGAAAAGTGCCGCCAAGGGTTTCAACCTGCTCTTTCTCAAAATCTTCCGAATTGCTACCGCCAAGGGTTTCAACCTGCTCTTTCACAAGATCTTTTCTCATTAATCTGGCCGCCAATATGAGGGCTCGAAGATGGGCTTGAAGAATTCAAAGATCTGGAACAACTTGCAAAGCTTTTCCTATTACAAAATGCAGTCTTTTCCCCTGTACGTGAGCTCTCTATGCATCATGATCATATCCATGTTGCTTCTTCTTAATACTTAAACTTTTATTAAAACCTGAGGACTTTGTTGATTCTGTATCTGATGGTGTTCATTTTCTCAAAGCTTAAATTTATTACCTTCTTGTATTCTGCTGCTGAATACTGCCGTAAATACTGTGAGTTTGAAACTGTCGTTGTACCTTGTGTTTTGGCCACCATGGATAAATCTCTTTTGTTTGCAGTGTTCATTTGGCATGTCTCTCTTCCTTGCGTGAATGTTTAAAAGGAATCTGTTGTTGTCGAAAAGCCTTTAGTTCTTTTACTTGGCAACTAAATTCAGGCCATAGCTCTTCTTGTTTGTGACCGCCGTAAATAATGGGAGTTTCATTATTTGTAAGCTTCATTTCCTTATTGTAAATGCTGAAATTTTCATGTTATCTCACTGCTTGAAATGAGGGTTTGCTGTAGCTGGTGTTTTTCTGAAAGTTTTCTCTATTCACAAGGGTCTTGAGCTGGCTCTACTCCTTGCGTTTTCTAGAAATGAACATTTTGAACACATTTTTTGCTTTGCTTCCTTAAACGCACATCCTTGACATTGTTTCTGCCATTTTCTGCAATATTGAGCCACAGGAACTTTTACACAGATTTTTCCTTGTGTGAGGGTTTGAAGATTCATTAAAACTCTTTGGGATCTTGCCATGAATACTAGGAGTTTGTACTGTTGTGACTGCATTCTCTTCTCCATAATGTTTGTTGATAATCATTGTATTTGTTCACAATATTCATGGGTATTTTCATATCTTTTGTATTCTGGGCACAAGCTGATGTATTTTCCTTGCTAATCGAGAAGGTGAGTTTGTATACTTCAGTTGGTGTGAACATTTGAAAATGATCTCCTTTCTTTGTTTGCAAAAATAAGACATTATTTCCTTGCATCCTGTAAGTTTTGCTTGGGCTTTAGAAACTAATTTATGTTGCTGGTCTCTAAATACATATAACAATTCAACTGTTCACTCTTCATATGTAGTTTTATACGTATTCTCTGATATTACTGTATTTATCCATCTGCTGTCATGGAGATTTTCATGTTTCACTCTACTGTGTACATCCTCCGTTGACAATGATGCATCCACAACCTGCCCACATTGAATTCTACAGGGCCTTGTTGGCAGCCAACAGCAACATGCATAGATAATCGGGTTAGAAACTGTGCTTGTTCTTTGCAACTCATGTTTATGTTCTCATTACTTGATTTAAATCTGAGATTGTCCATGCTTATACAATACTTTTCCTTTCAGCATTTGTTTGTTCTTTACTTCCTCAACTGCTCTGCTGGCAATGTTCTCAGAAATATGCTTGACTGTTTTTAGATCCTCCTGCTAAAACTGAGACTTTTCAATGACTTCCACCAGCATGTAATATGGATCCTCTTGCTTTTCCTATCTCTGATTTTAATTGAAAACAGTAACCACCTTATTTAGTGCTTCATGATAATTACTATTTATCCTTGATTCTCTGTCTTTGAAATCATTGTAGCAGCATATTGCTTATTGTTAACCTTTATAATGATAAGCAACAATTTTATTGATTGAAATTAAGCCAACTGTTAATGACCTGTAAGGTTTCAAAAACAAAGTATCATCCCTTAAACAGATAATCAGTCTCTTTACTGTTTTACTTGCACTCGGAATACAATAAAAGGTTCCATGAAAAATTACACATGCCCCTTTAATACTGTATTTATCCTCTCTCTTGATCCAAATCACTTCTCCCACTGACATGCTGGGCTCGAACCCTTGTGAGAGCCACATTTACGTCCACATGTCAGTGGTAGGCCTGATGTTGCACAGGAAACAAACTTATTAGCAATAAACTGGTTTCTTTCTTAGATTTTGGATGTAAATGCATATGCAGAAGACAGAATGATGAGATTGTTGACCATTGCTTAGATCATATTGATCTAACTCATTTTAACTTGCAGGATTTCGAGCGGGAAAATGGAAAGCAAAAGCAGTGGAATCAAAGGCTCGGCTCGGAAGAACTTCAACGCAACCAGTCATTCCAGGCAATGGCTGGCAACCATGACTCATTTCATTTCTGCATTTACATTTATGTTTGTAGATCAGATTTCAATTCTTCTACCTTTGGTTAATTTCACGGCCTGTGTGAAACGTAATGAGCACTTTGATGAATAAACAAATTTACATTTTCAGAAAAGCATAAGATGTAATTCATTCTTCTTTCATGTTATTGCTTACTTTTCATCATAAAATGTAAACTTATACTCAGAATAAATCAAAAGATTGTCATAGGCATTAAGCATGTTTTTAGATATAAATGAATAGTTCCAGCCAGCATGGCTGTACCAATTTGAACTCAAAGTGAAATTGGTAACAACAGCATTAATATATTCCAATTATCGACTACGTCGATTCAATAGCAGATATTGTTAAACTCTGTTTCAACATAGATTGCAGTCGATTATAATGTACATTAATATAATGATAATATATATATATATATATATAGTCGACTATTGTATTGAGCAATAACAATATAATCATATCAATCAATTCGACGCTATAGTTTAACAATTTCAAATTTCAACACTTCATCGTAATGATCACATTCATCAAATTGATTTTAATTCAATTGTCATACATGATAACAATTAACCAAAATGAATGAGCACCTTTTTGTGACAAAATAATCAGCTGGAGTTGAAATGCAGCCTCCTAGGAATGCACGTTGGCTGTCAAGGAGTAAGCACAGCCCTCTAAACATGTGCGTGGGCTGCCAGCAAGAAACGCAGCCACCTAAAGATGATGCGCAAGCTGCTAAGGAAGTCACCTAACCACTTGATGAAGCACAAGGTGGCTGAAAAAAATTACGCCAACCTCCAAATACAAAACGCAACTTCCTTTGAATTAAAATCTGCAACTTTAATATCTTGCGCTGCCTTCTCTTTAAATCAGTAATTGTTCAATCTCAAATTTGATATACTTCAGCATCAAATTTGAATTCACAGAGCCAGCAATGAAATTTTCAAAATTCAAAAGCAAAATTCATCATCAATCAGTGATGATTCAAATTGCAAAAAAAATGAAGAATCAATCCTCAAACCCTAGCCATATTTCTCCACTTCCAATTTTCACAAAAAACGAGTCCATGAATGAATTACTTTTTGCCCAAAGCATTGTTTTTATAATAAAAGATATCTTCTCTCACACACTTTTCACTTACAAAAGACTTTGCTTTATGTGCACATTTGAAATATAATAAACTATTATATTTCTCTTCACTTTAATGCTGAAAATGACCCTTTTATTAAAATAATGTTATTCTGACACATAGGGTCCCCATTTTATGAGCTTAGAATTTAAAACTTCTCAACTCGGTTCCAACGAGCTATAACACTAAGATGCCCAGAATACATTCCCAATAAAAATGGCAACCTTAGCCGATTTAATTGAATAATAATCATAATTTACCCATCTTGCGAAAACAACTAAGGAAGCATCATAATCAAAATCTCACAGCACAAGAGTGATCTTGATGATGAAAGATAATGAATGAACCTGACAAGGTGACTTATTAAAAATAGACGCTCCCTCTAAGAATATTGGAGTCCAAACCGGAAGCCGAAAATAAAATCTGAAAGCATCATATAACTCCTTTAAATCCTCTGAGCTCAGTAGAACCATAAGTTGACTTACTATAAATAGTAAGTCCCTCAAAAAGGGGCCAAAACCCACAACAGGGTCCTCTAATCACCAATATTAGCCTACAAGGACCCAATGATAGGCTAAATCCACTAACTCCAATGCTAGCTCAAAATGGGGACATTACAAAGTGGGAATATAAAAAGACAGAGAAGGGAAACAGAAGAGTCACAACTACAACTTTAAAAGAAGGATTGGAGTCTCATTTGGATATGCTTAGTTTTATGAATTTATTTCCCTTAGAGAATCCAGGAAGCTTCATCTTTCGGTTCTGAAACTTAAGGACGGAAACCTTCAGGCTTTCTCGGTGGATTGGACGGAAACCCAGTTCATCTCCGAGGTGGATTCACTGCAAAGTTCACCATTGTATTTACAGGTTCTTGATCATCCAATCTTGTTGTTACATTTTGTATTTCAGATTGGATTATTTTGTAGTTTCATCGTTAATGTATTACTGTTGTATAATACGATAACATTTTTCTGAGAGGTTTATTGGAATATATTGTTGGTTACTTCTGTTGAACCAATATTATGCATGCATGTGTTTGTTTATATTTTTGAGATATACATTGAGAAGTATTCAGGGAAATATCCATCCAGGATACTACAATGGTATTAGAGCCAAAAATCTTGCCAGCTTGTGAGGTTTTTCTTCAAAAATAGATTTGCAAAGATATATTTACAGAAGGGTTTTATGAAGTGATTGTCATTTCGAATAGTGGCTTTACATATTGAAAAACATCAGATTTTATAGAGCTAGCGGACAACTAGCCTCCACATTCAGCATTAAAAATAAAAATAAAGCCACCTAGGAAGCGTCCAGGAAGGAAGCTCACATTTTGGCATTAAATCAGTTTAAGTTGATATCGAGTTGGATATATTTCAACACTGCAAACAGATATAGAGAAGTCGGCTAGGATCTATGTGTGTTGGCGGCTCTCTGACTAGTGATCACTGTCGTAATTCCTAAGTCGCACAGCTAGGCGACGTGGTATCGCATTGGGTGTTGGCCCTTCATACGCACAGCCCCCTTGAACATGGGCGCAAAGTTAACATTAGACACAGGGAGCTAAGGGAGACTGGATAAATATCGTCCCCTTCTCCCATATTGGGACTGTTGATCAGGGGAGACTACACCAGCACCTCCCCAAACACGTCTGCAATCATCTCAGACTACGCACGTAGGCATTTACATTCTCATAGACTAGCGGAAGTATAGGAGGCCTGACAGAATAGTAACGGGATTATAGACGTGACTGGGCTCTCATGCGCATTCCCGTGTTAGTGTGAACACAGCCAGGACACCGAGTTGAGCTTAGCATTCACGGTGATTAAGGGAATGTCATTTGCATTTGGGAAACGATAGCCTCAAGGAATTAACGACAGACAACCATTCGTTCTGGACTCCACATGAGGCAAGGGACCCCCGACTCTCCTTTCAGCACACACGCCAGCAATCAATTCTTGACTATTCTAAATTCGAGACATCTGGTATACCCCTGCAGCTATCTCGCACTAGCTTTTATACACGCCTTGGAGTCTACTGTGGTCATATGCGAGCAGGGAAAGGCAATTCCTATCAAGGCTGAAGTCACGCGCAAATACAACAGTCATCGCGAGTTAGCCAAGAAGCACCCAGTCACGCAAGGTAACGCAGTCGGGTCCTGGTACCAAGTCCAACACCAGCCCGAGTTGGCATTGGACGGGTGACAAAGCAACTTGAGCTCACGCCACCACTGCTGAAGTCTTAACCGTGCGCCCAGGTTGTACACAGGGAGTCAGTGTTAACATCAGGCATTTCTAGTGGATCAATATACACTTCATTGTCATCAATAATCAGGCAGTTGGGATATTACAGTGATATTACACGTCTTGAAGTCTTGGGAGGCCTGCGACCCGTATCCAATACGGGTGGTGTGTTTGTTCTCAGCACACATGACTGTGGTGCGTAGGCATATTGGATTCTGGGAGAGTACATTCCCCACCGCAACACATACTTCTGTGAGCATTCACAGTCGGGTGGAATATACAGTTAATAACAACAGCCTTTGACGACAATTGATGAAACATAAAATATCAGGTTGTGGTCACAGTCAGTTGCAACTTATTGGTGAAATCACTGGATTGGCCTGTGAAATTGTCTTTGAGGTTGCCTACTCTCTATTGTGTACGTGCGGGGTGTAGACCTCTAATCACTGTGTGTAACTGATGATTGAAGAGAGGCCATTTTGTTGTGTCAAACATTTGTAGTGGCAGCCAGTTGATATTAATATCGGGGTCTATAGCTGGAGCCATAAGGCATGAGAATGGTTGGTAATTATGCACAAGACGAGATTTATATCCTACTGTGATGATCCAAGTCACTGAAGAATCAGAATCCAGGGCTTATTATCTATGCTGTATTCACATTGATGTTGAAGTAAGCAAGCTTCCCAATACAAATGTTACTGTAAACAACGAGATACACAGCCATCGAGCCAGGTTGGCCATCATATCTCCTTTTCCCTGCATTGTTTAGAAGACAATAGTTGCTTGTGGGGGATAGCTTTTGAATTTATCAGGGAGTGTATAGAATCAATGGCATTGTTTTAAGCATTGGAGGAATAAGTTGCTTCGATTTATATATGTTGTTGAGTTGTTTACTACTAGAAATTTATCTCCTCACGTTTGGAAATTTAAAGATCTTGTGGCATGAATGCTTGGAGAATTTACATTTCAAATAATCCAACACATAACTAGCAGCAGTATTCTTGAAGCGCAAGTCATTAAACCCGTGTTGTTTCATACTAGGGAAGAATTACATGCACCTTGAAATAACGAATAAACCAGGACCAGTAAACTTCAGGGAATACCACAGTCAGTGTTAATCAGAAATATTATTGTGATGACAGCATTTCTCAATTACAGAGGTTGATTCAATCTATTGCAGGAAGCTTAGAGGAAACTGAATAATGGAGACCTTGGAAAGTCCCATATTCTCGAAAGAATTCAATGACACGTTTTACGGTGAGCAGCTAAGGGACATACGGAAGGAAATTGAAATAGTAAATGAGTTATGTTGTCTTGGATGGCAACTGGAGGAGCAGAAAACTATGGGAAGTACGCTTGCCAAATTAGATAAAATAAATTCGTATATTTCTAGGATAGATCAATCTGATTGCAGGCTCTTCAATTGGGCTATGCACCCCTCAATGGTTGCGTTGGTCCAACGCAAGTTGATGAATCACCCACATAAAGACGTTAGTCTTGCAGTCGCCTCATATCTCAGTGAGATCATTCGGATTACAGCCCGTATTACACCTTATACCGATTGCATTTGGAGACAGGTATTACAGCTAACTGTGGACAGTTTAGGTGGACTGAAAAATGACAGAGATCCTACCTTTAGTAAGCAAGTAAAAATATTGGAATTAATGGCGAGTACTAGAATTTTCAGTCACATGTTGAATCTCGGTTGTGATAAGATGGTTCAACAATTATTTCAGTGTCTCCTAAGTAATTTTCGGAAGCGTCATCCAGATAAGGTGAAGACTTGCATTAAAACTATCATATCCTTGATCTTAGATGAGGATAACGACATATGTAATCAATTGCAATCAGAATTGTTGGCAATCTGGAGAGGAGAACTAAAGTACTCATTCGTGGCATGTGAGCTCTCAGCTAAATTGATTAAGCTTCAAGTTGAAAGATTCAAGAATTTATTGACTGAAAATGAACAAGTATCATTAGGCTTACAGGTTGCAGGGTCTTCGGTAATGGGCAAGGACCAAGCGAGAATAGGGCAGATTTGTTTTATATGCCAAAAGGGTTGGTCACAAGAACATGTTTGCGATATTAATCAGGAAGAAGATAAATTGCAGCCAAGTGATAATGAAAACATAGCTTTGAATACATCTCTTTCAGGACATGGTGAGGAGTGTTCAAAGCTCTACTTTGGTGACTTAGAGGCTGAGTTTGACAAGTTTATGGTTAAAGGCTGTGATAACCAATTGGAAGCCTTTAGCGATTCGTGTAATAAGGAATCGTGTGATTTCTTTAGCAACACCTCACTTATGCATAATTCTAATATGGATGACCCTTTAGGCAGTATATCCCAGAATAACAATGAAGAGAAGCATGCCTTGAAGAGTCAGCTAAAAGTCAATGACGATGCCATTATTGTAGCTCTTGTTCACCATGATAGCACTCACCAGATTATTGAAGATCTTTAGAGGGAAGCTCAGAAGGAGAAAGGACAAGGTGGTATAAGGATTGGATCTCTTGTTGCAGATTTACAGAGGATCAAAACAGCATTTGAGGATTGGAAATCAGAATATCTGTGTTTACTTTCAGATCGCAATTTCCTATTGCAGGTTGCTGGAAATTATGCTGAGCAGTTGAGGGAAAAGGAGGAGGAGGTTAAGAAGCTCAATAGAGAGCTTAGTGTTACTCAGGGTACTTTGGAACACACACGTATTGCTCTTTAGGAAGCAAGAAATCAGATTGTTGCCTCTAGCCAATACAGGGAGCAGGACGACAGGGAAAGGTCTGAATTCTTTCAGGAGCTTGATAGCATATGATAGACTTATGACTTGGATAGTTTTCCCAAAAGATCTTTGGGTCATCCAAATTTTCTTTGAGTTAGACCACTTCCAAGCGGTCGACAATTCCTTGTTTGAGATGGGTACTGATTTGACATTTGATAATCCCCTTTTTGAGCTAGATGAGAAAGATATTTCCTACTTCCATGATGAGGATGAGATTGGTTGCAGGATTTGGGACCCAGGGTCAATTACTAGAAATGAGTCGTGGTCACCAGATTGGAGTAGCAGGGTGAGCTCAGTTGTTGAACAGTTTGGTTTCTACATTAGTAGTTCAAGATGAGCAATTATGTCTTATTGCGTGATGGGTGACATGCCTTTCCTTGCGCTATCTCTCACTGATGGAGAGATGTTTCGTGTT
Organism: Chamaecyparis obtusa; assembly: GCA_027943335.1. Taxonomy (NCBI): domain Eukaryota; kingdom Viridiplantae; phylum Streptophyta; class Pinopsida; order Cupressales; family Cupressaceae; genus Chamaecyparis; species Chamaecyparis obtusa. The sequence continues at coordinate 737,180 of BSBK01004554.1, forward strand.
GGTGAGCATCCCTTGATTTGTTCCCCTCTTCACATAGCCGGGACTCCACCACATTACCGTACCGACTCATCCAGTGCTTATGGTAACTTTATCACCACGCATTTTGAGCATGATGATGACAATTGGGTAGAGTTTATTCAATACGGAATTGTTGAGCTAGGTATGATGATTATGCTTGATGGTGTGAATTTTTCACACAATGGTGTGCATTGTATGACTCCGAGTATAGAGAGACAGTTATGGAATCCTAATGCTGATTCAGGATTTCCAATGGAGTTGGTTAGTGCATCACATTATGGCCAAATTGTATGGGATGCATTTTGTTTTCCATTTAGCCCACCTACGGAGGAGTTTCTTTTCCGATTATTGCCTAGGTGTGGGATGGGTGATTGGTTTGGTACACTTCCCTTCTTGAAGGAGGAAGCCATGTCCAGCAGTCTTGATAGTTTGCCTCGTCAGTGCAGTTTCCGATTCAGGCTTTAGATTAGAGGGACAATGTTATGGCATTGGACATTTTGGGCAATTCACTCATTTTGGGCATGGAACGACAGGATATTTCAATCAGCTGGGGAGATGGATGGCCCTTGTGTTTGTGGGATCCAGGAGGGATATTCTCACGGTCGGTACTGATTCAAGGAGCTGATTGGTATGAGATTAGGCTTCCCCCTTCATTTGACCTTAGAGGTGCCTGTGATTTTAGTTGGAGTGAAGTTCTCGGTTGGATTGAGGGTTTTCTCACAAATGACAACAGCACAAGGCAGATTGATTCGATTGATCAGGCACATGGGGTGATTTGGGATCCCGGCATTAGAATGATTAATGCATTGTTGCTGTGTGAATGGCTTCACAAGTTGGGGTATATTGTTTGTTTCAATTTTTCACGACAGATTGGTGGAGCAACTTCCTTGAGGTTGGTATGGGATCCAGGTATTATGGTCACAGCATGCAGATACTGATTGCTTGAGGGCAAGCAGTCTTTGGGAAGGGATGATTTGTAATGTCCCCTTTTTCAGGCACATTATTTCGTGCTACATCGTTAGCCATTTCATCTTGATCCGGTGGGGTAACCAAGGAGTTATAGGGATCGGTGTGGTTTTTGGCCTAGGTAATTTCAATTTCAGGCCAATCAGAGTAGTTTCCACAGGGTTTCCAGGGTACTTACTATTTATAGTAAGTCGGCAGAGTTTAGTTTTCTTGGCATTTTAGTATTGGACTTGGAGCATCTCGCCGAGAGCTTTCCGACAAGCTATCACACATCATCTTCCGAGTTCATTTGAGCCTCTGTTTTAATGCCAGAAGATTCCTTACTTTATTATTATGTCACTTTATGACTTAACAGTTATATTTATTTAAAAGTGACCTAAAGTGGGAATATGAAAAGACAGAGAAGGGAAACTGAAGAGTCACAGCTGTAGCTTTAAAAGAAGGATTGGAGTCTCATTTGGATATGCTTAGTTTTATGAATTTATTTCCCTTAGAGCAGGAAGCTTCAACTTTCGGTTCTGAAACCTGAGGATGGAAACCTTCAGGCTTTCTCGGTGGATTGGATGAAAACCCAATTCATCTTCGGGGTGGATTCATTGCAGAGTTCACCATTGTATTTACAGGTTCTTGATCATCCAATCTTGTTGTTGCATTCTGTATTTCAAATTGGATTATTTTGTAGTTTCATCGCTATTGTATTGTTGTTGTATAATATGATAACATTTTTCTGAGAGGTTTATTGGAATATATTGTTGGTTACTTCTGTTGAACCGATATTATATTGCATGCATGTGTTTGTTTATATTTCTGAGATATACATTGAGAAGTATTCGGGAAACTATCCATCCGGGATATTACACCTATTCACATTAATTATAGTTGAGCTTAATCACCTTGTAGATGCTTGATTTTTGGTTTTCTTACCAAATACCTGCATTTTTGCATAGATGGTCTTGCAACATAGCCTATAGACAATTTTCACTCTTACATAATTCAACTAGATTTGTGTGGCAACATTTACATCATAGGGGAAAAAAAAAATTCAAAATATTTTGATAAAGAGAACCAAATAAAGTACAACTCGTGACACCGGTTTCTAATTAGCCTTGTAGTTTGTGCAAGGGTGGACGATTAGGAAGCAGTCTTTTACATCCACCATTCTCATCATTTTCCAGCACCATCATTATTATTATTACTATAGACTACAAGGAGACTTTTCTCTTCCAACAAAGTCACAATTTGGTTGCTTTTCTACATAGAAGCATAATTTGGTTTAAAGATATATCAAATGGATGTGAAGGGTACCTTCTTGAACATTGATTTAGTGAGGTGTGATGAGCCCAACTGGCTCTCTATAACAACTGACTTCTTTCTAATTTAAATTGCAATTGTCTTTTTGTATTTTTGAGACATGAATTTAATGAATTTTTCCAAATTTTTAAAATAACATCAACAGCAATTTTAATTTATTACTATGCTCACAAATGATGAAATTTAACACTTACAAATATTCAAGACAAAACAATTAATAAAAGGCACCTTCGAATGTAAATGCAGTTGCAACCTTCTCACAAACAACCCTTCATATTAATAAGTCTGCTCCTAAATCCATACGCAGCTGCTTAAGGGAATCACGCAGCCCCTAGAATGTTGATTTCAACCTACATAAATAATGATGCAGCCTTTTAACAATTGCCAGACCTCCAAGCAATGAACGTAGCCACTAAAACAAGCAAACACTAACATTGGTGCAGCTCGTAACCACCACTCAAAAACGAACCATTCTCAGTAATTCCAATTCCATACAGCATGTGCGGCTCCTGCAAACATTGTACGGCAGTTTGTATTGGATAAATATTTGCACAAATAAATCTGCCATTACATTTCCTTCATTATTACTCCAATTCTGATTCAATGAACAAGTCTCGAATGAGTTCTCTCCAACAAATGAAGAGCAAACTCTTCAAACCCTAGCTTCCCACAAGAATTTTGATTTCCTCTTCAAAACAAACTTCTTCCAACTTTTCAATTCATGAAAAATGACATAAGGTGAATTGTTTTTGCCCAAAGCATTGCTTTTATAATAAAAGATATCTTCTCTCACACACTTTTCACTTACAAAAGACTTTGCTTTATGCGCACATTTGAAATATAATAAACTATTATATTTCTTTCCTCTTTAATGATGAAAAAAAGACCCTTTCATTAAAATAACCATATTCTGACACATAGGGTCCCTGTTTTATGAGCTCAGGATTTAAAACTTCTCAATCCGATTCCAACGAGCTATAACACTAAGATGCCCACAATACATTCCCAATAAAAATGACAACCTTAGCCAATTTAATTAAATAATAATCATAATTCACCCATCTTGCGAAAACAACTAAGGAAGCATCAAAATCAAAATTTGACAACACAAGAGTGATCCTAATGATGAAAAATGATGAATGAACCTGACAGGGTGACTTACTAAAAATAGACGCTCCCTCCAAGAATCTTGGAGTCCAAACTGGAAGTCGGAAATAAAATCTGAAAGCATCATATAACTCCTCTAAATCATCTAAGCTCAGTAGAACCATATGATGACTTACTATAAATAGTAACTCCCTCAAAACGGGGCCAAAACCCACAACAGGGTCTTCTAATCACCAGAATTAGCCTACAAGGACCCAATGATAGGCTAAATCCACTAACTCCAATGCTCGCTTAAAATGGGGACATTACAGTCCTCCCTCCCTGAAATTGCTTGTCCCCAAGCAATTTTTGAAAACAAAACACAAAAGTCCACCTGGATCCCAAGGATAGAATGGAGTAATGTCCCTATCATCACCACACTCCAGCAAAAATAATTCCAACATCAACAGCACCAACTGCAGCATTTGAGAAACTGAACTCAACACTCGAATTGATGATGCTGAGATAGGAACATCACATGGGAGTAACTCAACCGTGAGTAACTTACATGGAAGCAACTCAACTGGCAAACTGGACTTGCCCCCAGTCTGTGTGCCAACTAAACTATCATACCAGACATCAAACGGATGCACTGATGAACTTTGCAACTGGTAGATATCCTAAACATGAGGATCAAAAGTGAAACTAAAAGTACTCTTCACTGTGTACACCTCTGTAAACTGCTCAGTAAAAACTGACTGGCATCCTATAAAATCTGTCTGATAACCCGGTGTACTAAAAGAATCCCAATCATCATCATCATCATCCTCACTCATCACCTGAAAGGGATCATTGTTGAACTCAAACAATGGATTGTCATAAGACATAGTGACATCCGCATCAAATAAAGGATTGTTCACAAAGTGAACAGCTCCCGCCAGCTGATCTGAATAAGATATTTGTGAGTTGTGGGAGACATGATGTGTAACCTGCTCTATCTGAATGAAATCATGCCTCTGTAACTCCTCTCTATCTACCGCAAAAAAGGACATAGTGCGTAGACTCCCCTCAGCGAGACCAAGTAAAACACACTCCTTGCCTTGGTACTCAAATGCTTCCCTATCCTCATCCTTGAGTCCCTACAAAAAAGGATCCTGGAACCCACCACCATCGGATGACAACGTTGAGTCCACACCCAAAGTCTGATATAAAAAGCCAAAAACACTGCAGTACCCAACATCTTCACTCTCAACATTAGAGTTATCCGTGATGCTAGTATCAACATCATCTATTTGAGACCCCTCTGCTAACTCCGGCTGCATACATGACTCAATGTCATCGCACGAATCACCTACATTGTGGCATGAATCTATGTCACCTGACTCATCTATAACACTCCCATCATGAGTGTCATCATTGGGTAGCTCCATGCTCACAACCTCAATACAGGAAAAAGACTGATGTCTCCTGCATTGACTCCACTGTTATTCCTAACCGGTTACTGAGAGGGGGAGTGAATCAGTAAATACTATTTCTATTGCAATTTCACACTTGTACAAAGATTCTTGCAAGATAAACAGAATGTAAACAATCATTCACAAACAGAAATAGAAATACTCAGATCAACACATCATGTATACGTGGAAACCCTCGGTTAGAAGGAAAAAACCACGGTGAGATAGAGCTCATAACTTCACTACTGCAGTAATAAAGATGCCCTGTTAGGAGCTTACAAAGCACTTTGCAAGAGTGCTACTCGGTTAAGGGTTTTGGTAGAAGATCAGTTGAGATCTTAACTCTGATAGAAGCCGCCTTGTTAAAGGACTTTCAACATCAACAAAGATGTTATCCGGTTAAAGGATTTATACAAAGAACTTGTTAGGGTTCACCCTGATAGAGGGATTTGAATATGCTTTCACAAAATAAAAGCAATGATCTGAATTGGCACTCTTTGTCTGATTAGATCATACCTGTTGATCTTCCTGTTCTGCCTGGCTGTTGATCCTTTCTGCCTTTCACCTCTGTGACTGTAGCTCTTCTCAGAAGATAACTCTCTCCTGCTCTGTATAATCAATAACACTTTTCTTGCGTCCTATGACCTGTATTTATGCAAAATTTCATCTCAATGAAATCCTAACTCATAGAACCGCTAGGCTGTAAACTCGACCATAAATCATGCAACAACAAAAAGCTTTGCGTTCTGATCTTGAGTTTACCTTGAAACATCCGCGTAGAAATAAAACTAGCTCTTGTTAGAAAGATAAATTCAGTTCTAAACGGTGGATGCCCCGCATATTCTGGTTTTAACTTAAATAGCTCCGCATTCACCGATGCGGATAGACATGTTGACCGGTATCAATCTTATACCCGGTCCATCCCTGTATGCAATATAAGATCGGTACGATGTACTCTTCGGTCTACTGGTGCATCTCCTCTGTTTAGTCTACCGGTGCATATACTCTGTTTCTAGTCTACCGGTGCCTATAAAGTAATACAAGTGATCTACCGGTGGGAATGGTGTTTGCATCTATCTTCACTAATGAGAACTTAAATTTGCTAACATCCACACTGCGACTACTGTCATAAACATCAGAGATCATATACTCCTCGCAGTCCTCAAAGATAACACCATCATCTATGGTGTCAAAATCCCTAGTGATATCTACAACATCCTCCACTCTCACCCTATCCACAACATCAACAACAGGCTCAGGATGCTGAAACTCAGTACCACTATCTGTCAACAAGATAGGCACATCCACGTGTCCCTGTAAGAAGCCTCCAACATCATGTGTGCAAATAGGACTAATGGTTGTCCTAAGAACAAGGCCATCTCCACAATGATCAGTGGCTGCTGAAAACTCATCATGAAGATTTCTAGATGTCTCACCTGCGAGAACATCTCGTTTATCTTCCTGCAGTCTTTGTGCGGGAGACTTTCTAAAGATGGAAACCATGAAACTAGTTGCCCTGTCAATAGTGGTTGGATCTGCAAGTTGGGCTTTTAGCCTTTCTTGTGTTTGCCTCAATTTCTCCATTTCATTTTCCAAGGCACTTGATTGTTTCCTGTAACATGACACATTGCTAGACCGGTTCCCATATTTACCTGATTTTTTGTATTTATCCATGACTGAAATAAAACCAGAGTGTTGATCACTCACAAATCAAACGTGGGAACTCAAGATTTCCAAACCCCACAGGATGGCAAGAAACATGCTCTGATACCATTGTATTATCCCACACTAAGATATTGCCTTAATTCTGATTTTGGTTGTCAATTTTGAATGTTTGACATTTTTTCAAACACTTTGCAGGCAAGCTTTGATACCACTATGATGAGCCCAACCGGCTCTCTATAACAACTGGCTTCTTTCTAATTTAAATTGCAATTGTTTTTTTGTATTTTTGAGACATATAAATTTAATGAATTTTTTCAGATTTTTAAAGTAACATCAACAGCAATTTTAATTTATTACTATGCTCACAAATGATGCAATTTAACACTTACAAATATTCAAGACAAAACAATTAATATAAGGCACCTTCGAATGTAAATGCAGTTGCAACCTTCTCACAAACAACCCTTCATATTAATAAGTCTGCTCCTAAATCCATATGCAGCTGCTTACGGGAATCATGCAGCCCCTAGAATGTTGATTTCAACCTCCATAAATAATGACGCAGCCTTATAACAATTACCAGACCTCCAAGCAATGAACATAGCCACCAAAACAACAAGCAAACACTAACATTGGTGCAGCTCGTAACCACCACTCAAAAACGAACCATTCTCAGTAATTCCAATTCTATACAGCATGTACGGCTCCTGCAAACACTGTATGGCAGCTTGTATTGGATTGATATTTGCACAAATAAATCTGCCATTACATTTCCTTCATTATTACTCCAACTCTGATTGCATAAACAAGTCTAGAATGAGTTCTCTCCAACAAATGAAGACCAAACTCTTCAAATCCTAGCTTCCCACAAGAATTTCGATTTCCTCTTCAAAACAAACTTCTTCCAACTTTTCAATTCATGAAAAATGACATAAGGTGAATTGATTTTGCCCAAAGCATTGCTTTTATAATAAAAGATATCTTCTCTCACACACTTTTCACTTACAAAAGACTTTTCTTTATGTGCACATTTGAAATATAATAAACTATTATATTTATTTCCTCTTTAATGATGAAAAAAAAACCCTTTCATTAAAATAACCATATTTTAACACATAGGGTCCCTGTTTTATGAGTTCAAGATTTAAAACTTCTCAATCCGATCCCAACGAGTTATAACACTAAGATGCCCACAATACATTCCCAATAAAAATGGCAACCTTAGCCAATTTAATTAAATAATAATCATAATTCAAAAATGGCAACCTTAGCCGATTTAATTAAATAATAGTCATAATTCACCCATCTTGCGAAAACAACTGAGGAAGCATCAGAATCAAAATTTGACAGCACAAGAGTGATCCTGATGATGAAAGATGATGAATGAACCTAGCGGGGTGACTTACTAAAAATAGACGCTCCCTCCAAGAATCTTGGAGTCCAAACCAGAAGCCGGAAATAAAATTTGAAAGCATCATATAACTCCTATAAATCATATGAGCTCAGTAGAACCATATCATGACTTACTATAAATAGTAAGTCTCTCAAAACGGGGCCAAAACCCACAACAAGGTCCTCTAATCACCAGAATTAGCCTACAAGGACCCAATGATAGGCTAAATCCACTAACTCCAATGCTCACTCAAAATGGGGACATTACATGAGGTTTACATGGGGAATCCTAAAGTTTAGGCACTTGTGAAAATAGGATTTATAAATAGATAATAATAATAAATTAAAATGCAAAAGAATTAAAATAACATTTAATATAATAAAAATTTAGTTACGTTCAATGAATAGTCAAAAGGTATGAAATGAAAAGTTGTGACTCCCTCAAACATGAGATATAAAAGGGAGCGAAGAGAACTTCATTTGGGAGGGGATAGATGGGAAGAAAAGGAAGAAGGGAACAAAAGGAATTAAGGAAGCATTAATGGAAGAAGAAAGGAATGTGAAGAAGATAAGTGACTCCTTCAAAGGGGCGACAATGATGGAAGGGTTGTGACCCTTTCAAAGGGTGGTAATTGTGAAAGGTTGTGACCATTATGAAGAGGTGTGACTTTGGTGTTCTCTATCAAAGGGAAAAATATTTAAAGTTGAAAAGATATACAAACTTTGATTGGGCTGGTTTAGTTGATGCATGGAGATCAACTATGGCTTTATTTAGGTGTAGAAGTATATTAGATTCTCCCCCTTTATCTTTTTTCATCTTTTATTTAAGTACAAGTCAGTTTAGTTCAAGTTCCAGCTGCTTTGTAAAGATCATTCATGCTTTTAGGGAGGAGAATTGATAAAGTCCAGGAAGAATGGTGTAAAAGTCCCTTTGTGTGTTACCAACAATATCACATCAACTCACTGACTTATATCCAACACAAAGTCTCTAGTTCGCAGTATAAACCTTGGGGTTGCCTTGTTCAATCACACATTCGCACATTGTTTACCATTTGAGATTTCCTTGTTCAAGAGAGGATAGAATACTTGGTATTTAATTCTATGTTGGCAAGTGTCACAAAACACTCATATTAGACTTTGACCTTGAAGAGAAGGATTATCTTCATCATGTCAAAAGATTCTAATCATTTATCAAGTTGACTCTACCGAAGTTTGCATTTACTATAGGTGGATCTATGTTGTGTTATTTATATAAGTTCATGTATCCATTTTGTACAAACTGTTTGGGCCACGTTATTTTTCCTGGTTAGGACATCCAGGCAATTGGTTAGTGGGGCACATGGGGCTTCATCTAATCCATTTAAATTCCTCGAATGAATACTGCAGAATAAGGTAATCAGATCAGTTACAATATTCACCTTGCTTAGCCTTCTGAATAACCGAAAGAAAGGCTGGGCTTAGGGGTTCTCATACAACCCTTCCATCTTATCCAGAAGACTATGTGCAGGTGCAGCCAATTTTGTGCCCTAAGAGCATGCTGAACACTGTTAGAATTATATGGAATCTCTAGATAGACTTGAAGAGGTCCTATTGCATTCTATTTTTTTTATTATCTTGCTTGACAAGTCAGGGTCACAAAAACTGAATTATTGGGATCATTATGAGCTCTTGATTTTGTGTGCGAGGAGGCAAGGCATGCATGTATATTATTTTCAAAACCTTGTGCAAGGGCAACTATCAAGTCTACATGATACAATATCCACTTTGTGAGCCAATCAGGAGGATGCAATTTGAGCTCTCCATTCTATTTGAATATTTTGTAAGGCAGTGTAATAAGTTACACTGTTTGTAAAAAAAATTTTGCCTTGTACTGTAAGGTATTTTGTCAAACAATTAGTGTGCATATAGCATAAAGGAGTTCGCTCACAGTTATATGGTTTTCTTTTCATTGTGTCTCAATGTATCAATTCAATAGATAATCATAACACCAATCAAACTTTACACAGTGGAGGCAGCCTTGCTCAAAATGGAATGGATTTAGATTGCTGCACTAAAATTCATTAACCAAACTATCCTAAAGAACACAGAACTATATGGCTGGAACTAATATCAATCTTCTTCAATATTATCCCCATGAATGTGCATTTTGAAGTCACATGACAGACAAAAACTCCTTAATCCAAATCTGAAATCATTCAAACTCTGACCTCATTTAACAATGCGATTGCCTGAGATACACTTGGATAGCATTGATTACATATAAAATGGCTTTCAATCACTGTTACTTCTGTTAGGAATAATTGAGAATTCTGGAAGCTATACTCTCTATGGCACAAAGCTCATACAGCAAATCTGTATCTCACAACAGTACCTTGATCTTTATTGACTTTTTGTCTTCTTATTGTGAACAGCAGCAGATATGTAGCATAGCTTTTTAATCTCCAAACTTCCACATCAATGTAACAGTGAGCCTTGGATACTCACGATATAACCAATGACATCCTCCAAAACAAGCTTAGCTGCTGCTCCCTTTGCCAGAATGAAGCTATGATCTTATTTATTGCAGCAAAACTGGAACACAACGAAGAGTGTAGTTCTCAGATAATCTTCATTACAAGCTTTTTGTGCACAACTAGGAAGTAGCATTACTTGCAGCAACCAGAATTAAGAACAGCTTGACTTATTAGTTATTACATCAAGTTTATTTGTAAAACTAAAAACCAATCAATATTGACCTTATTTCTTGCTCAGAATTTCAGATCTCAATCGATACCATGCAAACAATCCTGCAATAGAATATAAGTAGCACACTATAGGAAATAATCATCCCTTAAAAAACTTCAAACCTTCAATCTAGTGCTCTCATATGTCTCATAATTTTGAAAGACTTTTCCAATCAGCAGGCACTGTAGCACGGTACCGTAGCAATGGTAGAGATTACTGTAGCATGCTTTCAAAATTCATAAAACCGCAAAATCTTCACAAAACTTTGTCAAATCTTTACCAACTGATCAAATAAGCACAATGTGAATTCTGCAATGAATCCACCCAATAGGCTGAATGGGTTTTTGTTCACACAACTGACTCACCCAAGGGTTTTCATCCTAGGGCATGCTAAACCTGCAAACACAAGCTCTCCAAAAGTCTCCAGGAGAGAATATCAAATCATAAGCATGCCTTGAATGAAACTCTCATTGTTCTTTTATAACCCACTTAGAAACCCTTGGCTTTCCCTTTGCTTTATCTCTTGATCTTTCTTTCCCCTTGTCTTTTGATGTCCCTTCACTTTTAATTTAATTTGAACTTCAGGAAATAATAAAATGACTTTATTAAGATTTCATTTAACTCAACATTAAAGTCACTTTATTAAGTTAATTAAATAATATTACCCTTATGATTTACTTTTGAGGGAAAATATTAAATAATTGAATTAATTACTTTTATGACCTTATTAAATATTTATATTCCAAGGTCACATTAGAAAGGGACATTACAGGTGGGCATTCATAGCTTGTATTATGACTGGTCTATGATATTCAAACTTATGCGTTGTGTAGGGAATAGATGCATGTATCTCCTTTCCAAGGACACAACGAAGAGTTTTGGTGTCGCTTTAATCATTGCTTCTTCTTCTTTAGACACCTTCTCCCCCCTCCAAGAGTTGCAACTACTCAGGCATCCCTTGATAAACATTAATTATGTAATGTCCCCTTTTTCGTGAGTGTCATCTTTCAGAGGATTAGCCTATTTCCTAACTCTCATAGGCTAATGGAGTTGTTCATAGGGTCCAATTGGCAGAGTTGGAGGCCAATTCTCACTCCCGGGCTCAAGAATGCTAAGGATTGATCTTCATTTGAATCAGATCGACACACTTACTATTTATAGTAAGTTTCTATTTTGGGTAAGTCAAAGTTTCTATCTTTAGTAGGGCACTTCAGTAGTTTGCTAGTAGTATGGAATTATGGTGACATTGACGGAGCTTCTACTTTGGGACTTACTATTTATAGTAAATCAAATTATGGTCAGAGCTATTTCTAGCAAGGGCACCCGGACTCATGGTATACACAGTGATTAACTCATTCGTCAATTGGCTCAATTTTAGGGACCTACTATTTATAGTAAGTCAGCGGATGTTAGAGAGGGACCCTTGCTATTTTTAGTAAGGCAAATGGATGCACAATGGATACAATGGTTAACTCCCAGGTTCAGTCGGAATTGAGGAATAATGATTAATGATGTAGTTATAATGTCATAATTATTATTAAAGTTATACTTTAATAATAATTGACTATTACAAGCATATCATTTATAAATTAAGTGCACTTTATTTAAAAGGGAGATATAAGTGTTAATAAAGTATACTTTATATTGTGCACCAAAAAGAGTGATTATAATTGAATTGCAACAAAAGAAAATGGTATCAAAAGCTAAGTGTTTTTTAAGTTATGAGAAGTACTTGTGAAGATGTCTCTTGGAGAATTATAAAAAGCCAAGGCAAGGGAAAATGGATTCATTCATGACTTGTGCATTTGCTTTGTTTGTGTGGAGAAGAAATTGAAACAAGGGTTTTAGATTTCAAGCTTGAAGAATTGTGAATTATTCTAAGTTTTTTAGCATAGTGAATTGGTGAAACACCCAACGAATTATGCCAGATGTTGGCTTCATGCAGAGGCCAAGAATGAATTTATTCTTGCAGAATTAAGGGTTTGAATGTTTCATTATTTACCAGAACAGTTTGCAATGATAGAAGGAATTGGTAGCCCAATTAATATCAGAACTACTGTATAAAGAAAAGAGGATAGTTTAATACAGATTGTAGTCAAATGAAGACCTGTGTTTGGTGTCCAAGGAGCTGCAATTTACCTATAGGCCACGGCATATATATATGGGAGGCAGCGGTTCAGTTTGAGGGGCCGAATTTGGCAGTGTGGGGGTCCGTTTGGTGTGGAGAGAGCCTCCAATATTAAATTGCAGGCCTTGGCGTTAGTTTATACATATTTCTAGAAGGCTGTGATGCAAATTGGGGCATATTGAGAATGCTTGTGATCAGTTCCAGGTTTTTATTTATTGCAATTAACAAATTCTCAATGCATTTGATTATCATTGTATATATATTTCAGCTCCTTGAATTGCAATAAGAGGCATTTCTTGTAAATTGCCAAGTACTTGACAAAATGCCATGTTGAATATTAAACAAATTTGAATGGTATTTCATAGTTGTTTGCAAGACTAAATCAGAGTATTGGTGAAACCAGCTTTATTAGTTTGCATGCAAAGTGTTTGACAAAATGTCAAACATCTAAAAACTAAAGCAATTCAGTGTTTGTCAAAGTTAGAACTCGTCGGGGTTCTTACAGTGGTATCAGAGCAGTTTCCTTCCATCTTGTGGGGGAAGCTTCTTACGTTCTGGACAAAGGGTTTGTGTGAATCATGGGTAAAACAAAATTTATACAAGATCTCATGCCAAAGCTCATGCATGCCTTTCAAAATTATCATAATGCCTTTCAAGATTACAATAAAAATTTATTTGGGCTTCTACAACATCCGGAGATTCTAGATCCTTTGTTTGTGAAGAAAAAGGAGGCAAACACTATGTTTGAGGGAGCAGCCCTTCCATGTGTGAAAGATGGTTGCATGGAGTTTCCCAGTGTTGACACTCATGATTCAAATGTTAGAAATAAGTTATGTGAGGCAAATGTGGGCAAAGCAAATATGATTTCATAAATCAAACCTGGGAAAATGAATCAGAAAATTCATCTTTTGGTAATAGGTCCTGGGATTGCGACTTACAAGAACCTACAGTTACATTGGAAGCAGAAGTGGGTGTAGAGAGGGTCAGAATAGCAGCTTCCTCTTTACCAGTTGAGCTAGCTTTTGAGGTACATAGTAGCAGTACCTTGGTTGATGATGTGTGCACTAATGATAGCACACATGATGTTGATCACGAGGTGAGCGTTGCGGATACAGCATCCTTTCATAGTGAAGATTTTGATTCTAAGACCTTGCATGAGTGTCATGAATTTCAAAGACATCAGTTGGTTGGGCAACTAAAGGTGAATGACAGTCAAATTGCCATAACCATTTAGCATTTTGTTGCTGCTCGCCAAATGTTGGCTACCTATGGTTGGAGAACTCTTATGACTAATGAGCACTATATGGTAGTCTTTCCCTTGCAGAGTTTCATACACTTCGAGAAGTCATCAGAATACTAAAACAAAATTATTTGCAGCTATTGGCTAGCAGAGACTACCTTCTCGAGTGGGGTTGCACTTGCTATGATGCGCTGAGGGGAAAGGAAGATGAGGTGGATGAGCTCACCCATGAGTTGGGAGTGACTAGGGATTCATTAGAGAGAGCACAGTTCGCCTTCCATGAGTCTGAGTCATAGATTGAGGAGCTTACCGTGGAGTTGAGTCGGTGTAATGTCCCCTCTACTCTAGTTAGTTCTTAATTGGATGATCCTGCAACAACAAAGTTAGTAGAGACAAAGAAAGTATGAAATAGATATAAAATTAAACAATTAGATCTACATATTCCTAAGTCCTATCAATTCCCAAGAGTAAGTCTGTTAGATCGGGCTTCCTAACCCTTGAGAAGGATCCTCTTGCTTGAATGACATAAGATCAATTCTAAGTGATCCCTGGGTTATTCAACCGTCTTCTGTGGAGTGCATCCTCTAGGGTCTTAGGAAGGCCAATATTTGGTTCATTGCCCTTCTTGGGAGAGATATCCTCTACTCAAGGCTTTATATATGCATATGTGGCCATCAGTATATACTGGCTATTGAGGATTATATCAATCAATTGGAGATTATATCAATTTCAATTTGGCAACAAGACTATAACAATCTCGAATTGCCATTCCTTTGGAACCTTTGGAGTTTATATCAAACTCATAATTAATGTTGTATAAGAATAGTATCCATATTACAGATGAATATATGAATCATATTGGGAATCTCAACATTAGTATACAGACTACAATGAATATAAAAATTATATTTCAGAACTATGAGTATCAATGTTAATATACATACTACAAATGAATATAAAATTCATATTTCTGAATTGCAGATGAATATAGAATTCATATATCAGAATTATGGACATTAACGGTAATATTCAGATTACTGATAAATAAATGTATAAGACTCATATTCTCGCATTATGATTTAATGTTAATATTCATATTTCAGATTAATATAGAATTCATATTTTAGATACATGGATATTGACGATAATACCCAGGTGTGGAGAATTATCAGAATTTATTTTCCAAAATTATAAATATCCCATTTATAAGCTATACCTCCAATTTCTTTAGTGTAAATGTTCTGAATTGGTGTACAGGGTAACACTGGTAATTCCAGTCAATAGTGCTGACTGTAACTCACGCTGGACATGAGAGTATTCTGCTGTCTAGAAAGCTTAAGGATTTAGCTGAAAATGTTATATGTCCTTCCTTCTTCGATTACAATATCCTTGTTCGAGTCAGCACTGCCATGTCACCGTCTCAGTATAGTTGACACTACCTATATGTAATATGTTCTTTGTTATCTTATGCGATTCCTTTATTGCTCTATATTTTTGGACGGTTTGATGTTATCTATATTATATCCCCTCTTTCACATTAGTATCGGCATATATATGTCGAGGAAGATGGGAGGGGTTGTGTAGAACAATCGCGACTTAACAGTTGTCGACTAATGATTTAATTTAATATGGTTTGGTTATATTGACCATACTTCTTACATTATCAATTAATATAATTTGTAATATTTTAAGATCTATACATATATATATGTATGTCTGTATTATACATGTCAATATAATATATTATATATTATATTATATTTATGTATAATATTTGAGTATATGTATTTATATATTTATAATATATGTATATTTAATAAATATACATATAAAAAATCATTCCAATTTATATATGTGTATTTGATGGGATTTAAATATTATTATGATATTAATTTCACAATTGTATACATTACATGGATTTAATCAAGGGACATTGTAGTCGAGCACAGTCTTCACAGACTATAGGCACAATGTAGTTCTCTACAATGAGAGTTGGTGATGACCTTATACCCACGGGTTATAGTTGTGAGTCGGTTGAGGAGGTAGCTATTGTTATCATCCAGGTGCAATTTATATAATTGAGATGGGTGCATCTATTGAAAGCAGTGGAGAACCACATGTTGCAAAGTCATCACGACTTCTCAGATCCACACGGAGGAGTACTCATCGCGACTTCTCATATCCACACATAGAGGATTTGATGATGCATCAGTGTGGATTGGTTCCGAGGTTATACCATCCTTTGTGAGATGGGTATTTGTCATATGTTATAGATGGGATCAGTGATTGCAAGTTGGATTACTTGCAAAGTCAACACATCCATAGGAGCCTAGCAGAGGATGGAGATAGTGGTAGTGTTATAGACACATTTGGATGTTCTTATCTCCATAGTAGAAATGGATGTGAGTTCAGTGTGCTTTGGGACCTGAGTGATGACAAGGTTAGCAATACAATTTGGGCGGGTCTCATTGATTGGCTTCACCACTTTGGGCATGGTGAAGTTGAGTTCAGCGTTGAGCAGAAAAAGTCTAGGGACATTCTTCTGGGCAGGCTTCTATTCAGAGTTTAGGATCCTTCTAGTGCATCGGGATTTTAGACAGAGCTCACTGAGGAGTTTCCAAGAGTTTACACATTGAGGGGTGCCTACTATTTTTCCTCTGATCCTCATGGGCATGATCCCTTTCAGATGCACAGTTTAGTTGCACACGGGTCGGACCGAGTGTGTGACAGTTCACCTTGCACAATTCTAGGAAGCAAGCTTTATCAACCTTCCGAGTTGCTTCCCTATGAGATATTCACTCCTGCGACATCTATAGCCGGATTTGATTCAGCTCAGTAGGTTCTGTCAATTATTCTAGTGTTAGTGTTACAAGAGCTAGTTGGTGATCACAAGGACATTACATGACTCTATGGGATCCGAGTGGATTTATTTGTTTTTTGTTTCTGAGATTGCTTGGGGACAAGCAATTTTAGGAAGGGTGGACTGTCATGTCCCCTTTTTCAAGAGTGTCATCTTTCAGAGGATTAGCCTATTTCCTGACCCTCGTAGGCTAATGGATTTGTTAAGAGGGTCCAGTTGGCAGAGGTGGAGGCCAATTCCCACTCTCGGGATTAGGGATTCTCAAGATTGCTCTTCATTTGAGTAAGATCGGCACACTTACTATTTATAGTAAGTTTCTATTTTGGGTAAGTCAGAGTTTCTATCTTTAGCAGGACACCTAGGAAATTTGCTAGAAGTATGGAATTGTGGTGACGTTAACGGAGCTTCCAGTTTGGGACTTACTATTTATAGGAAGTT
The DNA here is from genome assembly GCA_027943335.1 of Chamaecyparis obtusa. NCBI lineage: Eukaryota > Viridiplantae > Streptophyta > Pinopsida > Cupressales > Cupressaceae > Chamaecyparis > Chamaecyparis obtusa. The sequence continues at coordinate 754,462 of BSBK01004554.1, forward strand.
GTAATGTCCCCTTGTCAAGTTGCTTTGAAATATTGGGACAATGTCTTATGATGTCAATTGCGGAAGACTTCCTTTCATTAAAGACCTTACTCACAATGGTAATCTTAATGCTATGCACAATTAGATGGTCAACTATACTTGTTGAAGCCTTGATTTTTAGATTTGATGTGTATTTGGGATGTAACTGTAATGAATTATTGATATAGAACATGAAACTCAAATATGTGGATATAGTTTTGCAACACATAGTTTGAAAGGCTTATCTTGGTACCAAAATATATGCTTCCCGTATATGTAAATGATATAAGCATGATGTTCAAATATGTAGTTTATAACCTTGGTTGATATGTTGATGTGAATTTTGTTTCTCACGTTAACTGATGTAAAGATATGGCCATCTCTGTATGAATATATATATATATAGATCTCCTTCTAATTGTTATTAGACTTTATCTTATGAAAAAATGATGAGGTTGCCAATGGATCTAATATCTCTGAGTATCTCATGGTTCCTAAGAATGCATTGATGCAAGCACTTACAATGTCGGTATTGTCTTTGTAACTATGGATATGAATCTTCAACAAAAACTTCAAAGACACTGCACCTATGTAGTGTTGATCCTCTAAATGAAAACATAATCTCCTTCCGTATAATCTCCTTGTGATGGCCCCTTTTCCAGGATAATGAGCAATAATAATAAGGTTGAAAATACAAGATTAAAAATGTTAATAAATTAATAATAAAATATAATTATAATTATAATAACAAAATAAACATAATTATAATTAATTTGATAAACTTATGATAATCAACAACACTATTAGGTTCTACCCAGTTAAGGGATTTACCTTAGGCCTATTAGGACCTTTACCCTATTAGGAGTAGCCTTGTTAGAGAACTTTAGACACAACCTAATGTGCCACCCTATTAAAAGATTTACAATAAGGACCTGCTAGGATCCACCTGGTTAAGGGATTTTGATTGTTGCAACTGTTAGGGAATAGAAAGAATCATATGTAGAATAGCACTACCTCTGCTTGATCAGATCCACTGAAGCACACAATCTCTTCACAATATACTTAACTCTACTCTGGCTTGATCACAACTCCCACTTTACAACCGCACTTGCCCAACACACAATCAACACGCTTAACTTCCAACTTCATCCATTATATACTAAACTATTAAGCCCACTGCCTTAATCAAGCCCTAATCTAAAATAGATTTGAATTTCAAATATCCTGCTTACATCCAACGCGCCACAAAACAAAATTCAATGTACAAAACACTTTTCCAAGACCGCGTCGGCCAATACAATGATTTACATAGAATTTTGTGTCAAGGGGTCAAACATGTTTTAACCAAACACATGCTTCCTCTAGAATCTTCTCTACACGCTAGCATCGAACAATATGATGCCAAATCATCACCTCCAATCATGAAGACACGTCACTAGATCATGACTAACCCAACCGATTCCACCGCAACCTCAACACCAATCACCGATCAAAGATTTAACAACTGTTGCTTAAGAACACAAACACTTTAACCTATTAACAACTCTGCCTTTGCTCACTGATCACCTGTCCTTCACATCTGTCACTCAAATTAGTTGCAATCGCAGCCATAGTTTCTACATACTGTCAACAACCTTCTCCTGTGACTGCACCACAAAACTCATCAAAGATTTGACAAACCAATGAAATCACCTATCACCTGTCACTAACTGTTCTAGCAGTTGCACTGTTAACCTTCATCTGATCGTAACTTGCTTATCAGTCTATATCAATAGTAGCAGTCATGCATTTAACATTCAGAGACATCCCCAAGTCTCTCACAAGAATCGCTACAACTGAAACTCATCGCAAGACCTTGATTATCATTGTTATACTTAGCAACATGCTAGGAACACTAGGTCAATACTTGACATCAATGACAACCCAATAACTGATCATCATGCAATCAAATTTGTATCATGACAAAACCAGAAATCACTTACCATCACTGCATCAGTTATACCAACAATCTCCTCCTTTGGCATTGATGGGAACACTCTTTTCCTCTCTCCAATATGATACATTGTGCACAAACCTAAGCAACACGAGGAACAAAAAGATGTTCCCACTTTTGTATTACACCTATTCTGCAATTACTCCCCCTTACATTGAACTTCTCTCATCTACACTTCTCTTCTACAACTCTGAACATTTTCAAACACACATTCTCCCCCTTTGACAACAATGTCAAAGGCGCCAAACACACTTGATATCTGCTCTGTTGAACCTGACTAATCACAATACATTACTACATAGACGGCTCCCCCTAAGGAGTAGTCCCACAACATCAATCCAAACATAAAGATATTCACTAGATACACTTGGATTGATGCGACTACATCTTCTTTTAATTCAAATCAGATAGGGGAATGACCCCCAACCTACCTCTTAGATACTCAAATGTATCCTTAGGCAATGATTTAGTGAAAATATCAGCAACCTACTCCTTAGTTGGCACATACTCCAACCTCACTTCCTTTCCCTGTACCTGTTCTCTAAAAAAATGGTATTTGATAGCTATATGCTTATTCTTAGAATGCATCACTGAGTTTTTTGAATTGTTAATGGCACTACTATAGTCACAATAGATAACCATTGGTTCAGTTACATTCTCCTGAATTCCTTCCAGAATCTATTTTATCCATACTACGTGTGTACAATTAATTGCAGCCACAACATACTCAACTTCAGCTGTTGATTGAGATATACAGTTCTGCTTCTTGCTTGTCCAGGATACAAGCCTATCTCCAAGAAAGAATGCACCTCCACTTGTGCTCTTCCGATAATCAACATTACTTGCCCAATCAGCATCAGTAAACACATTCAAAGAGAAATCACCTTTATGTCCATACAAGAGACCATAGTCTTTAGTTCCCTTAAGATATCTGAAGATTCTCTTCACCGCAACCAAATGTGATTCCTTAGGATTAGAAGAAAATCTGGCCACTAATCCAACTGCCTAAGCTATGTCAGGTCTTCTGTGCACCACATACTGTAGCTTACCGATCATGAACCTGTAAAGTGTCTCATCCACTTATTTAGATTCATCTTCTTTTGACAATTTGCAACCGGTTACCATAGGAGTACCAACCGGTTTTGAGTCTTCTAACCCAAATGTCTTCAATATCTCTTTCACATATTTGGACTGGTTGATGTAGATACCATCTTTCATTTATTGAACCTGCAATCCAATGAAGAATTTAATCTCGCCGATCATAGACATCTTGAATTCTTTCCTCATCTCATCTACAAATGATCTGCTCAACTCTTCATTGCCACCAAAAATGATATCATCTACAAATATTTTTGCAATCACCAACCTGTCATCTTTCTCAGTCTTCAAATACACATTACCATTATCACTTGTCCTTAGAAAACCAATCTGAATCAAATATGAGTGCAATCTCTCATACCATGCCCTAGGTGCTTGTTTCAACCCATGCAAAGCTTTCAGTAATTTACACACCATGTTTTTACCTTCTAAATTAGCAAATCCTTCAGGTTGTTCAATGTATACCTCTTCTTCCAATACATCATTAACAAAAGCTGACTTAACATCTATTTCATATACCTTGAATGCTTTGTAAGTAACATATGCAAGCGATATCCTTACAACTTCAAGTCTGGCCACAGGTGCAAATGTTTCATCATAGTCCAAGCCTTCCTCTTGTGCATATCCTTTGCACACCAATCTTATCTTGTTCCTTACCACTTCACCTTTCTCATTCATCTTGTTTCTGAAAATCCACTTAGTACCGATCACATTCTTGTCCACCCTGTTGGCTAAAAATTTTGTAAGCCGCTAAGACTACACTTTACCAAATTGTAACTTTAGGCAACGTCTCATGAGATTTATCTCTCCTCTCAGCAATAGGGGAGGCTCCCTTCTTACCACAGGTGGCTTCAGTAGGACTTCAACTGAAATTAAATAAAGGGGTGATTCTTCCAATCTATTCCTCTTTTTTCAGGAAAGATTCACAAGTAACAACTTTCTAACTCTACAAAGATCTCCTACTACTACGATAATACTAGTGACCCTGGAATTGACGTAAGAACAATACCAAGGGTAGCAGTTTACTTTATATATTTTGTAGAATAAGTACAGGAACCCAAAGTCTCCTGTGATTATCCCAAATTAGGATTCTAGTAGAATAACCAATAAGGCACAAAGTCTCTTACCAGATACTCTCAAACTTAATAAAAATACCTACAACTGAAGCCCAAAGTCTTCAGTTCTAAGTAATTGCAGCCACTACCAACTATAACAATCTGTCCTCCTGCAGCACAAAGTCTTCAAAAGTTCAAATTGGCTCTAAATGTAATAGGCAACTCAAAGTCTGCACAATTAAATTCAAATCCCTCTCGAGCAAAACTCCAAAACTCACAATCAATATCCAGAAAATGTCGTCACATAACACCTTGAATCAACACAAAGTTTGAAAGCAAGTTGCCCCTTTTATTGAAAGCAAACTGATTTACATCCAAGCACAAAGTCTTAGAGTGCACAATACAAACTGGCAGAATTTTCTTGCCTTGCCAAAAGATGATTATTTACAATGAGCTCCCTCCTTTATATAGGAAAAGAGGAGAAAGAAAGGTGAAGAGAAAAGGGGAAAACCCTGAACCACCTTGACTTATTCCCTAACTAACTAATTTTGACTTTTTCAAAGTTGCATACCTAATGCACTTGCAACCTAATTACACGTTACAACTTTGCACATGATACTATCACATGCAATTACATATGTCAAATACAAATTACAAAGATATGATGACAATATTCTAAGTGCCTGACAAGACACAACACCTATTACATCATCCTTCATTTGTCTTCATGCTGCTACAAGATGTGTGATGGTTGATATGCTCTAGTTAGGTGAAAGCATCTTGATCTGGAACAGGAACCTGCATCCTTGGTTGTCTCTTGAGAAGCACATTTTTTCCATTTTTGCCTTGAAAGAATTCTTTCTGATTGTAGTCTTTCAAAACTTTTTGGGGAGAAAGATCCAATCTTCTTATCTAGCTTGTATTCTAATTTTGATTCACTTGATTCCCTCGAAGTTGAATTTCTCTTAAGGGTGGCCTTTGAGCTCTCCTATGGGCTTCTCTTTCTCTTTGTATCCTCTATCTTTCCTCACGTTCCAATCTTTCTCTAAGCCCCCTTTCAATTCTGTGTCTTTCTCTTTCAAATTCAATACCAACTTCCTCCTCTTCCTCAAAGATGGCCCAAGAAACTGTGTAGTGAGTGTCGTCTTCTCTTTGATTCCAAATGAAAGCCCCTAAGTCTGAAATTATATCTTCCTGCCTTATGTTTATATCCAAACCTGGTTGCATAACTGGATAGTTAGCATAGGAAGGAAACACCATTTTAGATCATTCTTTCAATTTTGCCTCTCATGTTCCAAACTTTCTTTATTCTCCTTTTCAATCCTTTGGGCCTTTACTTCTTCCTTTTCTAGTGTTGACTAAAAATTCTCTTGTCATGGCAATTGATATGCCTGAGTAGCTGTGACATAAAGATTCCACAAGGTAAGAATATCTTCAAGTGATGAATTCATTGCACTTTCTGGATGCACAAGAATGAGTTTTGGGATGTTATGAACAAGGAAAATGGCTGGAAATTTTGGGACAGCGAAACGGTGGATGGGTTTGAGCTCAAAATGGTCACTTATATGGTGAGTAAAACCCAAAAAATGAGTTTTTCAAAGGGGATTGCATATGGAGACAGCGAGAATTATGGAGGATAAAAAGGTAAGCAAATGAATGGATATCATTTCTTCTTATAATGGAGTTGAATCAACCACCATTATGAGTTTTAAGTCATATGGCAGTGGTAAGGACAGCGGTTTATGCAAGTGGACTTTTCGAAGGATAATACACATATGAACTTATTCTTTTCTTCATCATAGAACGGAGTTTTTAATCCCGACTGCATATGCAAGGAAGAAGAGACTCTTGCATATGCAACTTAAGAATGAAAGATAGAAGTAGAAGAATCACAAATTTAAACACATGTAAATCCAGAAATGAAAGTTTACATGTTAACAAAATAACTTGGGAAGAAAATAAGAAAAAGACTTTACTTCAATCCTCAAGAAAAAATCTTGGGCAAAATCTGAAATGAATCAATGAATTTTCGGATTTATGAAAGCTGGGATTTTAAAAATATATATAAATCTCTTTCCTAGTCTTTTTCCTTCAATTTTGGATAGTCAACATGCATATACAGCCAAGTGGGAAAGAATGAGAGATAAAATGCCAAGAAATAGCAACCATTTTTACTATTTCTTTGTATATGCAATGAGGAAGAAAAACGGCGTCTAGGGCATAAATCCAACCAAAAATGGTAAAATAAATCCATGAAAAGAACAAATAACTTACCAAAATAAGTTCATAGGCTGAGAAAATGATTGAAGATGCTTAAACCCTCCTTCCATGAAGCGATTTTGAAAGAAAAATGATCAAGAATGGACTGTTTTGATCACAATACATATGTTGTGTATTACAAACAGCATATGCAATGCATATGAAAATCAACGTCCAAGAACTTTCAAAGCTGGAAACACTTAGTTTGAACGCAAATACATATGCAATGCACATAGAAAATGACGTCCTTAGGGATTGCATAAAAAAATGTTGTTTAAGAGTGCTCTTTACACATCCTTCAGCATATGCAAAGGCTTGGAAATTCAATGCCCAAGAAGACATTTTAAAAACATTCTTTCAAAAACTCATTTGCACATGTCAAAAAGTATATGCAAAGACATTAAAAATCGATGTCTTGAGGTTATAGAGGCTGAAATGCACTTTTTAAAATGAGTTTGCATAAGAGTTTAAAGCATATGAAATCCACTTTAAAATCGACGCCCTAAGTAGTTCATTAAAAACGTTGTTTTAAATATTCATTTGCACATAAAAGAGCATATGCAAAGCCCTCAAAATTCGACGTCCAAGGAAAAACACAGCTTGGAAGAGTAAAAACATACAAAAACAAACATGTAAATGTGTTTAAGAACAACACCCAAAAGCTGGGCATTAAAAACGCACTTTTCATGTGCCTTTGCATGAGTTTAAAACATATGCAATCCTCTTCAAAAATGACACCCAAAAGGAAGGAATAAATACGCTGTTTTAATAGGGAGTTTGCACATGTAAAAATACATAAAAAGATATGTATTTGGATTTAAAAACAACACCCTTAGTAATTCTCCCTTAAATACGCTCTTTTCAAGTGCATTTACATATTGATTAGAACATGTCTTTCATGAAGAAAAAGCCACTTGGAGAGTTTTAAATACGCTGTTTTCAATATGCAATCGCATATAAAAATAACACTCATAAAGGATAAAATACGTTCTTTTTGAGTTCAACTGCACATTCTTATAAAACATGCTTTTGGTTTAGAAAAAGTCACTTTTACATGTTTTACATAGGCAATTGCATATAAAAACAACGTATTTAATGTATAAAAGACTTAATTTCAATAGGTGGGTTTTAAAAAGTGTTTTGCATGTTGATGATATGCAATGAAGAATAAAAACCACACCTTTTTGAACTTAAGTGTTTTAATTTTAATTGAATTTAATATATAACTATAGTGTTTAATAAAGTAGCATGAAATTAGATTATTTTAAAGCTAATTTCACGAAAACATTAAAAACTATAGTCAAATCAACTCGAAATGAGTTGAAATTTAAAAATAAACTTTAAAATCCATTTAATATATATTAAATATAATTCAAACACCTGCAATTGATTTTGAAAACCCCACCTTTTAAGGATTTTTAAAGAATATGCAGTTAGCCTGAAAACCCCCACCTTTTACATCATAACTTGAGTTGTACAACTCCGTTTGATGTTTAACTTAGCTCAAAACGAGTGTATTTCAAAGGGCTATTGGCTCAAAGGAAAAAAAAAAAAAAAGCTAACAAGGAAAAGAAAAAGAAAGAAAAAGACTTAAAGAACGCGTGAAATGTGTGTTATAAAGAGTTTTTCAAAGATGACGAATTATCTTTATAACGCTTTATCCAAAACATTCAAATCATAGAGGATACTCCTACGAATTGACAAGAAAATTACGTAGGGTTGCTACAATTTTGTGATGTCAAAATTGAGGACAACACACCAGTCTAGGTACTAATGTCCAAGTTTTGTTCTTCTCAATCTACTCCAATTCTTCTTCCATAGCTTTCACCCAATCATCATCTTTCAATGCATCTTTCACTATTTTGGGCTCAAGTTCAGATAGCAAACATGTACTTTCTCTTGCTTTTCTTCTAGTTAGAATACCATCATTTCTATAACCAATAATTTAATCAAAGGAATGATTCAATTTCACATACCTTGGCAATACCGATTGAAATCTAGGGGTATCTTCAACCACTTGTATCGGCTCCTATTTATTAATTTGTCTCTCCATCAATTCTGTTGTAGCGTCCTTCTCAACCAGTTGTACATATACAAACCCATGATAGTCTTCAAGTTCCTTCTTGTTGGATTCATCATTCTGCTTAGAGAGTTCATGTACTCTTACATTAGCACTTTTCACTATCTTATTTATTCTCTTGTTCAAGCACTTGTAGGCTTTGCTTTTGGTGGAATATCCTAAGAATATCCCCTCATCACTTCTTGGGTCAAACTTACTTGTATTTTCATCTCTCTTTATGTAACATCTGTTAGCATTAGTTGATAAACCGGTAAGATTGCAACCGGTATATGGCAAAAGAGGTATTGTCATTGATTGAAAAAATTTATAACCAAGGATACCAGAGATAGACACAGCTAACTACAGTAAGAGCGAGGAAAAACTGGTTTGAAAACCGGTGACACTGTGCAAATAAGAAGAGACTATATCTACTACTAACAATGCTCTAACAGATCATCAGAACAACCGGTCACCAAGGAAGGATACAAGCGGTAACCGGTAACAGGAACCAAGGAAAGGATGCAACCGGTACAACCAGTGAAAGGGATAGTGACAGCTTAAAAGTTCTTACCTGTGCACAACCTAAGGATCTTAACCGATCAAGTGAAGATTTCCTCACAACTGATGAACCGGGGAAATTCATAATCGACAAACAGTTGTCTAACTCATTGACCGAGATTTGTTGCACAAAATCCGAGAGACTTTGAGTTATCAAGACAATCGGTACAAGGCGCAATTGAAGGTTTTTATGTCGGAATCTTAAGCATTAAAACATGAAGATATCTCTTGTGAAGGAAAGCTTTTGACACGCATCTATCGTTTCTTTCATAAAGCGGATAAAGCATGGCATGCATCAGATGTTCTTTCAGTGAACCGATACTCCATTGGGCAATGGATCCGAAGGTGATCTTCAAATAGGTCATGCATGTTAAAAGCAAATAGGGCAAGAAGTCTATATATTCCTATGCCCGTTAAGAATATATTTTGCCCTCATTCTGCCCGAGTAAAGAGTGAACCTATACGCTGAAGAAGCTAAGGTAAAGAGAGGAGAAAAAAGTAGAGTGTGCAAAGAAGCAAAACAACGAAGGAGAACATACCTGCAGAGACCGGTGATGATTCTCAGTTGAGTATAACAATGATCTTTTCAGGCTCAGCAAAGCCATCATCAGAAGATCAAACCTTCTATTGCTCTCTGATAATTGCAATAGCGAAATCTCAGTATTTTGGGTGGACTTTAACAGGTCCCTTGTATTAAATCCCTTAATCGGGTGACATCTGTTTAGATGTTCTAAGTCCTCTAACCAAGCAGATTCTAATAGGCCTTATTGTATCAAATCCCTTAACCGAGTCGCATATAACAATGTGTTTGTAATCCTTTAACAGGGAAGGCTCCTTACAGGGCGCACTTCAGAAGAGTGCAAAATTTGTGAGGTCTGCTCACACCGTGGTTTTCTCCCAGTTTGGGTTTCCACGTGATAATTCTAGTGTTGCCTATAGTTGATTGTTTGATGCTATTTTTGTGCTAGAATTTGTTCTACTTACAGTTGTAGTATATTATATCAGATTTCTTTTAAGTTTTAATAGGTGCTGATTCGCCCCTCCCCTCTCAGCACCGGTTGGGACCATCAATTGGTATCAGAGCCTAGTTTCTTTTCTAACTGCTTAACTGCAACAAGAAAAAGATAAGATGACGAGAAAGTAAGGACCAAAGTTTTCTAAGGAAAATTTTACTTTGTGGTGCACCAGAATGAAGCTGTACATGAAGACCACCGGAGATCAATACTAGACTCATGTAATCCATGATTACACTAAACCCACCGGTACCCTAACGCTTGATGAACGAAAGATCAGGAAAGAGCATACAGCTACAATGGATATGATAGCGAGCACGCTACCCGATTATGTCTATGCAGAGATTGAAAATCTAGATACTTCTCACAAGATGTAGGCTAAGCTTCAAACAGTGTATGGTGGTGACCCACATGTTCAAAGAGCTAAGGTAGAAAGCCTTAGAGGTAAATATGATGATATGAGAATGAACGAGGGAGAAGATATTGAGCTATATAGCAATAGAATCAAAGAAGTGATGAACTCCATCAAAAGCGTTGGAGGAACACTGAGTGAGGAAGATGTGATGAGCAAAATACTGAGAACGTTGAGGCCTCAATATGATATCAAGATCTCAGCTATACAAGAGCTCAGATCAATGACCACTGCTCAAGTCACTCTTGACTCCCTGATCGGTAAGTTGACTGCATTGAATTGAGCAATTTCGATAACAGTCTACCCATGCAAGAAGCTGCTTTTAAATCTTCTATTAATACCTCTTCCACCAAGAAAGTAAGAGAAATCGGTAATAGCTCTACCAGTAAGATTGGAAGTTTTGTTGAGAATCTGCTCTCTGAAGAAATGGAGCAAGATGAGTTTGAAGCACTCATCACTAGGAGATTTCCAAGAAGAAAAGGGAACTACAAAGGTAAACTTTCACTAAAATGTTTCTCTTGCAATAAGATAGGACATATTGCTACAAGATGTCCAGACAATGATAATAAAGAGAAGAGCAACCTGTTGATACCTTACCGGTTACTAAGGGGGGGAGTGAATCAAAAAATACTAAAACAATTATTTAATATTTGCAAAACAGATTCTTGAATGCAAAGTAGAAAGTCAACAGTCATTCACAACCCTAAACTGAATCACACAGATCTACACAATTATTTGTACGTGGAAACCCTCGATTAGAGAGAAAAAACCACGGTGAGACAGAGCTCACAACTTCACTAGTTTTAATGAAGGTGCCCTGTTAGGAGCATACAAAGCACTAGCTATGGTGCTACCCGGTTAAGGGATTTTTACAAAAGATCGTTTAAGATCTAAGCCCTGTTAGGAGCTACTTAGTTACAGGACTTTAAACATCAAACAAGATGTCACCCTGTTAAGGGATTTTTACAACAAACCGATTAGGTTCACCCTAATAGAGAGATTTGAATATTCTTTCACTACTGATAAATGTAATGATCTATTGTGACACTGAATGTCTAATTAGATCAAACCTCTGTTCCTTGTTAGCCTGGCTGTTGAACTCTGCTCCTTTTGTGCAGCGTTTCTCAAAAGATATCTCTCCTCTGCTCTATGCAATCATCTAATTTCAACAACTTATCTTGCGTCCTATGACCTGTATTTATACAAGAGATTCTCCGTAATGAAACCCTTAACTCATAGAACCGCCAGGCTACAAACTCCGCAATAAATCATGCAATCAGCAAAAAGCTTATGCGCACTGAACTGGAGTTTACCTTGCAAGACATCCGCAACAATGAAAGCTAACTCCACTTCTAAGCGGTGGATGTCCCGTATAATCCTGCTTTTAACTCAAACTGATCCACTAAACCCGGTGCGGATCTTTAGGCTGCTTTAGACCGGTGTGACCTTTTATCTGGTTCAACTTATGGGTACTGAGACCAGTGTGTGTTCTTACTGGTGAGTATTATCAACCGGTGCATACGTTATGTTGCTTGTCTACCAATGTCGACTGGGAGTAGTGAGCGACCGGTGAAGACCGGTGGATATGGTTTTGAAGAGATACACTAACGACAACTTATTCCAACAATCTTCCCCTTTGTCATTGGTAGCAAAACCATACACAAAAACCATTTGCACTTACTTCCCCTGCCTGAGAGTTCTGTAGAACACTTCCCCTATCTAAATGCTTTGGTGTTCTTCTCCTCTGTTTCTTTGTTTCCTCACATTCCGCTCTTCTTCTTCCTTCTATTTCTATTCATTCTTGGTAGATTGGCTTCTTCCCCTTTTTGCCACCAGAGGACAAACGGTATGGCTTCGGTTACATTTGAAGTTGTGTGACTTCGGTTACATTTGAAGCTGTGTGAAAATATCCTTATAGATATTCTTGGTTGAATGCAAAAATGGTGCCCATTGATTGGTTATATGTTCAATGTTGTGTTGGGCAGCTTTGAGAGAGACGATGATGTTCTCCATATCATCGACAATTTTGCAGTCCGGTTCATTGATCAAAACATAAGTTGAGGTAGCTGTCTGGTGCATGATATCAAGGGTTGGGGCCACAAACATCTGGAAGCCAACTATGTCTTGAATTCTTTTGTTCTTTTCTTTTGCAGTCTTTCTGAGGACTAGAGTAAGACTAGTCATTTCTCTGCTGAAAGCTGTAGCCGTTTTGGTCTTGATGTCAAATTGGTTGGACAAAGCTTTTATGTCTTCTGAAGTCTTTGTAGCTTTGTCAGTTAAGTCAGTCATGAAAATTTCAAAATTTGAAGTTCTGCTTAACAAATTTTCTACAAGTTGTATCTGTTGTTGAAGAACTTTTAGATTATTTAGCAGAATAGCTTTGATGTTTGCAGCTTGCTTGTGAAGAAGCTCCACTCTTTTCTGCGCATAATGATCAATGGCCACTGTTTCTGGATCAGTCATATCCTCACCGATGCTTGTAGTCAACATTTCCAGCTAATCGATGATTGGTTCATCTTCATCGATATCAGCATCCGGCACAAAGTGATACAGGATATCTTTTACTTTGTTCAGAACCATATCCTGTTTCATTTTAGTGAGCTCTTCAGCTGTCTTGTTGACATTTTGCTGATGTCAACTATTGTATCGGTTGCTTTGCTCCTTTTTGCTTTAGATTCTCCTAAGGTTGTGATTTTTATTTTGGAGGAGCTGGCGAGAGTTTCTAGATCCTTCTCTCTACTCGGTTCTGGTGCTTTCGAAGCTTGCTCATGTTCTTTTTCATCATGTTGATCTGTCTAGTTTCCCTCTTCTGGTCTGGCTTCTTGCTGCTGAATGTGAATCTCAGGTATAGCATCTTCTACTTGATGTGAGGGCTCTTGTGACTGCAGCTGTTCTTCAGCTATATGAAGATCTTCAGTAGGGATCCCTTCGCCTCTTTGATCTGATCCGTCAGTAGGAAGATTGATAGAAGTCTATCCCAATGTAATCGGTTCACTAGAAGTGAACTTTTCTGTGATGACTTCCTGCTCATTAGATGTCGGGGTCTGTGTAGCAGTAAACTGAACAGGTGGATCCAAAATTTTGGTGGTGTGATCCAGAGGACCTGTTTCTTCAAGGGAACTAAAATCATACTGCTCCCAGAAATCCAAGGTTTCTTTAAAGACTTCATTCTCATAACCATTGAGAATCTTGGTGACTCTGTAATTTGTGTCTAGATTCATAGATGCAGCGCCTAAAAGAAGTGAGACACTTTTATCGCTCAAGCCAGGTCTAGCTTTCTTTAGTGCTTCTTTATTGATTTGAGAATTTCTCTCCAGACCGGTTCTCCATTTTTCCTGAAGCTTGTCATTCAATTCAAGAGGAAACTTGCCTCTATAATCTCTGGGTGTTTTCATGAAGTCTAGAAGACTTTCAACAAGAGCTTTTTCAATTGCCCGTTTGTCTTCCTCAGCCAACATGCTATACCATTAGGCCGCATTATCTATTTCTCCAAAATTGGTAATTTCAGCTATAATGTCATTAACAGTCATGGTGTGAACCTGACCTTTTTCTGGAGATACAAGAAGGGTAGGATTTGTCGGTTCACCGATAATGTCGATGATGACCGGTTTCTCTACTCCGAGTACTCCTTTACCCTTTCCGATGTCACGAACCGGTGGAGCTGTTGCCTTTTGTCGTGCTTCTTCCGCTTGTTGCTGTGTCTAAATAAGGTTGCTCCAAATGGCTACTCCGTCAGCATGGACTTTCTCGGTTTCTCCAATTAGCAAGAGGTTTGTTCTTTTCTTTAACAGGAAATTATGCTAGTGTAGTTCAGCTTGTTGACCCACTTCTTCTAGGGTGAGGTGATTTTGCACTTCTAGCAAAGCTTGTATCCTTAGCTCTTTTTCCTTTTCCATAGAGGCTTTCCACCTGCTTTGAAGATTATTCAACAGATCCTTGGGCAATACTATCTGACGTTCTGTAGGGCTTAGATCGAACTTATACATGCATTCAACAATAGCGTCTTCAATTTTCCTTCGGTCTTCATCATTTGCCAAAGTATATCTTCTATCAACATTACCCATTCCTCCGGTTTCTTTCAGTCCTGTTATGAATTCATCTATTGTTGGTTTACCTTTTCTTGGTGGATCCACCTTTGCTTGCTTACCGGTCCTCTTCTTTCTTTCGCTGAGCGAAACTGTATCCTCCAAATCGGTTTCTTCTGCTTCTTGCTCCTATGCGCTTGGCTCCTATTGAGCTTTTCTCTTTTGAGCTACTTCCGGTTTCTTCTTTGGCGTGGGCGATCTTTTGACATAGACATTTTTTATCGGCACTTGCTTTAATTTCTTCTCTATCTCCTCGTAGGTTCCAAACCGTTGAGCACCGAGATCCAGGTGTGCATTTTCCAGGGCTTCTACATACACCGTTGCAAATCTTGTTGTGATTTCGTATCCAAACTCAGGTGCGTACTCGTTTCTTGGTTCTACTGCTTGAATGATGCAGGCGTCAGTAGACACCAGAAAACATACCTCCTTTTTGTATTTTTCAACAATAGTTGATAGGATTCTTTCTCTGGTATGCAATTTTAGTTGAAATGTATTGAAGTGATTGGCCATTTCCTTATCAAACTGATCTCCCAGTTCATTAGCCATATCTCGGATTTGCATCATGACCGGTCTATCTGTTGTCCATGTTACTTTTCCTTTCCCGGGAAAGAAATTAGAATAGTAGAAGTATAGACAAACTAGGAGTGTTCCAAATTTCAGTGATTTCTTCTTCACGATCCCTAGCTTCTTCATATTTTCGAAGATTTGTCCTCTTAGCATTTCGCACAAATCGTATTGTGCGTTGTCGTGAACAATCCTGTGGGTTGCATGTATGCCTCCACCCGGTATGCTGTTGAGGTTACTAGATTGATATACCTTGTAACCAATTACTGCTGATGTGAATCGAACAACTGGATCCTGAATGTCAGTCACGGTCATCAATCGCTTGTCGGATTTTGATTTCGTCAAATTAGCCACCACAACATTAGATATGGTTCTTAGTGTAAGTGCCTCTCCTTGACTACAGAACCCGGTTACCCTGTGAATATCATCTTTAGTGATCGAAGTGCAAATTCCCCTCATAAGCCAAAATCTTGGATCATGCACCCGACTGACCACCATTCAAATCCATTCAGCTTTGAAGATAATTGGATACGAGGCACCATTTACGATTCCAAATGATACCAGCTTTTCGTAACCACATGGGCGATTGCCGCCTGAGCTCAACAAGTGAAACTCGCTTTGTATGTACAATTCTCCTAGCTCCTCTTGCTTGGCATGACTAAACGCAGTTACATCTTCAGTCAGGAGCACTCCTTTGGGTATTGAGGAGAGCGCACCAGCCATGTCGATCTCCCTATCTTGATTAGGCGAAATGCCAAAAGGACTACAATCCACTTGTTTTGCAAGAACAAGCTTAGCTACACTTGATGAGGATGCCATTGCTCTCACTGGGTTGCTGAAGATGATTAGATCGGTTTGACAAGTGATCTTACTTAATGATCAAATGCAAGAATATTGCTCGAACAGAAGTCAGATAACAAAAATCGCAAGGTAAAAAGAAATGAGTTATCCTTCTTTTCTTATATAGGATTAGGTCATAACGGTAATTACCAAATGGTAACTATTTGTTAAACGGCTATAGTAATAAATGTTTTACCTAACCTTTCTTGACACTTTTGCAAACCGATAGTCTGGCCCTTTTGATTTGGCATGTCCCAGTTGATCACCTTATGTCTTTCCGGTCTGTCTTGTAGTCTGAGTGAGAAAGGACTCACCAGTTCTACCGGGAACGATAGTTGTACTACCGGTTCCCTCTAGGCCTAGAGAACTTAATTAGTAGAAGAAATATCACCATCTTGTGATGATGATTTTGCCTCTATTGCCTCCTCGGCAAAGTTCTTTGATTCCTTGACAAACCAAATTTTCTTTACTACTTTCTTGGTTTCTTTGTCTTTGTTGTTTCTTTTATCAGAACTCAAGGTCTTCACCACCAGTCCGTCCGATCCTTTATTTTTGTTCTTGATCTGGTTCCAGCAGTCCTTGGCACAGTGACCGACTTTGTTGCAGTAGTGACAGACTATACCGGTTGCTTTCCATGGATTCATCCCTTTCGGATTGGGTGGTTCGCTCCATGATTCTCTGTTGCAATGCATACCTTTGTTTGGATGATTGGTTGTATTCCTGTTTCTATTCTTCTTTGAGGATACCGGTCTGGGTGATCTGAATGCCATAGTCTTTGATTTGCATTCTTCAGCCTTGTGTCCGAATTTGTTGCAGGTATAACAGTATCCCTTGAAGATTCCCTTACTTCCGCTGGACACGGATTTGGGGCTAGACCAGCACTCATTGGTCTTGTGGCCCTTTTTGCAACAGTTTTTACAGTGACTGTTGTTTGTTCTTACTGGTGCATTTCTATAGTCATTAGTGTCATGACCTATTTTCCCATTCATCTTTCAAGAAGTGTAAGAGTTTCTCCTACCTCTTTGTGTTAGCTTCTTTCTTTTGTTGACTCCACCGGTGAATCCGAGACCGGTGTGATCATTGTGCCTTCGTTGAGCATTGAGTTGCTCATCAAGCTTGACCGAGCTTTCATTGTATCTTTTCAGTATTCCATTTCTTCTTTCAAAGACTTTCATTTGTTCCTTGAGTTGATATATCTCGATTGTCAGCTTCTTGCATGCTTCATCTCTAACCTGCCATGCTTTGTGCATATTGGCATTTTCCTGAGTGGCAATCAACAAGTCCTCTTGGAGTTGTACAATGAGGAGTTCATTGGCTCTCGCAGCTTCCTCTGCCCGGTTCATTGTTTTTTCAGAGGCTGTTGATGTCTTGACTGCTGTGTTCCTTTCGCTTTCAATTTTTCGTTTCTGCTCATTCAGTTCAGTCATTCTTAGGGCATTTAACTGTTGCTCCCTCTTGAGATAAGCAATCTGACCGGTTAGGATCTGATTCTTTTCCGTAAGCTCGGAGACTGCTTTCTCGGCCTCATCAGACCCACTCTGTCCTGAGAGTTCGTCGATGGTTTCGTTGCTCTCATTTAATTGCAGAGCCAACTCCTTTCTCTTTGCGAGTGACTTCCTCAGTCTATTTTCCAGCGAGGCAATAATGTCATTGGCTTCCTCTATCTGTTTCTGGTACCGGTAACCCTCCATGATCTTTGTCTCAAGTTGTTAAACCTTTTACTGTGTAGAGAAACTTAGCTCTGATACCATTTGTTGATACCTTACCGGTTACTGAAGGGGGGGGGGGGGTGAATCAAAAAATACTAAAACAATTATTTAATTTGCAAAACAAATTCTTGAATGCAAAGTAGAAAGTCAACAGTCATTCACAACCCTAAACTGAATCACACAGATCTACACAATTATTTGTACGTGGAAACCCTCGGTTAGAGAGAAAAAACCACGGTGAGACAGAGCTCACAACTTCACTAATTTTAATTAAGGTGCCCTTTAGGAGCATACAAAGCACTGGCCATGGTGCTACCCGGTTAAGGGATTTTTACAAAAGATTGTTTAAGATCTAAGCCCTGTTAGGAGCTGCCTAGTTACAAGACTTTAAACATCAAACAAGATGTCACCCTGTTAAGGGATTTTTACAACGAACCGATTAGGTTCACCCTAATAGAGGGATTTGAATATTCTTTCACTACTAATAAACGTAATGATCTATTGTGACACTGGATGTCTGATTAGATCATACCTCTATTCCTTGTTAACCTGGCTATTGAACTCTGCTCCTTTTGTGCAGCGTTTCTCAGAAGATATCTCTCCTCTGCTCTATGCAATCATCTAATTTCAACAACTTATCTTGCATCCTATGACCTGTATTTATACAAGAGATTCTCCGTAATGAAACTCTTAACTCATAGAACCGCCAGGCTACAAACTCCGCAATAAATCATGCAATCAGCAAAAAGCTTATGCGCACTGAACTGGAGTTTACCTTGCAAGACATCCGCAACAATGAAAGCTAACTCCACTTCTAAGCGGTGGATGTCCCGTATAATCTTGCTTTTAACTCAAACTGATCCACTAAACCCGGTGCGGATCTTTAGGCTGCTTTAGACCGGTGTGACCTTTTATCCGGTTCAACTTATGCGTACTAAGACCGGTGTGTGTTCTTACCGGTGAGTATTATCAACCGGTGCATACGTTATGTTGCTTGTCTACCGGTGTCGACTGGGAGTAGCGAGCAACCGGTGAAGACCGGTGGATATGGTTTTGAAGAGATACACTAATGACAACTTATTCCAACACAACCGATTCAAGAACAAAGCAAAGAAGGAATGCTACCTTGCAGAAGGAGTCACAAACAATGAATCTAAAAACTCTGAAGATCCAGAAATTGCATTTGTTGCAATAAAAGAAGAAAGCCAAGTGATAAGTGAAATGGCACTTATCTCAAAATCTCATCAACATGATGACTGGATCATTGACAGTGGATACACTCACCACATGACTGGTGATAAGAACAAGTTCATCAGCCTAAAGCTCAATGATGGTGGATCAGTAACCTTCAGTAATAATGCTCCTTGTGCTATCAAAGGTAAAGGTTCTATTGCACTTAGCAATGATGTTGTATGTGGGGATGTGTACTGGGTAGAAGGACTCAAGTACAACCTAATGAGTGTTGCTCAACTAAACAACAAAGGATACCTTTTGGAATTCGGGCAAGGTTCTTGTGTTGTCAAGAACCAATCAGGAGCTCATGTTGCTACTGGTAGACAGAGTAAAGGGAACCTGTTCTATCTGGACTCAATGGAAGGAGCTTGCCTCAGCATCAGTCAAAGGAAAAACAAGCAAGATCTGTCTTGTAACCAAAGAGGACAACAGTTGGTTGTGGCATAAGAGGCTCTGCCACATTAACTTTGACAGCATTGTCAAGGTGAGCAAGAAGAAGTCAGTCAGAGGACTTCCTGAGATTACAAAACCTGACAGAGGTATTTGTAAGGATTGTTAGTTAGGAAAACTAACAAAAACAAGTTTCAATAGTAAATCCTTTTCTGCTGAAAATGTTCTGGATCTTGTACACACAAAATTGTGTGGACCAATGAGAACTAAGAGCTATTATGGAGACGGGGACTTCATGCTTTTTGTAGATGATTTATCAAGAATGATGTGGACACTTTTTCATAGAGAAAAATTAGAGGTCTTTCACATGTTCAAAATCTACAAGGCTCGAGTGGAGAAGGAGACTAGTAAAAGCCTGAAGTGCCTAAGATCAGACACAAGAGGTGAATACACTTCTCAAGAGTTCACTCAATACTGTGAGGAACAAGGAATAAAAAGGCAGTTGTCTGCACCAAGAACTCCTCAACAAAATGGAGTAGCAGAAAGAAGAAACGGGACATTGATTGACTGTGCGAAAACCCTAATGATTCATAAGTATCTCCCCCATCACTTCTGGAGAGAAGCTATTAGCATGCTGTTTACACACTGAACCGAGTTCAAGTCAAGAAAGGAACCGGTAAGACTCCCTATGAATTATGGTTCGGTCACACTCCTAGTGTAGGCTACTTCAGAATTTTTGGTAGTAAATGTTACATTAAAAGAGATATGTATTCTGGCAAGTTTGAGCCAAAGAGTGATGAAGGCATATTTCTGGGTTATTCTACCAAGAGTAAAGCCTACCGGTGTCTGAATAAGAGAACAGGAAAAATAGTAGAAAGTATTAATGTAAAGGTTGATGAATATTGAGAACCAAGAGGGAAGATCAGTCATAATGAACATGACAATCTACAGGATCACAATGCTAGAAATCTTTTGGAATTCAAAGAAATGACTACTGCTGATGAAAGAGAAGAGCTTGAAAAGAGACCTCTGGAGCAAGATGTTGTACCTGAAGATGACAGACCAACTCAAGAAGATGAACAAGAAGTTGTTCATGACCATGTTGAAGAAATTGCTCAACCGAAAGAATTAGACCGGGAACACCGACCGGTTCTTCCAAGGTATGTCACATATCACTCAACTGATAACATTATTGGTGACAAACATGCAAATATCTTGACCAAGAAAAAGGCTAAAGAAAATATCTATTTACTTTCCTATATAGAGCCCAAAACCACCAAGGAAGCTCTGGAAGATGAAAACTGGGTCAAGGCCATGGAAGAAGAGATTGAGCAAATAGAGAAGAATGACACATGGATTCTTGTACCAAGACCACAGGACAAGAATTTCATTGGGACCAAGTGGGTCTACAAAAACAAATTAAATGAAGAAGAAAAAGTGATAAGGAACAAAGAAAGACTGGTCTGCAAAGGATATGCACAAGAGGCTGGACTAGATTATGGTGAAACTTTTGCACCTATGGCCAAATTAGGAGTAAGAATTCTACTTGCTTATGCTACTCGTAAAATATTTAAAGTATACCAGATGGATGTAAAGTCTGCATTCCTGAATGGTATAATAGAGGAGGAAGTTTACATTGAACAACCGGAAGGCTTCTCATCCACTGAGAAGAGTGGTATGGTCTGTAAATTGAAGAAGGCTCTTTATGGGCTAAAACAAGCCCCAAGGGCATGGTATGAAAGACTACATTCATACCTTCTGACCATAGGATTCACAAGAACCAGAGATAACAGCAATATGTATCTCAAGGCTAGAAAAGAAGGGAACCTGATTGCTGAAATTTTTGTGGATGACATCATCTTTGGAGGAGATGACAAGATGAGCAAAGCCTTTGCTGAAGAGATGAAGAAAGAGTTTGAAATGTCTATGATAAGAGCCATAAAATTCTTCATTTGACTACAAGTCTATCAAATAAAAGGAGGTATTTTTATTTCTCAGTCCAAATATGTAAAAGAAATTCTTAAAACCTTTGGGCTAGAAGAATCCAAACCGGTTGGTACACCTATGATAACTAACCTCAAGTTATCAAAGGAAGATGATGCAAAATAAGTAAATGAGACACTGTATCGGTCTATGATAGGCAAATTGCAGTATGCAGTACATAGTAGACCGGACATAGCACATGCAGTAGGTATAGTAGCAAGATTCTCTGCAAATCTAAAAGAAACACACCTAATAGTGGTGAAGAGAATTTTCAGATACCTGAAGGGCACTGAGGAGTATGGCTTATGGTTTCCTCACAAGGGAGGCTTCCAAATAAAGGTATACACTGATGCAGATTGGGCTGGTAACATTGATGACAGAAAGAGCTCAAGTGGTGGTGCATTCTTTCTTGGAGAAAGGATTGTGTCTTGGACAAGCAAGAAACAGAACTATATTTCACAGTCCACAACGGAAGCTAAATACATAGCTACAGCAATCAATTGCACACAGGTAATCTGGATCATAAAGATATTGGAAGGAATCCAAGAACAGGTACCTGAATCGATTGCAATTTACTGTGACAATACAAGTGCAATAAACATGTCTAAGAATCTTGTCATGCACTCAAAAACAAAGCACATTGCAATTGAGAGAGCAGGTGCAAAATAAAGAAGTTACATTGGAGTATGTCCCTACAAAAGAACAAATTGCTAACATATTCACAAAGCCATTACCGAAGAGTACTTTTGAGTATCTCAGAGATAAATTACAGGTGATACCTCTTCCTGTTCATCAATAAATAGGCAAAAGTGTTCATTAATTCATTATGCTTCAACAGAGGAATCAACCTCATCTTAATTAGATTGGTGAATAAGACTACTGCTCGTAGGGGGAGCAGATCTCATTAACGTAGTCTTTCTGACTAGCCTTTGGCAATAATGCCAAAGGGGGAGAATATGACCGGTACATGGGTTATCGTTTTGCCATCAATGCCAAAGGGGGAGATTGTTAGCATTAGTTGATAAACCGATAAGATTGCAACCGGTATATGGAAAAAGATGTATTCTCGTTGATTGGCAAAAAGGTGTTTTCATTTATAACCAAGGATACCAGAGACAGACACAGCTAACTATAGTAAGTGCGAGGAAAGACTGGTTTGAAAACCGGTGACACTGTGCAAATAAGAAGAAACTATATCTGCTACTAACAATGCTCTAATTGATCATCAGAGCAACCAGTCACCAAGGAAGGATACAAACGATAACTGGTAACAGGAACCAAGAAAAGGATGCAACCGATACAACCAGTGAAAGGGATGGTGACAGCTTAAAAGTTCTTACCTGTGCACAACCTAAGGATCTTAACCGATCAAGTGAAGATTTCCTCACAACTGATGAATCGGGGAAAGTCATAGTCGACAAACAGTTGTCTAACTCATCGACCGAGATTTGTTGCACAAAATCCGGGAGACTTTGAGTTATCAAGACAATCGGTACAAGGCGCGATTGAAGGTTTTTTTTCCAAAATCTTAGGCATTAAAACATGAAGATATCTCTTGTGAAGGAAAGTTTTTGACACGCATCTGTCGTTTCTTTCATAAAGCGGATAAAGCATGGCATGCATCGGATGTTCTTTTAGTGAACTGATACTCCACTGGGTGATGGATCCGAAGGAGATCTTTAAACAGGTCATGCATGTAAAAAGCAAATAGGGCAAAAAATCTATATATTACTCTACCTGTTAAGAATATATTTTGCCCTCATTCTGCCAGAGTAGAGTGAACCTGTACGCTGAAGAAACTAAGGTAAAGAGAGGAGAAGAAAGTAGAGTGTGTAGAGAAGCACAACAGCGAAGAACATACCTGCAGAGAACGGTGATGATTCTCAGTTGAGTATAACAGTGATCTTATCAGGCTCAGCAAAGCTATCATCAGAAAACCAAACCTTCTATTGCTCTCTGATAATTACAATAGCGAAATCCCAGTATTTTGGGTGGACTTTAACAAGTCCCTTGTATTAAATCCCTTAACCGAGTGACATCTGTTTAGGTGTTCTAAGTCCTCTAACCAGGTAGGTTCTAACAGGCTTTATTGTATCAAATCCATTAACTGAGTCGCATCTAACAATGCGTTTGTAATTCTTTAACAGGGAAGGCTCCTTACAGGGCGCACTTCAAAAGAGTGTAAAATTTGTGAGGTCTGCTCACACCGTGGTTTTCTCCCAATTTGGGTTTCCACGTGATAAATCTAGTGTTGCCTATAGTTGATCGTTTGATGCTATTTATGTGCTAGAATCTGTTTTGCTTACAGTTGTAGTATATTATATCATATTTGTTTTAAGTTTTAATAGTTGTTGATTCACCCCTCCCCTCTCAGAACAAGTTGGGACCATCAACATCTACTCCCAAAAATTTTGAAGTAACTTACACATGGAGATCGACCATGCCACAGCTCATAGGGAGTTTTGTTTGTACCTTCCTTCACCTAAACTCTGTTCAATGTGTAAACTGCAATGCTCACCACTTCTCTCCAAAATATATGTGCAACACCCTTTTGAATCATTAATGTTCTAGCTCAATCAATGATAGACTTGTTTCTTCTTTCAGCAATACCATTCTGTTGAGGTATCCTTGAAGCTGACATCTGCCTTTTGATTCCCTGTTCCTCACAATATGAAACAAACTCATATGAAGTAAACTCACCTCCTTTGTCAGATCTAAGACATTTCAAAGTCTTACCGGTCTCCTTCTCCACTCTAGCTTTGTAGATCTTAAACATGTGAAAAGCTTTAGATTTGTCCTTTAGAAACACAACCCAGATCATTCTAGAATAATCATCAACAAGCAACATGAAATATCTATCACCATAGTAACTTCAAGCTCTCATTGGACCACACAAATCGGTATGAACTAGATCTAAAATACTTTCAGAAGAATAATTTTTACTAATGAAACTAGAACTAGTTAACTTCCCAAGCTGACATTCTTTACACATTACATTGTCCGGTTTCACTAGGTTAGGCAAACCTCTCACTATCTTTATCTTACTTACTTTGATCAAGTTATCAAAGTTTACATGACAAAACCTCTTATGCCATAAACAACAATCTTCTACCCTAGCAATCAGACAACTCTTAATAGTAGAATTCAGATGGAACAAGTTACCTTTAGTTTGTTCACCGGTAGCAATCAATTCTTCTAATTTCCCAATAATCCTACATATACCTTCATTGAACTTCAATCTATATCCCTCGTTATTCAACTGAGCAACACTTAACAAGTTGTATTTCAGACCTTCAACCCAATAGACATCATCACAATTTGTTTTATCATTCAAAGCAATAGATCATTTACCCTTTACCAAATAGGGAGCATCATTCCCCAATTTTACTGAACCACCATCACATTCTTCCATCTTGATAAACTTGCTTCTATCACTGGTCATATGATGAGTGCACCCATTGTCAATAATCCAGTCACCACTGTGAGTCATGTTAGAAACTAAAGCTTTCTCACCTTCTGAGGGTTCTTCCTTTACTGCAACAAACACAATTTCTTCATCTCTTCCATCGGATTCTTCATCAATAACACATTCCTTAGTTAGGTAGCATGCTTTCTTGTTCTTATCCTTGAATCTCCTTGGCTTCCCCTTCCTGTCATTGCCAGGGTATCTAGAGGCAATATGAACAATCTTATTACATGCAAAGCACTTCAAAGGCAACTTACCCTTATATTTACCTTTTCCTCTAGGCAGCCTTCTAGCAAATAAAGCTTCCAATTCCTCCTATTCTCTTTCTTCAAACATGACAAATTCATAATCATTAGAGTAATATGTTGAAGAACTGTTCCTCCTATTCTCTTTCTTCATACATGACAGATTCATAATCATTAGAGTAATATGCTGAAGAACTGTTAGATATCTCCTTTCATTTCCTAGATGGTGCAAGAGTCAATGATGACTTAAAAGCAACTTCAACTTTTGTCATACTATTATCATAATTGCTTAACTCAAATGTAGTTCCCTATTAATGCATCAAGAGTAACAGTAAAAGTTCCTAGAGATCTGAGCTCTTGTATGGCTGAAACCCTAATAGCATACTGAGGCAATAAAGTTCTCAACACTTTGCTTACCACATCCTCCTCGGGAAGATTACCACTGACACCTCAGATAACAGCAACTTTTTTGATTCTCTGACTGTATTGCTCAATGTTCTCATTTTTTGCATCCTCGTGTCATCATATTTTCCTTTCAAACTATCGATCTTTTCCTTTTGCACAAGTGGATCTCCACCATAGACAATCTTCAACTTCTCCCACATCTCATAAGCAGTATCCAAGTCTTTGACATCAATAAACTCTGCATCTGAAAGAGTACTGGCAGTAGCTTCCATAGTAGCAGTATGCTCTTGCCTGATCTGCAGTCAGGGTTCCTAAAGGGACAATATACTTAGTAATCGCATGATCCCAATACTAATCACCCATACCTTTAAGATAGAGCTTCATCCGACCGCACTAAACTAAGTAGTTCTCTCTTGTGAATTTAGGACCTTCCTTTCTCATCATCTTCGAATCTTTACCTCAAGTTGTTAAGCTTCACCACAACAGAGGACCAAAGCTCCAATACCAATTGTTAGTCCTAAAATCAGATTACTGAGAGGGGGGGTGAATCAGTAATCAACCAATTATACAATTTTTTAACCTCTTAAACTTTACAACAGCATTCACAAGATTTAATTAATAGCAGCAAATGAAAATCATAATCATAAGCACATCCACATAACAATGAAACATTGACACAAAGATTCATCTCGTGGAAACCCAATTTGGGAGAAAACCACGGTGGGAATTAGTACCCACTAAATGATGTATTCTTCTGAAGTACGCCCTATGAGGAGCTTAATCCTATTAGGAGTTTACAACAGCACCGTTAGGTGCTATCCGGTTAAGGGATTTACCTTAGGCATGTTAGGACCTTTACCCTGTTAGGAGTAGCCTTGTTAGAGGACTTTAGACACAAGCTAATGTGCCACCCTATTAAAGGATTTACAATAAGGACCTGCTAGGATCCACCCAGTTAAAGGATTTTGATTGTTGCAACTATTAGGGAACAACAAAAAGAATGATCTGTAAAATAGCACTACCTCTGCTTGATTAGATCCACCGAAGCACACAATCTCTTCACAATATACTAAACTTTTCTCTGGCTTGATCGCAACTCCCACTTTACGACCGCACTTGCCCAACACACTTAACTTCCAACTTCATCCATTATATACTGAACTACTAAGTCCATCACCTTAATCAAGCCCTAAATCTGAAATAGATTTGAATTTCAAATATCCCGCTTAGATCCAACACGCTACAGAACAAAATTCAATATACAAAATAATTTTACAAGACCGCATCAACCAATACAATGATTTACATAGAATTTTGTGTCAAGGGGTCAAACATGTTTTGACCAAACACATGCTTCCTCTAGAATCTTCTCCACACGCTAGCATCGAACAATGTAATGCCAGATCATCAACTCCAATCATGAAGACACATCACCAGATCATGATTGACTCAACCAATTCCACCGCAACCTCAACATCGATCATCGATCAAAGATTTATCAACTATTGCTCAATAACACAAACACTTTAACCTGTTAACAACTCTACCTCTACTCACCAATCACCTGTCCTTCACACCAGTCACTCAAATTAGTTGCAGTCGCAACCATAGCTTCTACATACTATCAAAAACCTTCTCATGTGACCACGCCACAAAACTCATCATAGATTTGACAAACCAATCAAATCACCTATCGCCTGTCACTAGATGTTCTAGCATTTGCACTCTTAACCTTCATCCGATCATAATTTGCTTACTGGTCTACATCAATAGTAGCGGTCATGCATTTAACATTCAGAGACATCCCCAAGTCTCTCATAAGAATCGTTGCAACTAAAACTCATCGCAACACCTTGATTATCATACTTATACTTAGCAACATGATAGGAACACTACGTCAATACTTGACATCAATGACAATCCAATAACTGATCATCATGCAATCAAATCCGTATCATGACAACACCAGAAATCACTTAACATCACTGCATCACTTATACCAACAATGCAACAGATCTGCACAATATTGTTAACCTCAACAATACATTGTTAATATATTTCCTTCTCTACAACAGTCACAAAATAGCAGCCACATAAATTGATCTTTGCTCTTTTGAAACTCTTCTTATAGATCTTCACTAATTCGCACACCACACTCTCTTGCCTTTTGCCAAAGCACACACTATGTTTAAATACAAGATAGATCATTGGAGTATACAACAAGGTTGACCATTCTAAAAGTATATTACAATTAAGTTATAAGTCGGCCATGACAATAGCAAATTACAATATGGTCCCATGCCAGAAGCATCCAGACCAAAACATAGATTATATCTAACTTGGATCCATTTGGATAAGAGATAAACATTAAATACATAGGTCACACATAGCATGGCCCATCTAAATAACGACCAAAAACATGAAGCGCAATCCACTCCAAGAGAACCAGGGACCATGAACACGCTACACATAGCCCAATACCAAATCCACAATTATTGGAACAACTTCCATAGCCATTTCAAACGTGTAGTAACACATTGCCCTAAGAATCACATCACTTGCCAGCTATAGTCGGACCTCCACACGCCATGGTGAGATCCACAAACCATGTCAAAAACCATTACAAATATATTTTTGGACAAGACCACAAATTGATGAAAACTGCAACACTTGAAGACAGATTCTAAATCACTCAAATCACTAGGAAGCACCACAACCAAGACTAAAACCTTAATACAATTCAAATCACATCTGCATATTATCAACCTTGATTTTCGAGGCCAGAACCTTTTGGAAAACACAACTGAATAACTGTCATCTTCAGCTACGTCTTTGTTGCTGAACCACTGACATCCAAACAAAACCATTGACTTTCACTCTTTCGGACCTAAAAAATAACTTTGAAGCACTGACAAACATCATCCTTACAATCTCTAGAATACATACTTGTCTTCCACTGTTCTATAGGTTCAAAAGCACTAACATGTTCAGCACACAACCTTACACTTCTTCCACTCCAACATCCAACTTCCAGACATATCCAAACAACCATATATACCTGAAAATGTCATCAACAAATACATCTGGACCACAGTGTTTGAGCAAACACCTCCAGACCAAAGTGTTTGACATCAATGACAACCAGACAATAATAACCAAACAAACATATATTTCCAACAATCTCTCCCTTTGTCATTGATGGCAAACAGTTACCAAAAAGTTTTACAAAGATATCAATTACTATCAGCTCTCCCTTACTAGAACATTCTTGAACGCATTATCAAATAAACATTTTCTTTGTCCACCTTTGCCATCAAGGACAAAGGCCAAAAACATACTTACCATTGCTCCCCTTGAGAACAACCATAAGCATCAGTCCAAAAGCTCCCCCTAGACAGATACACCACTTTGATGCACTTAGTTAAAAGGAGGAGCAACAACCCCAACCTTCTCTCGAAGAAACTCAAAAGTATCTTTCGCCAAAGCTTTAGTAAGTGTCTGCAATTTACTCTTTTGTAGAAATGTATTCCAATCTCACTTCCTTTTCGACAATTTTTTCTCTCAAGAAATGGTATCTAATTGATATATGCTTTGTTCTTGAACGCATCACTAAATTCTTGGAAATATTAATTGCACTTGTATTATCACATAATAGGAATGGCTTCATCAAATGTCACTTTTATGTCTTTGAGTGTTTGTTCCATCCACAATACCTGAGTACAGCAGGATACAGCAGCGATGTATTTTGCCTCTACAGTAGATAAAGATATTGAATCTTATTTTTTACTAAGCTATGAAACCAATCTATCACCTAAGAAGAATGCACCGTCACTAGTGCTTCTCCTGTCATCAACACTTCTTGCCCAATCAGAATCACTAAAGGCCTTCAACATGAAGTTCCCTTCATTTTTGAACCGTAAACCATAATTCTTTGTTCTTTTTAAATATCTGGAAAAAAAAATTCATGGCTTGCTCATGGCTAACCTTTGGTTTAGCCTGAAATTTGGCAACCAAACGCATAGCGTAAATAATGTTTGGTTTGAAAGCAGTTAGGTACAAAAGTCCACCAATCATTGATCTATACTTTGTCTGATCTACTTCCGAAGACTCATCATTCTTTCTTTACTTGCAGCCAACATTCATAGGAGTTGCAATCGGTTTGCAATCACTCATACCAAACTTCTTCAACATCTCCTTTCCATATTTACTTTGAGAAATAAAGATTCCATCATTAGACTAACTAACTTATAAGCCAGCAAAGAATAACAACTCACCAATCATTGACATTTCAAATTCTTTTTGCATTTCTATAGCAAACTCGTTACACAACTTATCCTCTCCAAATATGATGTCATCAACATATACTTCAACTATCAGTATTTTGTCATCTATTTTAAAATAGAGATTACTATCAGCAATTCCTTTCTTGAATTTTTGTTGTATTAGATATTTATTCAATCTTGCATACCAAGCCCTAGGTGCCTATTTCAGTCATAAAGTGCCTTCTTCAATCTGCATACCATATCAGGGTTTTCTGAAAGCTTAAAACCTTTCGGTTGCTCTATATACACTTCTTCCAATTCTCCATTCAAAAAGGTTGATTTCACATCCATTTGGTATACCTTGAAATTCTTGTAAGCAACAAAACCAAGAAACATCCTTATAGCTTCCATCCTAGCCACTGGAGTAAAAGTTTCTTCAAAATCAATCCCTTTAACTTGTAAATAGCCTTTACATACCAGCCTAACCTTGTTTCTTGTAACTTGTCCTTGTTCATTTAGCTTGTTTCTAAATACCCATTTTGTTCCTATCACATTCTTGTCCACTGGTCTAGGTACAAGTTCCCAAGTTTCGTTTTTCTCTATTTGATGCAGCTCTTCTTCCATTGCTTTAATCCAACTCTCCTCATTGCTTGCTTCTCCATAGTTTTGGGGTTCAATTATTGACAGAAAACATCAATTTGCTTTTTCTTGTGATCTGGCAATCTTTCTCCTTGTCTGGACACGCTTGTCTTTATCACCAATTATCTGATCTTCCGAGCGATGTTTTTGAACATGTCTAGCAGGTGTCTTCACAATGACTTCCGGTTCTATTTCTTCAATAGTTTTTTCTTCTTTGTCTTCTTTTGGATCATCCTTTTGTTCTGAGATAGGATTAAACTCAACATCATTGTCTGCTACCAGAGTAAGATGACTCTAGTCCTCACATGCCTTTACATTTGCACTTTCAACAACCTTGTCCAGCCTCTTATTGTAACTCCAGTAAGCCTTGTTGTCTGTTGCATTGCCCAAGAAAATTCCTTCATCTTCTCTTATATCAAATTTTCCCAATCCATCGTCATCTCTTCTAATGTAGCACTTGCTTCCGAAGATCTCAAAGTATCTCACAGTAAGTAATCTTCCATACCATAGTTCATAAGGCGTCTTTGAATGATTTTCTCTGAGTTGAACCCTATTAAGAAGATATACCGCAGTATGCACAACATCCTTCCAATATACATTGGTCAGATTAGCAACCTTTAGCATAGTCCTAGCCATTTCAACAATAGTTCTATTCTTCCTTTCACCACTCTTTTTTGCTGAGGAATCCTCGGAGAAAAAGATTGTCTTCTTATTCCATTCTTTTCACATAAATCATTAAATTCCTTTGAGATGAATTCTCTACCTCTATCAAATCTTAAGCATTTAATCTTATAGTCTAATTGATTTTCTACCATTGATTTAAAACATTTTGGATTTTTTAAATGCCTCAAATTTCTCTCTTAGAAAAGTAACCCAAGTCATTCTAGAGAAATCATCAATTGACAACATAAAGTGCCTTTCTCCATTAAGACCCTTTGTCCTTGTCGGTCCACATAGATTAGTATGGATCAACACCACAGGTTTGCTAGAAGAATATTCTTTGTTTTAAAGTCCTCCATGTCTGCTTTCCAATTTGATATTCTCTGCAAATAGTATCAATAGGTCTGACAATTTTTGGCAAATCTCTAATAGCTTCAATCTTGCTAATTTTGATCATGTTATCAAAGTTCACATGTCCTAATATTTTATGCCATAACCAACTTTCATTATATTGAGTTAGATAACACAGGTTCTCATTTTTGTCTTCAATATAATAAATGTTCCCAGCAGTCCTAAAACCTTCTACAACTGTTTTACCAATCTTTTTTCCTTTAATGACACCATCATTCTTGAACAACACATCATAACCTTTCTTACACATTTGACTAACACTTAGCAGATTATGTTTCAAACCTTCAACATAGTAAACATCATCAATAATACACTTACCGTCAATTGAAATGGTTCCAATGCCTTTGACTTGAGCACATTCTTAACCTACAAATCTGATTGCTCCTTCATCATACTTTTCCAACTTAATGAATCTTTTCTTATCACCTATCATATGATTTGAACATCTGAAATCTATAATCCATGCACCTACAACAACTTTAGCATGTAATGCAGTCTCCTCAATCTTACCTCTTTCTTTTGTGAAATAGCAAGAAGAAAAGAATCCTCAATTATTTCATTAGTATTCTCATCTTCAGAGAAGTATTCCTCCACAGAACATAAGCTCTTTTTACCCATGCCTTTGAAATTTATTCTCTTCCTGAAATCACCTTTCTTTTGCTTGTCTTTTCCATCATCATCTTCTGATTCACTATGATATTCCTTCTACTTGCAATCATTAGCAAAATGTCTTATCCTTCCACAATTAAAGCACTTAAGAGGTTACTTACCTTTGTATCTACCAATGCCTCGCTTGAATCTTCTTGAAAGATATGCTTCAACTTCCTCCAACATCTTGCATGTCTCAGGTTCAACTTCTTCAACAACTCTAAATTCAGTCTCTCTCTTTTCCCTTTCAACATCTACAATTTCAAATGCAAAAAGTGAACTAATAAGTTGATCAATTGAATATTGACTTCAATCATTGCTTTCCTTATTGAACATGCCATTGGAATGAATTCTTTCAATAAGGTTAATAAGATCTTGAGTATAACATTTGTATCTTCAAGATATCCACCAGCAACTCTAATTCCAGCAACAACATCTATGACTTTGTATATGTAGCTTTCAACACTCTCATCTTCTACCTTTCTTAAGACCTCATACTTTTGTTTTCGATTCATTAGTTTTGCTTGTTTTGTCTTTAAATCTC
The DNA here is from genome assembly GCA_027943335.1 of Chamaecyparis obtusa. NCBI lineage: Eukaryota > Viridiplantae > Streptophyta > Pinopsida > Cupressales > Cupressaceae > Chamaecyparis > Chamaecyparis obtusa. The sequence continues at coordinate 787,011 of BSBK01004554.1, forward strand.
CTTCATATACCAAGATCAACTTATCCCATATCTCTTTAGCTCCTTTTAAACCTTTCACCTTCCCAAAAGCTATGTCACATAAACTACTAAAAAGATTTGTTCCTACTTTCACATTTGCTTTCTTTTCTTTTTCTTCATCAATAGTCAAAGGTCTTCCAAAAGGTGGATTGAAACAAGTCTGAATAGCCTCCCAAATACCATTCTACAATGTTTCCATATATGCTTTCATATTGTCCTTCCAATAAGGAAAATTAGTGTCATCAAATACCGGAGCCAGAAAGTGTAAGTTTTGTGTCATCCTGGATTTGCCTCAAGCGGCTAAGCTTCTTTAAGAGGAACCCACTCTAATACCAATTGTTGAACATACTCTAGATGCTAAGAGGGGGGTTGAATCAGCATAAACCAAAATCTCACTTGAGTAATCAAATAACTTCAAATATTCACCAGATAAAACATTAAGCCAATAATGAACTAAAATAGCAACACATGAACACCAAGATTTTTATACTTGGAAAACCCAAACTAGGAAAAACCATGGTGAGCACTTACCCACAAAGATAATTCAGTGATGTATATAGTTTGATTACAAAGATAGTAGGAGCTCACTGCTCTAGACTTGCAACTAGAGGCTCACTTCCAATACAACACTGAATACAAATAGGAGCTCACTGCTCTGGACTTGCAAACAAAGGCTCGCTGCCAAAATAGCAAGGTACAGTTACTTATGCACCCAAGACACACTGTCCTAGGGACAAGGAACATACAACTCTTCACAATAGATAAAGAGAAAATCTCTTGCTAATGCAGCAAATCTGCACAATACCGTCAACCTCAACAATACATTGTTACTGCCTTTTTTTCTCTGCCACAGTCACGAAATAGCAGTCACATAAACTGATCTTTGCTCTTCTGAAACTCTTCTTATAGATCTTCATTGATTCACACACCACACTCTCTTTCCATTTTCCAAAGCACACACTGTACTTATATACAAGATTGATCACTGGAGTATACAACAAGGTTGGCCATGCTAAAAGCACATTACAATTAAGTTATAAGTCGACCATGACAATAGCAAATTACAATAAGGTCCCATGCCAAAAGCATCTGGACCAAACATAGATTATACCTAACATGGACCCATCTAGATAAGAGATAAACATTAAATACATAGGTCACACATAGCATGGACCCATCCGGATAAGAGATAAACATTAAATGCAATACCCAAACCAAAAACATGAAGCATGATCCACTCCAAGAGAATGAGGGACCATGAACACACTACACATAACCCAATACCAAATCCACAATTACTGGATCAACTTCCATAGCCATTTCAAACGTGTAGTAACGCACTACCCTAAGAACCACATCACTTGCCAATGATATCCGGACCTCCACAGGCCATGGTGAAATCCACATGCCGCGTCATAAACCATTACAACATATTTCCGAACTAGACCACAAACTGATGATAACTACAACACTTGAAGACACAATTTCCGGATCATCAGGAACAATTTCGGATCACTAGGAAACACCACAACCAAGACCAAAACCTGAATACAATTCAAATCACATTTGCTTATCATCAACCTTGATTTCCAGAGTAGAAGCCTTGAGAAAAACACGACTGAATAATTGTCATCTTCAACTACATAACTTTGTTATTGAACCACTAACATCCACACAAAATCATTGACTTTCAAACCTAAGAAAATAACTCTAAGCATTGACAAACATCATTCGGACAATCTCCTGAATATATACCTGTCTTCTACTATTCTGTAGCATTGAATACATACTTGTCTACCACAGTTCTATAGGTTTAGAAAGACTAACATGTTCAACACACAACCTTACTTCTTCCAATCCAACATCCAACTTTCGGACATATGTGGACCAACAAATATACCTGAACATGTCATCAGCAAATACATCCGGACCACAATGTTTGAGCAAACACCTCCGGACCAAAGTGTTTGACATCAATGACAACCAGACAATAATAACCAAACAAACATATATTTCCAACAGTACCAAAGGCAGCCACTTCTCTCTTGTAGAAAGGGACACCAAGCAATATACCCACAATAGGGTATAGAGATAACAGATCATGACCCATATGCCTCCACTGAAAAAGAGAAGAAGACTTTCCCCCAATAAAACGATTAGAGAAGAATGACATCAACAGTGCACAGGCAAGAATTTCAGAAACCCTGCACAAGGATTGGATCACCTTCGCAATAAGGAAACCCTCAATACAAGTCCAGGGCAGACATGAGGGAAAAGGGACTAAACCCCTTCAACCAATCTCATTTGCATCAAAAGGAACAAGACTGCCACAAATCTTATGCAAGAAAAGAGCCACAACCTCCACACCAACTCAAAAAGTCCAAAGTACCCCATGGACAAGGATGAGGGTGTGCATAAACAAAGCCACAGGGCCAAAGCAAGAGGCCCTATCTAGATGAATCCACAAAAAGCCCAAACACAAAGGCATGTTAGGAACTTTAGGGGCCTCCATCACCATCCAAATCTCCAAAAAACCAGACGGATCTGCATTAGCATCATCAAAATCGTCCCCCTTTGCTTCATCAAAATTTGAAAATCCCCCGCTGCTCCTATTCTTTCTCACTGCCATGAATGAATGATCCATACAATGTTGTATTGTGTTGTACAATGTCCTTTTGGTACTTTTTGTGTCGTGTGTATAATTTATCACTGTAACAGTACAGAATTTCACAACTTCACCAATCTTGAGAAATTTTTGTAGATGGCTCTGCCACCATATTACAAAATATAAGAACACAAAATGATTACCAAGATATTTGATATTAACAAAGGAGCAAAAGCTTCCTTAAATAGGAGTTACAAAAGATCTACCTGTAAAGAATAAGATTGACAACTAAAATAACCAAGTACAAAGACTTAGCTAAAAGAATAAAGAATATTCCTAAAGTCTATCCTAAAAACTTAATTGACCATTATAAACTACATATTACATTTTTTTTAATAGATATAGGACTTGGAAATCATGTCAGAGACGAATTGAATGATATCAGACTGCTGGAACTACATCATGTAGCAATAAGTAGGGTGTCCAAATACATTTTAGCCTCCATATCTCATATTTGGCCTAGATACTATCAGCTAGAAGACAATCAGAAATCCCAAACATGAAGTCCATATTTGTGTATTGAAATGGCTTTTTCACTTGTCTATAAACATTATTAGGCATAGACCTTATTTTTTTTAACAAGAAGATTAGTAGAGCTAGATCAGGGAGAGAATTGGAGGATTCAATGACCGCTTACAAAGGAAAGGGCAAAAGGTTCTTGCAGTAACGCTCAAATTTAGATGAAGGCATTCAAGAAGTTTGCCAAGCTGAATTTCACAGAGGTTGGAACCCAGGCGTCAGCCTGTGAAAACTTCAAGGAGGGTGTTGTCCGCGTTACCAAACTCGGCTTTCTTTCAGTATAATTATTTTGTATATTACATATAATGTAGACACTAAACAGCCTCCAGCTGTATCATGATTGATGCAAATAAGAAAGTTGGGTCCTTGAGTTGTAAGCAGTATTAAATTCATGGCTGCCCTACTAATTACTGTCCTATTATGGAAACACAACACTAGATCTGCTACGCTCCAGGAATTGATATCAATATTACACTTACATGATTATCATTTTTTTAGTTATTGGATTGTGTAATGCGACACTATTTAAATGTTATTTTATGGTAGTAGGTGAAGTTCTAGTCATCGCTTCAAATAATAGTTTCCGTGATTAGCCACTGCCTCAATGGCCTGTAGTAATCCCAAGCCAAGGAATCAAATATTAAATTAATCCATAAATTGAAATCATGCTTACATTCAATATAAAGTTTTATCTTTCTAGTGTACACTAAGTACCAATATGTTATGAATTGTATTACAGCAAAATTTCCAGCCCAAACAGTATCTTGCAATGTGAGCTATGTTGATTGGGAATAGAAAAATGAGTTTCTTACAGCCGGCGTGTACTCCAGAAGTTTACTTAATTTTAGTTATTTGATACTAAGAACTCTGCTTTGAGAAATCTTGTATAGTTCATTTAATTGCAGCCCAAAAACAAAAGATAGAAATAGAAAAGCATCCGCAGAGATTAAAGTAGTTACCAAGGCAAACAAAGAGTGTCCCGAAGGGCTTGGAGGAGACAGATGATTCAGAAGCCGCCATTGACACCACTGCCGATCCACCTCTTATTTTCCTTATCCTGCGATCGTTCTGGATTAGACTGTCCCAGCTTTGGCTTAAATTGCAGGCACTTGTGCTTAGTTGGAGTGGTTTTAATATAATTTGAGAGGCGAATGCATGCGTGGAACACAGCGAATTGCGGAACGGGCAGTAAGGAATAGCAGTGTAGCTATGATGAATAGAAGAGCCCATACACAGCCTCATTTCCTTCACACCCCCACCAACTGATGGGGCTCCCACCATAATGTTTCAATGTGAAATGTTAAATAATGTTTATAGGCATTCCTTTTAGTCAGCATTCGATAAAGTATCTAGATTGATGGTGGTGGCTGAAGGAAGTTCAAATCTTGGATCCTACAATTTCTAATGGATATATAATTATGATATAAAGTCTTTTTATTTGGTAAATAGTCATATTTGTAATATATTAAAAAAAAATTAGAGATTATTTTAATAACTTAGTGTAAAATAGGATTTTAAAAAAAGTTTGAAAGGAAAAAATATTTATATGTGATGTTTTTAGTCAAATGTGAAGATTAAGTTGAACATGTGACTCGGTTTGTGATGGCCCTATTTAAAATAGGTAGTATTTATCATTTGCTTGTGCTAAACTTGTCAAATGTTCTAACCTAGTATAGATAACTATTGAGTAAAGGTTCAATTGTGTGAGAGATAGGACACATCTACTCTCTAAAGAATCAAGTCTAGTCTATCATGGCCTAGTATGTCATCAATTATTTTGAGCTTTGGATATGGGAGTTAATAACCTCAATATAAGCTTATTTATTATTGTTGAATATGTAGCATCAGTCAGATATTAAAATATATGATTATTGCATAGAGATATATTTTTTAAAAAAAAATTGATTATTCAAAATGGTTCAATCTAATCTCAGAATTGTTCAACATTGTTTGTGATGCCTAGCAATCATGTTACATTATCATGGACTGTGATTACATTATCACATATGGATCGTGGACTATAATTATCGTTAATCATGTTCATTGTGTTCACTAATTACACAATCAGGTTGATAACAAGTTGTTAACAAATAAACATGAGTCAGCCCCACATAAGGACATGACCCTACGTGGCCTAAAAGCCTCGTAGAGTCATGTCTCTACATGGGACATGTCCCTACGTGGCCTAAAAGCCACGTAGAGTCATGTCTCTACATGGGACATGACTGTCCAAGAATATGTATATAGTGATCATTATTCATCGCTAGAAAAACATCAATCACAAAGCACATGTTATTACCAATAATCAGTTCTCCATTACATCTGCATTCACAATAAGAATTTGTAATCGTCAGTATTATAAATTCTGAAAATACAAAGTACAGATCAGACTGTTAGTAAAAGTCAAAACCTATATATGTTTATGTAATTATTTAGTTACATAACTATTGAATCCATAAGAACTCAATTTAGTGAATCTCTGATTACCGATTTAGAAATAAAAATTAAAACTCTATCTCAGTTCTATTTTCTTTAACTTGGTATCAGAGCCAAGTTGATAGGTAGAGTTTAATCAAATTATGAAATCATCTCCCAAGATCTCTGAATTATTTAAACCTATCCAAAAGTGCAAACATGATGAATGGAGTCAAGTTAGAAGACAGACTTGATGGAGCATCAAACATCATATCCTGGAGAATACGAATCGTGATCATTCTTAGAGAACTTGAATTAGAACAATATATGGAAGAATTCAAAACTATGCCTGAAAATGAGCTAGATAAAACAATATGGAAAAGGCCTAACAATAAAGCTATGAAAATTATAATTGATTCTATAAAAGATCGCATTCTTCCACTTATAGCAAAATCTACAACCGCATATGAGATGTTCGTGACAATTCAAAATTCATATGAAATCAACAATACAAGAAGATTGCTTACCTTAAAAACACAACTCCTTCATATTAAAATAAATAAAGGGGAAATTGTCATATCATGTTTCATGAGAATATCATAATTAAGAGATCAACTTTCTACACTCGAAAATATTGTAGATGATCAAGAATTATCATTGATAGCTCTTAAAGGGTTGCCAACTACATGGGAATATCCATTCAAGGGATTAGTGCATGTCTTGTCTTACCAAAATTTGACCAACCCAAGAATGACTACACTCAAGAAGAATCATGATTGATTACAAGAGGGATCATTCCTAATAAAGAAGAGGAAATTCAAGCTTTACATGCGAACTCAAACAATAAAAAGAAGAGACATTTCAAGAAGAAAAGAGCAAAGAAAAATAAAAAATATAAGAAAAGAGATTTGTCAAAAGTTTAATGTTACAAATGTGATAAATTTGTACATACTCACATGTATTGTCCAAAAATAAAGAAAGCCCTTGCCAACATATCTGAAGTCAAGGAAGCTGAAAACTCACTATTCTTCCTTGCCTTATCAAGTGAGCTAAACTCTAATAAGAATACCTGGATAATTGATAACAGAGCATCTAGACACATAAATGGATTTAGAGATCAGTTTGAAACCTTCAAAGGACACTCGACTGAAGAAGTAACAATAGGGAATAACTCCACTTATCATGCGAAAGGAATTGGGACCTGTTCAGTTCAACTAAAAATTGGAGTTACTCTACAACTAAAAAATGTTTTATTTGTACCAGGCATCAAGAGAAACCTAGTCTCTATTTCGAGCCTAGTAGATCAAGGAAATTGAGTCACCTTCCAAGAAGATGAGGTCCTATCTTGGCCTAAGAATTCAAATATTAAGAATGCAATATCTATTGGATTCAGTGATGGAAGCCTATATAATATGTGTAACTCTCAAAACCTAGCCTTAAATCATGAAGTTGTAAAAACCAATGAGATTTGGCATAGAAGACTAGGTCACCTGCATTTATGTGCTCTACCCTCCATAGAGAAGATTGTGAAAGGCGTATATACCTAACCTAAAAACTGAACATGATGGAACATGTAAAGGTTGTGCATTAGGAAAGAACTCCAAAACATATTTTCCTCATAGTGAACATAAATCAAATATTATACTTGACCTCATTCATACTGACTTGTGTGGACCAATGACAGTACCTTCCTTAAGGCGATACTTGTATTATATCATCTGTGTCGATGATTATTCTAAGAAAACCTGGATCTATTTCTTGAAACTGAAAGAATCAAATGAATTTCTATATAAATTCAAAGAGTTTAAAGCCTTAGTCAAAAATCAAACTGGGAAGATAATTGAAATTCTAAGATCTGACAATGGAGGAGAATACATCTCTGAAAACTTTAAAGAGTTATGCATATTTGTTGAGATTAAGAGGGAGTATATAGTACCATATAATCCTCAACGGAATGGATTAGTAGAAAGGAAGAACATAACCATTATTGAAGCAGCTAAGGCCATGATGCATGATCAAAATATTCACATAACATTCTGGGTTGAAGCCTCCAATACAGCAATGTACATTCAAAATAGATGCCATCATTCAATTCTAGAGAATGTAACACCTAAAGAAGTTTTCTCAGGAAACAAACCTAGTCTAAGTCACCTAAGAATATTTGGGTTCCCTATATACATTCATATTCCTAAAGAGAAAAGGACTAAACTAGAGCCCTCGGGAAAGAAAGGCATATTTGTTGGTTATAATGAATCTTCCAAAGCTTACAAAGTATACATACTAGGGTCAAGGATAATTGAAATCATTAGAGATGTTAAGTTTAAAGAAGATGTTGCATATAAAACTTCTAAAAATATAGAAGAAACCAAATGATGATCACATCCCAGAGTTAGATGAAAGTTCTACAATTGAGAGGGAGAGTTGTACTGAAGATCATGGACCCACAACACCTAACCCTAAGTATGACTCAAATCTACCTAACAAGAAAAGATCACCTTATTGCAAATTGTAAACAAGACCTTGCATTTGAATTTGAAATGAAATATTTAGGTATCTTGCACTATTTTTGGGGATTAGAAGTGTGGCAGAAGGAAGACTATATTTTTTTGAACCAAAGAAAGTATACTATTGACATATTGAACAAATTTGGCATGATTGATTGTAAACCATTATCCACACCTATGGAGACAAATCTTCATAATCTCAAAAGTGAAGCATCTAAATCTAAAACCACATATCCTACATACTATAGACAGATAATTGGATCTCTAATGTACTTGGTGAATACCCACCCTAATATTTGTTATGCTACAAACACATTAAGTCAATTTATTTGTCAATCTAAGATCCATCATATGGCAGCCAAGCACATTTTGAGATACTTACAAGGCACTATTGGACTTGGTCTAAAATATGATAATGTTGAGTCACATCTTCAAGGGTGATCAAATTCTGACTGGGCCGGTAGTTCTACTAATCGAAAAAGCACTACAAGATGTTGTTTTAGTTTGGGTTTTCTATGATATCTTGGTTTAGCAGGAAGCAATCTGTAGTTACTTAGCGTTCTACTGAAGCAGAATACATAGTTGCATCTATGTGAGCTTAAGAAGCAGTGTGGTTAAGGAAGTTACTGGTTGGACTATTTGGGAAGCCCCTGAATCCCACAGTTATACATTGTGATAATCAATGATGTATTAAACTCTCAGTAAATCCAGTCTTCCATAACATATCCAAGTACATAGAAATTCCCTATCACTACATTAGAGATATGGTGGACAAAAATATTATCAAGTTGATATATATGAACACTGAAGAGAAGATTGTCGACATATTTACCAAACCTCTTGCAAAATTAAAAGTAGAATATTTCAGAGGTAAAATTGGTATGACTAAGATGTAATTGTAACTCCTGAAATTAAGTCTAAATAGATTGTTTAATATATATATATATATATATATATATATATATATATATATATATATATATATATATATATATATATGTATGTATGTATGTATGTATGTATGTATGTATGTATGTATGTATGTATGTATGTATGTATGTATGTATGTATGTATGTATGTATGTATGTATGTGTATATGTATATGTATATGTATATGTATATGTATATGTATATGTATATGTATATGTATATGTTATATCTATATATATGTATATATATGTATATATATATATATATATATGTATATATATATATATATACATATATATACTATATATATATATATATGTATATATATTACATATATATATATATATAT